>JARHVA010000357.1:732500-1192500 GCA_037957365.1 Torreya grandis | reverse complement strand
ATTGGAATGAGAGGTTGGAAATGAAGGTGCAGACTAATCTAGTTTAATTATGATTGCAAGTTATGTATTTGTGTTTTTTTTAATTTTGAGATCATTTTTTTACATTGCATATTGGTTTTCTTAAAAAAAATTATGTATATCTACAAATCTTTTCCTTAAAAAAAGGGGTTTTGTTTATTTCAGTCATTTTTTCTAAACATAGTTATTATATTCACACATGTGATATAAGGTTGATATGTTCTCAAATTTTGTGAAATGGGTAAATTTAGGTTACTAAAAAATATGGTTAAAATTACCATGGGGCTTTATTGCATTTATTAAGTTTTTGTTTTTTTTTTTTTTTGTTTTTCTTTTCTTTCTTTTTTTTTCTTTTTTCTTTTTTTTTTTTTTTTTTGTGAATTGTTTAAAAGAAGTATCTTGCATGCCATTATTTATCATAGGATATCAGTTTCTTGAATGTTTAAAATAAATATATGGTATAGACCAAACAAACAATATAATAAAATATCAGTTTCTTGAATGTTTAAAATAAATATGTGGTAAAGACCCAACAAATAATATAATAAATTGAGTATAACATAAATTATATATGTGATAGAAGATTGATATAAGATATTCATGAGTTTTTTTGTTTCATTTATTTTTTGGATCATCGATATAATATTGTTCCATAAAAAATCATTCTACACACTTTCATAATGCCACGATAGCGTATTAAATTTACAGTTGATATATTGTCTGCATCATGTGAGTTGGATAAGTAATTTTTTTTAAAAGCACATGAATCTATAAAAATAAAACAAAATGATGGTTCAATACAAAATTTTCATCTTAAATCATTTTGAGACTAACACTTAACATTATAATATTTTTTTTCAGGTGGACTCGTTAATGGATTGAGATGTCTATGATGCAAAGTAAAATGTCAAATAGCTTGTAATAGCTCCTACCCATTTGTACATGTACAACAAAAATTTTGATTTGATAAAAATTAATGAAAAATAAATAAATAAAATTTAAAATTTTCCAAGCCTTTTAAAATTGATATTTTTGTTGCAATATTGTGCATGCTTTTCTGGACCTTATCAGTTCTAAATAAATTACTATAGAAATCCATTTTTGTTAAATAGAATTTAAAGGTTATCCCTTTTAACCAATCAATAGATAATATTATTTTTAATGGGCAGACTTGTAATATAAAAAATTATAAACATGCTCATTTCTTTTTAAAAATATGTAAAAATTGATTTGTGATTTATGGTTGGTGAAAATGTTTGAGATCTTATACTTTGCTTCATCAATCCCAAAAAATGATGGTATCATACAAGTAAAAACATATTAATATTTATACTATTTGTTAATACTGGCATGAGTGGTCAACAATGATATGAATGAATAAATAATTGTTATACGAATGAGACAATCACCACATTCACCTAAATGACCACCAAAAAACATGAATGCCACACAACTTATACTAGCTCTAGTTATACCCCAAGTAGAAGGGGATTCTATTTGTATATTAACTCATGATATTTATAAATTGAAATTATAATAAAAGGATATAATTTTAATTGATCCCATGTTGTACATTTTATGGCCTTGGCCTTCTAGGTACACAAACACAAAGGACCCTATAAAAATTTCAATTCTAATTTCTAATGATTCAAATTTGAGTTTTCATAAATATGAGTGTTTGTGTCTTGCCTTTCCATGTGGTAAGATAAAATGGACCTTATTATATAGTTTATAATTTTAAAACTATGAAAATGTTTTGAATATATTTTTTAGTTATGTCATCCTCGCTTTTCACAGTTGTCTTGCCCTATGGACCCATAGTAGGTTTATACTTTACACTCTATTTTTTTATCACAATTTTTTCTATAATCAGTTTATTATATTATTTACTTGGTCTTTTGAGAGACTTAAAAAGGTATGTACTTACTTTATACTAAGTACTTCACATGATCTTACCAGATGTACTGCATAAAAAGAGTCATAAGAACCATATTTTTGGGACATGAAGGATAGTATTTTTTTTAAAATTGATTTCAACCTCTCCCTTAGGCTCATATTGAATCTTTATCATGTTACATACATTTATTTATTGATTTTGGCAAGGCTGAAACATGATCCACTAGCTAGAAGACTTGTTAACTTGCTCTAACAAACTTCACAACTATTGTATATATCCATAATAAATAAAATATATATGAATCGAATATGAGGCTCATGTTTTGAAAACATAACCAACCATAGAAACTGCAAAGAGGTTTTCATAATGTATTTTGTTTTTAAATGTTTAAGATAATAGTTATATTTGTTTTGGCATGGTTTGTTAATTAAAATAAAAAAATATTTGAAAGATATGGTTAAGCCTTTTGGTATACTTTGCTATATAGTTTATAATTTTAAAACTATTAATTTTTTTTTTTGAATATATTTGTCAATTATATCATTCTTGTTTTTTACATTTGTCTTGCCCTATGGCCTCATAGTTGGTTTGTACTTTATACTCTTATTTTTTATCATAGTTATTGATATCCTAGGTTTATTATATTATTTGGTTGGTCTTTTTTAGAGACTTATAGAGGTATATACTCAATTTATACTAAGCTGTATGGCCTTAAAATTTAGTCCGTAAAAAGAAGGACAAATTTAATCATTAAAAATAAAGAATTATAAATAAGATATCAACATTAAACTTATCATCCTCTAACCTCTTTTTGCATTGGTTTTTTAATTAACATAAATTTCTTCTTATAAAATAAATCTACACAAGTGTTTCAAATTGCTTAAAATGCTAGAACCATAAAACCTAAAAACCTAAATTCATATAACTTGGTTTTTGCTAAAGATTTATTCCTTTGTGGTTATGATAATTATGAATTGAACAATAGATGAAAGAAGAGGCCAAAGAAGAGTCTAATTATCCAATAAAAAAGTAAAATCCAATCAATAAATACAAGCCCTACATATATGTAAATGTTTGCACACTTTTAATAAATTCTATGTATTTTTTAAGGGATTTTGATTGTTTCCATGTTATTTTTCATTAGAACTTTGCTCATAGTGTGAAAAACCTTTTTGTCTTATGTAAAAACCCTTAATATTAGATATAATTAGTTTATCATGTGGGATTTTTTGTTTAGTAATGAGATCAACAAGATCTTTGCATTTGTTTGGTATTGTTTATTTAGTAATTGCATCAGCAATACCTCAAAAATATTATGAATGTGTGTCTAAACATTGATGTGGCAATGATTTTTTCTAGAGTCACACACACCTACTTATGTTTTATGTTTAGGATGGGTTTATATTAGTTCTTATTCATGATGTATTTCATGTCCTCCTTGCTTGGATTTAATCATTCGATCAAGTGTTTGAAATGGATAGACTACCCTCAATTTCACAAGACAAAGCAAAATAATTGTTCTAAAAAACTTATGGTATCTACTAATCATAATCATTATTACCCCTCAAGAATGTTTTCCCTATAATTGTGTTTGGGGAAAAGGGTTTAACTATGTTTTTCTTCCATTATTTCTTATTTTTGATGTGATGCTTGATTTTCTAGTTATTTATAAGTTTTGTTAAAGACTTAATAGAAATTGCTAGTCAATTTATATCATTATGGCAATTTTGTCAAAGATTTTTCAATGGATTTATATCTAAACTCTAATATTGGTCAAGATTTTATAGTAAGATTTTAGGGGTCCATTCTTAAAATTATCGTTGGTTTGGTAAGTGATGATGATGCAAGTATACCTCTCTCAAATTTACTTACTAGGTCATCTTATAATAATATGTTTGATCATTAATCATATTATTAAATCCTTCATCATGGTATTAAAAATATATTTACCTATTATAAATGTGTTTCAACCTTCAATTCAGTCCAAAAACTACCTTAAAACTAATCAAATCAATTATAATGTATGAGGATGACTAGATAAGGCATGATTTGTTAAGTTGTTGAGTATTGTAGTCATATAAAAATGCAAAATTGGTAACTTGAGTATGGCTTATGACTCCCAATCCATATATCCCTCTTGCTTGATCTCATGACCCTCATAGGCTTATTTTCACTAATTCCCAATCATTTGTAGCCTTCTGGACTTGATTCCATATGAGCCAAGACCCTCTTTTAATGACTAATCCATCCCCCTAGGTCCCATCTACCTAGGACAATAACACCACACTAGGACTATTGTTGGGATAAATAACTGGAAGCACACAATTGATTACTAAGCAACTTAATATGCGGAAATTAACCAGAATACACAAGTAACTAGAATTCAGAAATAACACATGATATGAGAGACAATACACAACTTGTATTAAAACTCTTGCAGAAAAGAATACAATAAAGAAGATGCCACTTCTTCTCCACCACCTCTTCAGAGGCTTCCCACACCTCAAGTGAACAGTACTTCTCTCCTCAAAGCTCTCTCTCTTAGGTCCCAACACCCAAATCAAACACTGAGTTGGTGTTCACTTTATACCCGTGCTCCACGCACACCACAAGTGCTCCACGTACTCCAAGTAGATCTCCCCTGAACCTGCAACAACCTGCACCTCAATAGACCTTATTTATGGAAGGAACTCCCTTGCCTTCCTCTCTTGCTCTATCTGAGTACACACCTGTACTCCAAGTAGATCTTGCCTGATTTTGCTCCCTGTTGTGTTGCTATCCTATCTGATCTTACACACCTGCAAATCAACCTAGTTCTACACACCTATGAACCTTGACCTTGCACACACATAAACCTACATATCAATGATATTACTTACCATGTAGATCTCCTATAGAAGCCATGCACACCAGCTGACTAAGATCATACACCCCTGAAGAATCCTGATGACTCTCCAAAACTAGCACCCACCTTGGTACTGCGGCACTAGGAGGAACACACCATTGCTCACCTCACACATAGAAGGAGCTTATAATATTGCTCTCTTACTCTCTAGCACTAGTTTACAATACAACTATGAGTCTATTATATAGATCTCATCCAAACAATAATTAGACATCTAATTACAATAATTAGATCTGCAGCTCTCAGTCTAAAATTAGCTCTCATCATGCAAACACTTGGTTCATCAACTGACTACCCGTAATATACTCGCAGTCAAACCACACAGCCGATCGACGTCGGTCCCTGTCCACCTGGGGTCACCGACGCCGACCGACTTATGACTGACATCGGTTGCTTTTTGTCTCCTACCTGCCGTCGTCGGTTGGCCTGACCGACGCCAGTGTCTGTGACACTCCACAACTCTTCTACAACCTCCTCCATGTCTGCATCAGTGAAGCTTTTAGCTCCACAACCTAACAATCTCCCACTTGGAGATAAATAGCTGCACTATACCTATACCTGTACCTTGTCTAATTGGTTTCCTAGTTTGTATCCCTCTTCAAGCTCAATCCTGAAGACAACCCACCACACAACATGTGATGTACCTCCTGTCATTCGAGTACCCTATCGCATCTGCATCTACAAATCCATGTAGTGAAGTCATGACCCTGAATAGCATGAATCCCTACTGCTGGTCCTTCTCAAATACCTGAGAACTCACTTCTCAGAATTGGCTCCTAACTCTTTGACAGCTCCCACTACTTGGGAAAACTCAGGTCTATACTAGACCTCATGTGATTTCAGACACTTAACTGTCTAGCCCTTGGTGCACTCTGATTCTTCATCCTACGTAATGAACCTCACCAACACCTGATTCACATCAGCTCCCACTGGAGACAAAATCAACCTGTGATCTCCCATGTCCCCCATACCAAAGAATTTCGCTGCTCCAAATTCTTCATAGCAAACCACTAAACTAATCTTACCCTTAGCTCAGCATAACCCTGTATGTACAAACCTGCTAGCAAACATACAATCCACATACAACAATAGAATGATGTCATGACTCATCATCCACCTGGTAAGGCAAACCATAGTAGTTACCTGACATTGACTGAAGCCATGCCTCATCCTCCACCTGTCAAAACCTATACCACTATCTTGCAGCTCCTCAAGACCATATACCTGGCCCTCTGTCTCATGTGTCCATTCTCTCTATTCTTCAACTAAGGTATCCATTCATCTCTGTGCTTTCTTCCCTGCTGGCAACCCTACCAAATCTCTGCTTGGTATCTGCAATCTCTCCATGCCATGCTCCCACTGTTTCCTAGATCCTTCCTGCTCTGCAATTAGCAATAAGTATAAAGAAGAGGAACAATGAATTTGAGGCTTACTTACATCTTCAATCCTCCAAATGGGTGTTTGAGACTCCTTGATAGCTCGTTGTCCACCCAAAATCCATTACAGTGATCGACCTCGGTCACCCCACAGTCTGCATCCAATCGACATCAGTTCCTGCGCCTGTCTTGACTACCAACTCTATCGATGTCGGTGTCCTCCTGCTACCGACGTCAGTTTTTCTACCGACACTGGTACCTGTGTTTCCTATGAGTGACGACTTTTTACCCGTGAGCTCTTTTGAATCAATCCCCATGTCCAAACTGCCCTACTCAGAAGTATCTAGCCCTATCCATTGGTCTCTATCCACCATCTCCTCCAAGAACACCAAGGCTTTCCAGTGCTTAAGACTATCAAATATATCTATCTTCTGCTTAAGAACATGCATCTCCTTCCTGCTCATGTGACCAAGCCTATGAAGCCACGTCTCTGCAACAAAAGAAGAATCAGTAATATAAACAAGTAGATAAAGAGTACCTGTTTTCTTACCACCAGCTAATTCAAGTGCATCTACTGTGAGAGCTCTCGTGCATCTCTCATCACCCAATATTTCTGAAGAAATTAGCCATATCTCCAAACCTGGGACCTACATGACTTCCTTCAACACCCATGTGTTGGCCGCCTGCAATTTCAGCTTCACTTCCCCTTTGCCAATTCTTTGGCAAGGCTCACCAGCTCCTCTCCCTGGGGCTGCATGGAAAGAGGCAACATAATCTGTTATCCAAGATTCAACTTTATCCAAGAAACCTCCCAAAGCATCCTGTGCAACAACACCTACAACATCTGCATCCTCAGTTCCTTCATGCTAATCTGCCACCAACCAACAATATTCTTTTACCTGCTCTTTCTTTTCATATGACCATTGGTGACCATCTGTGCTTTTCAACTCCTCCATTCTTAACTTACTTTGATCTGCCATTGCTCTAATCCCACTCGATCAGAAACCCCTGAGAGTGACCTGTAACCAAACACAAAACCTGCTCCCTGCAACCTTATCTCTGATACCACATGTTGGGATAAATAACTGGAAGCACACAATTGATTACTAAGCAACTTAATATGTGAAAATTAACCAGAATACACAAGTAATTAGAATTTAGAAATAACACATGATATGAGAGACAATACACAACTTGTACTAAAACTCTTGCAGAAAAGAATACAATAAAGAAGATGCCACTTCTTCTCCACCACCTCTTCAGAGGCTTCCCACACCTCAAGTGAACAATACTTCTCTCCTCAAAGCTCTCTCTCTTAGGTCCCAACACCCAACTCAAACACTGAGTTGGTGTTCACCTTATACCCATGCTCCACACACACCACAAGTGCTCCACGCACTCCACAAGTACTCCACGTAATCCAAGTAGATCTCCCCTGAACCTGCAACAACCTGCACCTCAATAGACCTTACTTATGTAAGGAACTCCCTTGCCTTCCTCTCTTGCTCTATCTGAGTACACACCTGTACTCCAAGTAGATCTTGCCTGATTCTGCTCCCTATTGTGTTACTGTCCTATCTAATCTTGCACACCTACAAATCAACCTGGTTCTACACACCTATGAACCTTGACCTTGCACACACATACACCTGCATATCAATGATCTTACTTACCATGTAGATCTCCTATAGAAGCCATGCACACCAGCTGACTAAGATCATACACCCCTGAAGAATCCTGCTGACTCTCCAAAACCAACACCCACCTTGGTACTATGGCACTAGGAGGAACACACCATTTCTCACCTCACACACAGAAGGAGCTTATAATATTGCTCTCTTACTCTCTATCACTAGTTTACAATACAACCATGAGTCTATTATATAGATCTCATCCAAAAAATAATTAGACATCTAATTACAATAATTAGATCCACAGCTCTCAGTCTAAAATTAGCTCTCATCATGAAAACACTTGGTTCGTCAACTGACTGCTCATAATATACTCGCAGTCGAACCACACACGCGACCGACATCGGTCCCTGTTCGCCTGGGGTCACCGACACCGGCCGACTTCTGACCGACGTCGGTTGCTTCCTGTCTCTTACCTGCCGTCATCGGTTGGCTTGACTGACGCCGGTGTCTGTGACACTCTGCAACTCTTATGCAACCTCCTCCATGTCTGCATCAGTGAAGATTTTAGCTCCATAACCTAACAACTATAGTGTTAGTGCCACTCTTATCTACTTTTAGTGTTGTTTTATAAGCTCATTTTTGGCCCCAATGGTCAATTTATTTGTTTCCCCATCCTTCTTCTTATCAGCCTAACATGAGCACATTTAATCCATGACCAATAGATCCATATAAAATCCCACTAAAAAATCATTTGGAAAGGGTTAGAAATTATCACTAAGCTAGCAAGACTACTCAAGCAATCTTCTCTATTCTCTACATATAGCCAACCAATACACTCACAAGCTTATTCAAATTCCTACACTAGTCTCTAGCCATCTCAAGTACATCCATTATAGCATTTTACATCTTCATACACTCAATTACACAAAGCACATCAAGTGAGAGAATGACATATGGCTTGATCTCTCTTTGGAGTATTGGTATGTAGGCAACATGCCCACATACGAGGTGTGAAACACATCCAATGCATCATACACACACTAACCCTCCCCTCTTACTCAAAATTGGTCAAAGAACAATAGAAGATAGGGTTTGAAGAAAAAATCTTCTCTATAGGGAGCTCTACAGAATTTCAATTACTAAAACCTTGTAGACAAGGTCACATAGACCTATTGAACAAAACTCAAAAAGCTTAGATCCTTAGTACAATAGTAGTAAAGGTAGACTAAAACATTGGTACCACTCCTATCTAGTTATAATGCTCCTATCCAATCAGAAAATGAAGTCCAAATATTATTTTGTGATAGTGTCCTAGTCTCGCATAGTCAATATCATTCTTTATCTCAATCGAAACAACACAGTTCTAAACTAAGTTATATTTCTCTCTATTCACTTGTTATTTTTAGAAAGTTTTTAAAAAAATCAAAATTAATAAAGCAATAAGTTAATTATGGCATAATTATTGACTAATTTTACTACTCAGACCCTTTAACTAAATTATTAATAATATACCAATATTCCCAAAAAAGTTAAATCATTTAGTGAACATGACTGACTTTGTTTGCACACAAAAACTTGAGAAACCCTAGGGTAAAATTCCTATTGATTTTTCTTATAATTTTTTGAATTTTTACTTGAATATTTAAATCAAAAATTCATTCCAAATTTTAAAATTTAGTAGTTAGTTTTAAAATAATTTTATTTCAAACCCTAGTTACCCATATTAAGTCCCAATAATTTTCTAGTAATTTTCCAATCATTTTATGAATTTTTACTAGGATTTTTAAATTAGAAAATCCATTCAAAATTCAAAAATCAATAGTAATTCTCATAAATATTTTATTTTTCAAAACCCTAGTTGCATTTACTAAATCCCATTAAATCACTAATTTTTTGATAAATTTATGAATTTTTACTTGCATATCTAACTCAAAAATTCACTTTCAATTTCAAATTTTCATAGTAACTTGTCAAAATATCATCTTTCAAACCCTAGTTGCATACACTAGGTCTTATTGCTTGTGAGATATCACCTTACATTCTAGAATTAGATTTCAAAAGATGAATCTCACTTATTTACAAATTTTTCTTACATTTTTAGCCTTTCACTCTTAGCCTTTCACAATGTAAAAGGCTAAGAATGAAAATTAAGTGTGATATGATGCTAGTACAAATTTTCATTCTTAGCCTTTCACACTTAATTTTTATAATTAGAGATGATATTACAAAATTTATTGCTTAAATTGCACAAGATTTCAATAGTTATTTCGCATACTCTTTCTCTTTCATGAGGAATAATGTCCAACTCTATTTTGATAAAAATGTTAGAAATATTATGTCACAAGTCAAATATTTGTCTGCATTCATACACAATTTTGTGCTCTCTTCCATTTGCTCTCTATCTCTCATATAGAAAAATTTTCAATTTTATCTTGCTACACATATTAGACATATCATAGCACATGTCAAAGTTCCTTTTGCATTAATCCACATTCCATAGTTTCTATCCCTTGTTTGTTATCTCTCATGTGTAATGTTGTCTTTAATCATATTACTATACAACTTATAACTCCACTTACATGCATTTTAGCACATATGCATGGTTTCTACCTAGATGTATATGCCTCCTTGGCTACTCTTGTTTCAATGTCATATTTCATGCAGAGGAAAGAAATCCTTTCTCCTCCTCTCCCTCAAGAGGGTGATATCTACTTTCCCTCTAACTAGGCCCATGTTATCACCCCTCCGAAAGGTGAGGCAACTTTTACTATTGTTCATAATGCATACATTTAGCCTATAACTTGTTCAAACCATCTTCAACATATGTGCTTACATGTTCAATCAAAAATAACTAGGGTTTATACTTGTGAAACTCTAAGGGATCAAATCACCAGTTTGAGCAAGTTAATTTCAGATTTACAAATGTAGAATCAGATATTACATAAAAATTTTATAACATTAGAAAATCAAATTATAATACAAAAGCCTCAAAGGCACCCTAGTGTCAATCATGTGTATGCACCTTCACTTAATCAATTAGTTACAAGAAATATTACATATCAAAATAATAAATCACAATAAATTAACTCTAAAACTAGTGGTTTGAAAAGCATTCAAAGGTCAAAAAAGAGTTTAAGTGAGGTACCAAGAGAAATGATTAAATCTATGTTAATCAAACTACCTCCTCTACATCCAATGAGAAGATGTAGATATTATTATGCATATCATAGAATGCATGGCCATCACACATATTCATGTTTTTCATTGAAATAATATATACAATAGATAATTGTTAATGAGGACACTATACAAGGTAAATCAGTCAAGTAATCCACAGTGACATAGGAACACATTCACAAAGGGTCAAATTTGGAAACAATACAAAAGTGGTTACCAAAGCATAACTCAAAACAACAAAAGGATCAAAAATCAAAATAAAAATAATAAATAGTACCACAAGCATAGGTAAAGCATGAAAAAATGCAAATCTACCTCTCCAAAATGAGTCTCAACTTTCAAAGCAGTATGGATTTGGTCAAAAATATCTACAATAGTTTGATTATCAAGTTTAAGGGTTGGGAAAACAAGCTCAAGGAATTACTACTCCTATTCTAGAAGTTGATAATGTTTATAACCAAGGTTTGGGATTTAGGCAAATCATTCACAAACATAATTTATCAAAGGAAAAGATCTAGATACAAAAAAATTCAACACTAGCATTCCATTGGTTCAAAATCAAGAAGATAATGATGAGTGGAACAATTAAGGTTATTGTGATTTTCAAGATATCAATAATGAATTTGAATATTCAAAATCATATCCATAGCCATCAATCTCTCTTACATCATAATAATTCAAGATTATTTTATTCAATATAGGACACCATGATAGGGAGTCTTCCATGAGACTCATCAGTTAGTATCATCTCTCCTTAGCCTCACTTATACATAGTTTTTTTCTTACTTGTACATATTTTCTCAATTTTTCTTGTACATAGTCTCTTTATGATTTATTGTACATATCTTATATCAAAAATTCAAAAAAAATCAAATAATTTAAAATATAAAAACATGCAAATAATTCAAAAACACCAAAAAAAATTTGATTGTATGCATCATCCATGATTTACATTTATAATACTATGATAGAATTACATTTGCTATTCTATGATATTGTTTGTCAATTTATCTACATTAACATGCTTCACTTGATCTTATTTGAGTGTGTGAAATAAATTCTAAACCCTTGATTGCTTCACTCTACCCATTGAGGGGGCATCTTACTCCTGCATGAGAGATGCACATTGATATATCTTCCCCCTAGGGGCATCTTCTACATGGATACATCATCTACGTTATGTCATTTCTATGTCACACACTCTAGTTATCATGTTGATGTACATTATTGACTAGATTATACAGATTACTCTATCGACACTCACTAGTATTTAGCACTTGTGTATTTCTTTTCATATAGCTAGTCTTGTACTAACATGTCTTGCATACTTTTTCTCTTGTTTTGATTAGTTAGATTTGCTTGTATTTTCCAATCTTTACATGCTTTATCTTATTGCTTAGAGTAGCTTGATGTGATTACATTCCTATTCCATACTTAGTTTTGATATGTGCCTTAGGACATTTTCCAATGTTATTTACTTCTATTCATGTGTGTGCCTTTGGACATTTGCCAGTGTCCCTTATTTTTACTCTTCTATATGATTATGGATTTCATGCCAACTTTCTTGTTTCAACTATATGTATATATGGCATTTAAACATGGCTTATATGTTTGCTTTCTATTTTGAGTGGAATGTGCCTATGTCCCTTGTTTGCTTGTTCCCTTGCTCACTCTTATATGTTTCTTGCCTTGTGTGCTTGTTTCTTTATTTCTTTCGATTGTTTGTAATTCCATGATCTAAATCATGCATTATATCGCTTTTTGGATGCCATGATGGACATCATGCTCCATCTCTCAATGACAAATAATAATTAACACATTTAGTTCTAGTTTATTAAATTTCACATGTTTTTATGTTGTTACATATATCTAGGCATACCCCTATTGATCTAACAATCTCTTAATACAAAACATGCTATATCTTGAGATATCTTGACAATTATCATTGCTATATCATATATTTTGTAGAATAACACACTTGAAAGTCTCTTTCTTCTAAGAGAAATCATTGTATGGTATCCATTCCTACCCTCAAAAGAGGGGGTAATAAATAGGGGTTTTGTCATAGAGATCATAGCTCCTATCAACCAAAAAATTTAGTTTCAAAACACTCAGAATAACAACTAGACATCAAACCAATTAGAATAGACCAGGTAGATAATTAAGAATCTAAAACAATCATTAGATTTCACCCATGACAATAATTTCATGAATAGACTATAGTGTCAATGATACTATTGTCCATTTCTAGTACTCCTATCCAAATAGCAAAAAATCCAAAATTTTCAAAAGTAGGCCAAAAAGTAGGTTCAGTTACAGATTTGCATAGCCAAACTAGTTTAAAATCAGTAATTTTAGTACACACTTTGCTCAAAGAATCCAAATATAGGGGGGCATCATGTGAGACATGATGGCTCTCACTTTTAGTTTTAGATATGATAGTTGGTAGAACTTCTAGATCAAAATCCATGTTCCAAACATAAGTGATTGGGGGTAATGTGCATGACACATTTTTTTCTTCTATTTCCTAGTTCAACATTATCTAGACATTCATAGCAGTTGCATGCCTTATTCCATCTATAGATGGTTGGAATAATTTTATAATGGCTTTCATACAAGCCTACCCTCTACCTTCTTTAGTTCTTGAGTTCCTGAGTGGATTCCACATAAGCTAAATTATTAGTTTTAAAGTGGCTTTCATATAAGCCTAATCTCCATCTTTCAGAGTGACCAAGGGTGGCCTAGTTTCCAACATACATTTGGATATCCATGCCAAAAATTTTAGATCATAGTAAATTCATGGAATTTAAGATCCATCTCATACAAAATACATTTCATACCAATATCAGTTCATAGCTTTACTTCACAAGGAAACAATAGAGCCAAGGAAGGTTGTGGAGGGATGAGGGAAGAGGGAGCACAACTATGGATATGGCCATGCTGAAACCTTAACCTTCATGATCGTGGACTTAGGCGATTAGATCCCAGATGCAAAGGGATCCTTGGTTCTGAGTGCGGCTTGGAAACGAGAATCCATTATAGCGTGGCTCTTTATTTTGCTTTGAAATGTGAAGAAAATAGTGATCAGAAGGGGGAAACTTTGTTTCCCTTTGTTTGGAATGTCAAAACCTATGTGTGGAGAGGATTTGGCCGTTGAGATATTAGACCAATGTGCATGGTGAGGGTTTGGCCATGGGGAGTGACTTGTAAGGCTCCCCATGGTGGCAGTTGATGTGATGATAGCAGATCAAGTGGGGCTCTGTTTCCGTTGAAACCCTTGGTTCAAATTTGAGGAGGATGTATTTAAGGGTTGAAGACTAGATCAGGTTACTTGCCATTGCCTTCTGTCTGAGGGGTCATGGCTCATGTATAAGTTCTTCCAGATGTCTTTGATGAAATTTTGATTTCCATGGCAGTGAATCCTCTGGGTTTAGTAGAGGGAGAGAATGGGTAGGTGACCGGGAGGACGGTTTGGGCAATGGAGGTAATGGTTCTGGGGTTTGTCTTTTTGATTGTTTCGTTGGGGTTGGGGATAGGGAGCTGGCATGTGCGCAGATCCCTCAAACCATTCCTCAGGTATACACAGTTTGGTAAAGGGAGATCTTTTATTATGTGGAAAATTTTTTAGGTTACAGGGCCTTGTAAAACCTGGATTCTTGTTTCAGGTCGTAGAGCCTAGTTTTTTTGTTTAGGTTTCAGGTCCTTGTAAAACTTGGGGAGATTTTATTGGTTTATTTTGTTGGTTTTAGGTCCCTGCAAAACCTAGTTTAGTTACTATTTTTCAGTGTGTTTGCCTTTTCTAGCGGTGTGTAATGCTTTACCTTTCTTGATCTGTAAAGGGTGTTGGGCCCCTTCAAAACCTGTTTTTACCTTAATCTAAAACAATTGAGCTAAGGGAACATATAGCCTTTGTATTCTTGAGACACATATTCATAGGGACTAGACACACAGCCCAAACATGTATCAACACACACATGACCACCTAGCTTCACTTAGTGGGTGACAATGGAGCTAAAGGGCTAGCCTTTGCATTTTTGAGCCATTTTTGGGGGAATTGAGCACTCAGCTTCATTCATGATATTGCTCTAAGTTCAACACACATCTAACATTACTCAACATCACTTAGCATCTAATAGGTTTTTTATTAGTCCACATACCTGGTAAGATATATTCATTCCTTTTTTCTCTCTCTCTTACCTAGCTTTGTATGTTCTTATTTTAGATATAACATATTTAATAAGAATTGATCTACTATTTTTTATTCTAGACTCACACTTCACAACGTGCTATCTCTATGCACAACCTAGTATCACAATAGCATCATGAGCTTCACCCTTACAAGCAATTTCAAGTACAATTTCTATTTTTCCTTTATCCTAATATTCCACTTTGTTGCATCACTAGAATAAAGGGGGGCAAATGTAGTCATATAGAAATGTAAAATTGGTAACTTGAGTGTGGCTTATGACTCCCAATCCATAAATCCCTCTTGCTTTCTCTCATGACCCTCAAAGGCTTATTTTCACTAATTCCCAATCATTCGTAGCCTTCTCAACTTGATCCCAACTAAGCTAGGACCCTATTTTCATGACCAATCCATCCCCCCAGGTCCTATCTGCCTAGGATAGTAGCACCACACTATGACTATAGCATTGGTGCCACTCCTATCCACTTTTGGCACTATTGTCCAAGCTCATTTTTGGCCCCAATGGTCAATTTCTTCTAGTTCTCCATCCTTCTTCTTGTTGGCCTAACACGAGCACATTCAACCCATGACCAATAGATCCATATAAAATCCCATTCAAAGATAATTTGGAAAGGGTTGGCAATTATAACTAAGTAAGCAAGAATACTAGCAAGACTACGTAAGCAATCTTCCCTATTCTCTACATACATCAAACCAATACACTTATAATCTTATTCAAATTCTTACACCAATCCCTAGCCATATCAAGTACATCTAGTCTAGCATTTTGTATCTTCATACACTAAATTACACAAAGCACATCAATTGGGATAACTACATATGGCTTAATCCCTCTTCAGAGTATTGGTATGTAGAAAGTGTGCCCACATATAGGGTGTGAAGCACATCCATTGCATCTTACACACACTATTTTTTCCCCCCTCTTGCTCAAAATTATTGAAAGCATAATGGAAGATAGGGTTTGAAGAATGAATCTACTCTATAGGGAGCTCTATAGACTTCAAACTATTGAAAATTCATAGATAAGGTCACACAAACATGATAAACAAAACCTAGAAAGATCAAATCCTTAGGATAAAAATAGTAAATGTGGAATATAGCACTAGTGCCACTCCTATCTAGTTTTTTTGCTCCTATCCAATTAAAAAATGAAGTCCAGATCTTATTTTGGGATAGTTTCCCAGTCTTGTATAGTCAATATCAACCTTTGTCTCAATCAGACAACATAATTCTAAGCTAAGTTATATTTCTCTCTATTTTATTACTATTTTTAGAAAGTCTAAATAATAATTAAAATTAAAAAATAAGGAAGTTAATTATGGAATAATTATTGATTGATTTTACTACTCAGACCCTTTAACGAAATTAGGAATTATACACCAATATTCCCAAAAATATTAAATCAAGTATCTCAAAGTACATGAATATAAATAAAATAAGTTTAGAATATCATTTTCAAGTGATAATATATGTACCATGAAGACAAGAGAGTAGAAACAAGGACAAAATTCCATGAAGGCAAGTTTTGAAAACAAATGAGGTAGGATTGTGCAATGTAGGTGTGAAAGATTATGTAGTGTTTTAAATAAAATCAATAAGTAATCCTTCCTTCGGGTCTTAAATATATGGTTTCATCTCTTACATAATGTAAAAAAGTGATGTTGATAGTTCAAGCTTCATTTAATTCATTTTTCAATATTCATAAGGTATGTAAGCTTAAGAATATAAAAACATGGTTACAGAGTCATCTCCAAGGAGTATTTGGTGAGTTTAAAGTTTGTTTTTGGTTTCAAATCATCATATAATGTTGTCAAAAGTTTCATATATTATTTTCTAGTGCCAAAATTCCCATAAAAATTCTTGAAAGTGAAATAATCATAACAAAATTATTCTCGGCCTTGTCATAATCTTAAAACCTTAGAATTTTCTTTCAATTAGACTCTTTAAGTCTCTTAAAATATGATATTCTAGGTCTATTTTTAAGGATTTATAAGCTTATAACACTTTTTTGTACCTAAAATATGTTAATAATTTGAAATAAATATACCAATGAAGATTCTATCATCAACTCTTGTAGATAAGCTTAAAAGGATTTTCTTTCATACCTTGAATTAGGTTTGTCTTCTCATGTTCTTATCTTTATGCCTTCCCTAGATCTAATACCTTCTCCAAGAGTCTCTTCACTTCACCATAACTTTATTCATACTAGAATATTTAGTTTTTAAATACATCCACATTCAATATACTAATCTAAACTTGTCATTCACCATGACCTTTGTATACAAAATACAAAACACTCATGTTAAGTCTCTTCAATAAGACCTATGGCCTATTGAATGGTTCATGGTCTTAATCATGGATTTTAACCTTAGGAAAATTATTAAGTTATAAATTTATTATTTTAAATATTTATAATGTTTTTTAACTTAATAATTAATCTCCATCCTTCCTCTATCATTTTCTAATAATCACAAACTCATAGAAATATGCCTTATTGCCTTGTTACATAGATCTATTAAATGGTCAGTTGACCATCACTCGAGAAACATGAGTCATAAGTTTATGAGAAAAAAATTATAAATTCAATTGAAAAATTTTTATTTATACTTTAAAAGTTTTTAGTCTAATTTATCTCTTCACTTGGACCTATGCCCTTTCTTAGAACCTTCAAAACAGGGTTTAGACCATGAAACACATACTTGTTGACTAGGAAATAAGAATAGATATTTTATTTAGATGTATACAACTAGTGAGACTATTTTGAATACATTTAATATTTTTATACTATTTATCTATTAATTTTCAATAATTTTGAATTAGGATTTTGAGAGATATTACACATTTATGAACAAAACATTTATTTTAGCCTATTTGTAGGTCTACAAACCTGAAAAACCTTGATATATTATTATTTTATTGAAAAAAAATATTAAAAACTTATATAATATTAAATACACATTTTATCCTTTAATTTAAAATTTTCAAGGTATTTGGATCAATGGTTTGAGAGATAAGTGAGTTTCCATGGTTCCAACCCTATTTTTCCTTGACTTTCTATAGGCCTACATAAACTCAATCCTCTATATATTTTAATTGATATCTCTCAAAGAATTAAAATAAAATTTATAATGTCATACACTAACTATACACCAAGTTTCAACCAATTCCAAAGGTTACTTTTGGATTTATGAAGATTTTTCTCTCAAAACCCTAAGAAGACCTAGATAGAGGCCAATAGCTATCAAATTTGGTTTTAAAGATTTAAAAAAGTTTTAAAAAATAATGACTAATTTGTGTCTGATCCAACCCTATACACCTTATCCAATTATTATTTTCCTTTGAACAAACTCAAATAATGAATAAATGACAACTTTCTTACTTTATTGTAACACAGTCATACTAGGTTAGACTTAAGACTTGAATTTTGGAAAAATAATTAAATATGCTTATGATCATAGACTTATTTAACTTTTATTATATTAAAAAAATGTTTAAATTACTTCATAATTCATTAATTTATCACCATGCATACAAAATTACATAATACCATATCAATCTATGAGAATGTATTCATCAAATAGGGTTTACAGACCACCATTATAGCTGAGAAATCATGAGGATATAAAACAAGATAATCTAACATATAAAATGTAAAATTACACTTAAAATTACCTAATTATGTGTCAAAAATTAAAAAAAAATCTTATGTATTCATAAGAAACTCAGGAATGTACATTTATACCTCTATATACTCTTGACAAACCTTCTTTTATTCAATGACAACCCCCTGCATATCTACCTTAAAAGATAAACCTTTTATCTTAGTTACCTTAATTTATTTTATTCCTTGTCCTATGATTAAAACTCTATCACCTTTTAAAAACATGGACAAGTTTATTTTGGTCATTTTTCAAGACCAACATTCCCTTCATTATCTTAGAGTTTATCTAAATATACTATTTTTTGGCCTCTCCTATGTTGGTAGGCTTTTAGAATAGATGTGGGATATATTTGCATTAATTAAAATGTTAAATATAATTTAAAATACATTATTAAACCTTAATAACCCTCTATAAAATGTCTAATCCCTTTACAACATGTCTAAACACTCTAAAAGTCCTTTCAACAATTTGAATTTTCAAATATAGATTTTTAAAGGGAAAACTAAAAATGTCATTAAATGACCTAGGAAGGGACATAAAATTAGTTGACAAGACCCAAAATAAATAATCATGACCTCCTAGCCTATAAAAATCAATAATTTAACAAGTTTGATAATTACAATTATTAGTGTCATGATGCTCCTACATCATAGAGCACCCATTCCGACCTCAAGATGACATATCCTATAAGGAATTTTTTTATTTCTTAGGCAAACTATAGACAAGCATAAAACATAAATCATAAATCATATCCATGAACTGAAATAATGGTAATGTCATTTAAAATTACTCTAATTTTACCCCAAATATAGTGGATCATAAATCATTGATGAACTCATGGCAGAGGATTCAATGAACAGTCCTAAAATGGAACTTTTATGTAGTTAAAAGATAGGGTCTTTGCCTCTAATAGACATTTCCAATTTTAGGACCTCTATTTCGAAATACATCACTTCTAAAACCTTTAAATGTGAAATTTACATGTGTTACCATCTCCACGGCCCTAAAATCCATGCGAATACCTTTTTTGCAATAATTATGGCCTCGAGTAACATTGACAAAAAATGTTATCAAGATGCAAGATGAAGTTGGAGATCTTTATATATAGGGACTAATAGATGAAAAATGGAATTTAAACCATGTAAAGGGTGGTGATTAACCTCTAGGACCATATTATTTGCATTTGAGTACACTCGATTAGGAAATAGAACACCCATTCTAGTCTTAAGATGATATTTCCCTAGATGCAAGATGCAAGCCATAGTTGAAGATCATCATCTCTGAGGATTCATACCTAAAAAATGGAATTTACACCATGTTATTGGTGGTGATTAAACTCTATTAACTCATTATTAGCATATGAGTACACCCATTTTGACCTCAAGATGATGCTTCCCTAGATTTAAGATGCAAGCCACAATTGGAAATCTCTATCCCTGGGGCCTCATAGATAAAAACTAGAATCAACACCACATTAGGGGTGGTGATTAAACTTTAATAACAAATTATTTTCATCTAATTATGCTTATTTAGGAGATATATCACCTTTTTTACCTTCAAGACAACATCTACCTATAAGGAAAATGGTTACTTTTAGGAAAACTTTGGACATGCATAAAATAAAAACCATAAGTTGTATCCATGAAATTAAAGAATAGTCACATTCATGTCAAAGTCATCTACTTACACCCAAAATCCCTTAGATCATAAATCATCGACATACTCATGGAAAAATATTTAGTGATCAGTCCTAAAATAGAACTTTTATGTAGTTAAGAGACACAGTCTTTTCCTCTAATAGAATTTTTTGCTTCTGAGACCTCCTCTTCAAAATAAATCACTTGAAACACCTCATGATGTGAAATTTACATTTTCCCACAGCCTCATAATCCATGTAGATACCTATTTTACAATAATTTTAGCCTTGAGCAACATTAACAAGAAATGTTGTCAAGATGCAAGGCATAGTAGGAGATCTCTATCTCCAAGGCCTTCTAGATAAAAATTGGCATCTCCACCATGTCATAGGTGGAGATTAACCTCTAGAACCACATTATGGGCATCTTAATATACCCAGTTATGAGATGAAATACCCATTCCAACCTTAATATAATATTTCCCTAGATAAGCTTAAATAATTAATCATCTAAATGAACCATTCAAGCTTTTCTTAGCTTCAAGAATATGGAATTATCTACTAATGGTGCCAACCACACAAGGTTGGAACCTAATTTGGCACCACTAACCTACAAAAAATATGTTAAAATGTAATTAAATTAAATTTTATATGTAATACTTAAGAAACAAATTAAATCTAATAAAAGTAAACACATTTGCATTAGAGAAGTCAACATATCTTTGGATTTCATTCTAAGGAACCAATAGGATCAGATCTTTTATTTATATTAGAAAGAATTTATTCACAATAAAATTCATGAACCTTCCATATAGTCTTTTTTAATGACCTATCCTAATATTTGTGCAATTAAACATTTTTTACAAGAATGAAATTTGAATAGTGGAGTATCTTCCTATGTACTTCATAGTATTCAAACAACTATACATTTGAATTTTTAATAGGATAGTGTCGAATATAGGTTCTATTAACTACCACACACCTAATGGGATAGTGAATGTTTCCCCATATGTGACCACAAAAGTCAATTTATTTTTTTCCTTTACACACCAGTACAAGTTGTAGTCTATCCCCTCCTCATTATCCTCATATTTAATAATTATATAAACATGACCTATATTGAAAAATAAAAATTGATTTAATAACATGATCTAATAATATATTTATTAAACGAAACACATGTTAAATATATGGTACCTAGTCTCACTAGATCAGATATAAGGTCAGACTCATGTGATGATGTCATTTATTTAAGTTGTAATATTGGTGGAACCTAATAAGTGTCTATTGGAACTAGAGGCCTACAACTCCATTCATCTACCCATTCTTGTGACTCATACTCGTTGCAATTAAATTCAATGCATCCAAAATAAAAGAATGTTATGTGCCTCATATGAACCATCCAATAACCTGTATTTGAGCTATAAAATAATTATAACTCACTTGATATTATTACTATAATATAATCTTCATATATTATTGATTGTTCATCCTCCACCAGCTAGAAATATCTAAAAACATTGGACTTTTGTTGAGCACCATGGCCTTTATTTTCATTAGACCATTCAACTATGTTTTTTAGGTCTATCAAATCAATGACCTCTTCAAACTTCAACTCTTCTCTTGCAAGTGACTTTTAACACATAATACTGCACCATCATGATTCTCTTTTCCATGGCCTACTTCAATGAAAATCCAAATATCTTATACACTAGTGGTCACATCCATCCTGCTCAACTCGTAGAACATCCAAGGATTTTTAAACTATGACATGTAGTTATCTGACCAAATATAATGTTTATTAAAAGTAATGTTAATTTCCCTAAACTTTACATAAAACATCTTAAAATAACCATGCACACATTCTAAAGAATGTGTTTGATCATTTTTGGCATAAAAGTGGTACTCCCTTAATGCTTTTTAATGATGTTCTATACTGTCATGTGAATGCATGGATGTTATATGCACAAAAATTTAGATTTATATTGAATTGTAGTATTGTGATTGAACCTCTCTTTGTGGTTACACTACGTAATTAAATGAAAATTCAACTACTTAAACAATAGTACCAATCAAGAATTTTTTTTCTTACTTAACTTCAATATTTCATCTATCCATTGAGCTCTCTTTGTGTGCCTTGCATCCACTTACATAATTTCCTCTCTAAATTTGTCCATAAATTTGGAAACATGTATTTGTTTTGTAACATGCTCCAACATTTTATATTCCTTTCCATATTTTAATTGATGTCATATATTTATATTTAGTAAAACTAACCAATTCTTGTCCAAATGCATGTTTACTCTCCTCATGGATACATTTTTTTTAATTTTGGCAATCCACCATAGATGTTGCAAGTTTCATCTAAACATGCCCTATTATAAAAAATTATCTATCTAGTATTTTACAAGAAATTATTGGAGTAAATTCCCATGTTGATTTTGGTGAAGCTTCCACTCTGCACTCTTATAAAATGTTGCAAGTATGCAAATTATAATGAACATGATGAAAAATATCATAATGTACAGAAAATTCAGCATGTTTCCTTCAACAACAAGTAGTGTATGTGGGATTAATTTTCACATAAAAGGGTTTGGACATTTCCAAATATCTCTGAATAATATAAATTTTTGGATAATTTTTAACAAATCTAGAGTACAATTATTTTTGAATCATATCCAAAAAATGTTTAGGATGTTGTTCACAATTATGAGAACCAATTCTTATTTTCACTTCACCTCTAATATTAGGCAATACCTTTATGTTATATTTCAAAAATTCTTCAAGTAAATCTTTTAGGGCATCAAATATATCCTTGTCTTTACATGGGAGTCTACCAAAGAATGCCTAGGAGTCATTATTATTGGAAATGTAGAGTCTTCTACTTCTCCCAATAAATTTCATTAGTGTTTTTATATTTATTTTCAATGCTCAACTTGTTTATATAATCAAAAAACTTACCAAATAAGTTGTAATAATGTGTTGGGTAGCATTACCATATTTGGTGCATTTCTCCACACCTACTTGATGGTATGTATTAAGAAAATTTTCAACTATTTCCTTGTTTACACCATAAATATTAGATATTCTTAGACCTAGGGTTCTCATTTTATGTCTCATCTTATGCACTTTAATCAATGTAAAAAATAATTAGCATCTTCATGTTTCATTTAATTTTTAAAAGTGTTAGTGTTGAAATCTTTTAGATTTTCTTCTCATATGGCACTCCAAAAAAAATTAGGCATTGGTTTCAAAATGTTTTCATCAATTTCAATTAAATTCATGGTTATTCTTTTCAAAACCCTATGAGGTGTTTTTAGTGGTAAATTTAATTAATTTGGTGTTTCCATATTATTTTCTTAATTACTAGTTTCTTCATTCAATGGTGTTTCCATATTGTTTTCTTGATTGTTACACTCACCAATTAGTGTTTCCATGTAACTTACATCATCATGCATACTATCATCATCACCAAAATTAAAAACCATAAAATTTGAATGTGGACTTACATTATAATTTGGTATACTATCAGAATTGACAATTATAATTTCAAATTTTGGTATACTATCATTATTTGTTACATTCAATTCATTATGGATAATATATTTAATTTCACAAAGCCTTCATATTCACTAGCTTTTCTTTTCTCTCATAAATTCTAATTCTTATCATGTTTTACACTTTAACTTATTCTTATTGATGTTATAAAAGTTGTCATGTATGATTTCACAAAGTCATCAACTTTTAAGGGTCAGGAAAATAATCCAATTACTAAAAATAAGACATATTTGATGTACGTTACCAATTGGAGACAATGATCAAATTATTAAAAAAAATATACCTACACTCTTTATTCAATGATGAGTAGATAATTTTTTCTACTTTTGAGCATGGGGGCATACATAAAATCAATAAAAAAAATAGGCATGCAATTTGAAAAGTGAAATAGAATAGGGTTAGCAGGAGACAAAAATCTCAATGTGAAAAAAATGATGTTGACTATATATTTTTTGATATTTTATTACAAAATACAGCTATGTATTAAAAACATGTATTCATTAATACCTCATATATAGTAATATTATGTGCACATTATTAGATATATGTAAAAACACCCCTAAACCTAAGCTCTTAACACTAAAACCTTCATATTTTGGACATTATACCCCCAAACCTAAACCCTAATTTATAAAACCCAATCCCTATAAATCCTAAGCTATAAATATTAAACTTTTAAAACCCTAAACCAATCATTTTATCCCCACTTAACATCATTTACACTAAGAATTAGGTTCATAGGTCTCAATTTAGCCCAAATCACACCACTAATTTCCCTAATTGACAAACATTCTAAATTTGCGGTGACATGGGGGATAATCAAACCCAAAAACACATTAATTACTCACAAATATGTTCAATCAACTCAAATTATCCTCAACTACGTTCATGGTTGGACCCTAGACCCCACACCCTATACCCTAAATCTTAAATCCTAAGACATAAACCATAAACCTTAAACCCTAAATCATAAACTATAAGTCTTAAGACCTAAGCCCTAAATCATAATCCCTAAGACCCATATTCTAAACCTTAAACCATAATCCCTAAACCTTAATCCTTAAAAACCATAAACCATGAATTATAAACTCCTAAAACCCTAAACTAATCATTTAATCCCTAATTACCATCATTTTTACTAAGATTTAGGTTCATGGGCCTAAATTTATCCCAAATTACACCACCTACTACCCTAATTGACTAATCCACTCAATTTTGTATGTCATGGGGCATAATTGAACCTAAAAACACATTATGTGCTCACAAATAGGTTCCAACAACTCAAATTATCCTCAATTACCTTCATGATTGGACCCTAAAACCTAAGCCCTAAAAACCTAAATTGTAAACCCTAATCCTTAAGCCCTAACACCTATACCATATAACTTATACCCTAAAACTTAATCCCTAAGACATATAAACCCTAAATAGTAAATAGTAAACTCTCAAAACCTTTAACCAGTCATTTGAGCCCCATTTACCACCATTTAGACTAAGAATTAGGTTTATAGAGCTCAATTTGGTCCAAATTACACCACTAACTTCCCCAATTCACTAATTCACTCAATGTATGGTGACATGGTGGTTAATCAAACCCATAAACACATTATGTGCTCAAAACTAGGTGTAATAAACTCAAATTATAATCAATTACCTTTGTCATTAGACCCTATACCTTAAACCTTAGATCCTAAGCCCTAAAACATAAACCCTATACCCTACATTATAAACCCTAATCCCTAAACCCTATTTAGCATAAACCCTATACCCTAAACTTAAACCCTAAGCAATAGAAAGCCCAAACCATAATTTGTAAACTCTTAAAACCCTAAACCAATCATGTGATCCCTAACTACCATCATTTGGACTAAGAATTAGGTTTATAAGGCTCAATTTAGTACAAATCAGATCACTAACAACCCCAATTAAATAATTCAAAAAATGTGTGATGACATGGGGTTAATCGAACCTAAAAACACATTTTATGGTCACAAATAGGTTTGAGCAACTCAATTTTTTCCTCAATTGCTTTTACGATTAGACCTTAAACCTTAAACCAATTGATTTAGCCTTAGTTAACATCCTTTAGAGTAAGAATAAGATTCATAAGGTGTAATTTTTCCTAAATCACATCATTCATTACTCTAATTAAGTAATTGGCTCAATCTATGATGGTGTGGGGGATTTTAAATCCTAATAATACATTCTATAGTCATAAATAGGTAAAAGACCTCTATTTAGACCTACTTATCTTTGTGATTAGACCATACACTCTAAAAAATAAACCCAAAATCTTAAACTCTAAACCTTAAACCAATCAATTTATCCCCATTTAACGTCATTTATAGTAATAACTATGTTCATATGGCTCAATTCAATGAAAACCACATTACGTATTGGCCCATTTGATTGATTGGCTCAATTTATGATGGTGTTGGGGCTAATTATCCCTAAAATCACATTATATAATCAAAAATAGGTTCAAGAAGCTCACATTATCCTCAATTGCCTTCATTTTTAGACCCTAAACCCTAAATCCTATACCTTAAACCCTAAAACCTAAACCCCACATTATAAACCCTAAAGTAATAAATTTAGATCTAATTAACATCCTTTAGAATAAGAATTAAGTTGGGATGGCTCAATATGGTCCAAAACACATCACTCATTGGCCCAATTAACTAATTGGATTAATTTATGATGATGTGGGGGCCTATTGAGCCCAAAATCATACTTTTTAGTCATAAATAGGTTCAAGGATCTCATTGTAGCCCTAGTTGCATTCACGATTTGACCCTATATATCTTAAAACATAACCATATTACCTCATGCCTAAACCCTAAACAATAAATTGTAAACTTTTAAAACCCTAAAAAAATCATTTTATCCCAAATAAAATAACATTTAGACTAAGAATATTAGGTTCACATGGCTCAATTTATCCCAAATCACACCACTGATTACCCTAATTATCTAATTGGCTCAATCTATGATGATGAGGGACCAATCGAGACTAAAATCACATTTTTTAGTCACAAATAGGTTCAATTAACTCAAATTGTCCCCAATTACCTTCATGATTGGACCTTATACCCTAAAACCTAAACCTCGTATACCCTAAGCCCTAAACCCTAAATCATAAACCATAAACCTTAAACAAATATATATAACCACACATAACATAGTTTATATCAATAATTTTGGTCATAGGGATTAATTTTGTTAAAATTACATTACTTACTTCCATAATTGACCATTTGTCTCAAATATGATGTCATTGGGGATAATTGTGCCCAAAATCACATTTTGTAGTCTCAAATCTATTTAGCGAAGCCAAAGAAGGGATAATTATAATATCAATTACATGTTGACATTTTTTTATGAAAAAAACTTTAATTTTAACAACTATTTAATATTCTAAGTCCATTCATGAAGTTTGGGAATTAGAAAAACTATAACAAAATAATAAGATGGTGACATGCATGTAAATTATTCCACATAAATGGTAATTCTGTGTATGTATTAATACCACTTACATGGTAATTTTAAATATGTGTTTATTACATGTATGTGTTTCTTATGTTTGATATTTGAAACACATACTTGAAGGATAGAGAATGGCTTGGATCCATGATCATGAGGTATGAACCTACAAACACACAATTGAATGTGTGTTTTTGACTTAAAAAAAATGCAACTTTGGCCATGCTAAACACTATGAATTTTATTGAACTTTTTATTGAAAATATTACTATAATATTGATTACATTCTCCTCTTTCTAAGTATATACATTTTTTGTTATTTATATTAATCTAAGCTTGTTATCTATATTTATTTCTGATTGTGTGTTTATAGAACTATATGCCATAATTATAGATTTTTATATTTTTTTATGTGTCTTTTCATTAGTTGATTCAAACTGATAAAAAATTATATGGTTTCAAAATAGACATAATTATATACACATTCAAAAAAAATCTAATTTTCAATATTTTTGATCATACATTATTGATCATATTTTAGGGTCTATTGACTTGTGAAATTAGTGAAAAAGTAAATATTCATTAATAAACTTTTAAAAATAAATATTTATTAATTAATTTTAAATAAATATAGGTTTCAAACTATATGATCTTATCTAACTTTCCACCAAAGGGTTTAAAAAAAATATACGATGCTTAAAAAAAATGATGGACCACATCGAAATATATCTAATATGGTTTTTGGAATGACAAGTACTACCTATTTGAATTTTTTGTGTTGTACTACCTATGTCTAAAAATTAGTAGTTTAGAAATATACTTGAAAATCTATACTTCATTTTTGTATGACATCTTCAAATTTTTAGTTTAGTTGTCTCAAATAATTTGTACACATTGAGGTTTCTTATTTTTCAAGAAAAAAATGTCCACTTAAAACCCCCTTTTGGTCCTTCAATTCCACTCACTTACCCTGGGTGAATTCACAATCATTTATGGGCACACTTTTCTACTCATTTTTATGAAAATTAGTTTTGGTCGAGGAAACTACACCAATCATCAAAAGAGAAGTGTGTATTTAAATCTAAAATAAATCTAAAAGTATAACACTTTAAATAAATATGAAATGTGAAAATAATTAGAATTGATAAGGGCAGTTATAATAATAATAATAATAATAATAATAATAATAATAATAATAATAATAATAATAATAATAATAATAATAATAATAATAATAATAATAATAATAATAATAATAATAATAATAATAATAATAATAATAATAATAATAATAATAATTTGACATACCTATTATTGAAGGCTAAAATTGAGTAACATGTCCAAATGTAGTCACAAATAAAATCTAGAAAATATTTGTTTAGAATAATACTCAAAATAAAATTGATGAATTTTGGAAACGACCAAAGTTGATGTCCCAATCCTAACAAGCTAAGGTTATATTTCAATCATAGGGTTTGATTTTGGTATATGATGGCATATCCTCTTAAAATTTTATGAATATGTTTGTATGTATTTATTGATCATATACCTCTCCTAGATTATAAAATTCAAGATTAAATATTCTAGATCTGTTTTTCCTTCCTCCAAAATTGAATCCATGATACATTATGGTAAGAGTATATAAAATTGGTGTACTTGTGAAGGTAATGTTCAATTCAGCCTTATTTTAATTTAATTTATATTATGCCACCCTATTTAATATATAAACTTGATTGTGATTGATATTATAAAGTCTAGCAAATAAGTGTAAATCTGAATGTAAACTACATAAACAAATTTCACAAGTGGCATGTGATAAATATGAAAATTAATAGAGAGATAAATATACTTAGAATTTTAGATCCAATAATTGAATGTGAAAAAATATCAACAGTGTGAAAGGGATGGAAGCATGTCTATGAGTCACTTAGATATGAAACTAACTATGTTGTGCATGATAGGTCACTAACATCGGGATAGGCTAGATACATCAACATTAATGACTGAGTCTGATATTTTTATCCTGGGATGATTTGGATCTTTGTGACCATATAAACTACACTTGCTTGTGATACCATTATTTGTGTGATAATTTTTGATAATTTAGGATGTATAGAAAATATTTTCTTAATGTGCAATAGTGTATATATGTTTGATAAATAAGTGACAAATAATTCCTATATGTGGGTTTGATTTTCATTTATATAAGTCAATTTGGGTAATTTATCATGCCACAAAAACATTAGGAAAATGGTTCAACCCATAGAAATGATTAAATTTTGAAAATGGCATTACTACGTTAGGGTCACTAATGTCATCCTCAATTTAATTTCATCAAAAATTTGTTTAAGCCTGACATTAGTGTCCAAGAGATACAAATGTGGATTTGATGACACGAATATGTCTAAGTAATATATATACCTAGATTTTTAGAGACTAATAGGATCTTATAGGTAATTGATAATAAAATGAGGGGTTCAAACTCATAGAAAGCATGTGGATGTAAGATAATGATGAATAAGATGAATATATGTGCACACAACTCATGTATGGTGAAGGTAGGCCAAAAGTGATATTTTCAAGTGACTAATACCAAATTTTATTATCTAAAATATCCACATATTTATTCTAGTATTGAAAAGTGTTAAAAATATTAGAGTAAAAGCATAAAGTATATGTGATTGTGTACCACACACTTTGTCTTTAAGAGATGAATTTAAATTTACATCTTAGCTCCAAGAAAACCTAAAATGGATGAAGATGGCGAGCGAAGGGCCGAGGAGAGACGGTATGGAGGAAGCCCCCAGGGAGGATCGGCCTTGGCCTGGGGGGAATGCGCAAGAGAAGGAGTCAATTTTTGTAAGTGAAAACTCAAAGCTTAAGAAAATCAATGGATTCCTACCATAGACATTGGAGCCCCCTGTCTTGGTTATTTCTTCTGAGACAGTCAAAGAAGAGGTAGATTACTTGGCCTCCCATGTGTTGATTTGCAAATTCTTGGGCATCAAAATTTATCTATCGGTGTTGGAGGCTTGGATTCATCGCTCATGGCAGATTGAAGGTGACTTTGATATTATGTTGGCTAGGAACAACTATTTCATGGTGAATTTTACCTCAGTCTTTGACCATAATTGAATTTTTGAGGGAGGACCTTACTTCTTTGATCGCAATGGCATTTTTCTCAAACCCTAGCATGCAGGGTTCAATTCTACTAAAGATCTCCCATCTTGCATTTCAGTTTGGGTTCGCTTGTCGAGACTACCATTAGAATTCTGGAGGGAGGACATTCTACACCAGATAGCTACCATGCTTGGAACACCAACAGCTATTGCACACCAAATGTTGGAAAAAAAGGTTATTTCTTATGCTTGAATTTGTGTTGATATTAATTTGAATAACCCTTTGCCAGATTTAGTAGAAATTTGCCTAGGTGCGTCTTCTTGGATCCAGCAATTAGACTATGAGTCTATCCCATTCCGCTACTGCATTTGCCATGTCTATGGGTATTTGCATCATCAATGCCCCCATGTGGTTAGAGTTAAGGGATTACTTGAGGAGTCTTTGGGGTTGCATGAGGCCAATAGAGGCAAAGGGAATGGCCAGCCAGGATATAATGGATTAAATTAGAACCCTCCTAACAGTGCCACAAAGGGGAAAAATTAGCTAACCTCAAAAATAGACTAAGGCACAGCAGGGTTCAAAAGTCCTGATAGGGATGGATTTACCACAGTCTGGCACCACATAAAGGGCCGTGGCCAAAATCATCTAAATACTAAAAGGCTGGTATATTTGGGCTTCAATCGATTTGAGCCCCTAGATAACATGGCCATAGAAGATGGCATTCCTAAAGCTTTTCAGGGGGAGGTTTTTGAGGTAGTTGTGCGACCCTCTATCTGTGATGAACCACAGGACATGGTGCTCTAGCCAGTCCTAGAGATGACTCTTGATCAACAGGAAGGGACCCTCACAGTCTTGCCAGTTTCGGGTGACAGCAATGTTAAATGGGTGGATTTGGTAAGGGATGTGGAAGCCACCAGAAAAGAAAAAGGTTATATACCCGCTCTTGGCCTTATGAAAAGACCTTTCAAGAAAGCCTCTGTCACAACTTCTTCAAGGGCTGGTCGCAAGAAGGATCAGGATAAAATCAAACTCACAAGAGATTTATTGGTAGAGTCAGGGGTTGTAAGGACCTTGGATGAGTATTTTCCCCATTCTACCCAATGATTGTCCTATCATGGAATGTAAGGGGAATGAATAGCATCCCCAGACAAAAAGATATTTAAAATTTGGTGAGATATCATTCTCCTGATATTCTCAGTATCTAGGAGACTAAACTTTCTGTGGACTCATGGTTTTCTTGTGTACAAAATTTATGGTTCTCTAGTCAAAGCCAGTGTGTGGGAGCCTTGGGGAGCTCAGGAGGGTTAGCCATGTGCTAGGATCCCAGGAAAATAACACCACAGCATTGGTTGGCTGGCAGTTCAGCCCTCTCAATGATCACCCTCTCCATGGTAATAGGCCAACTTATTTTAGTTAACAATGTTTATGCTCTGGTCGATCTCCAAGGACAGCTTAAGCTATGGGATCACATCTAGTATGTCAGGAGCTGCCATCCATTCCTACCATGGATTTTAATGGGAGACTTCAATGCAGTCCTTAGCCTGGAGGAGAAGAGAGGAAAACTGGCATGCTTGGGGCCTTCCACAGAAATTCTCAGGCAAAATATAGACCTTCTACACTTATCAGACATCAAGCCAATTAATGAAAACTTCACTTGGAATAACAAAAGAATAGGTAATGCTAGCATTTTAGAGCACCTCGACAGATTCCTAATTTCTTACTTCTAGTTATCTAGATCTATATCCTTGACTTCAAAAATTCTTGACTGGAGAGGCTCGGACCACTGGCTGATCAAGCTCTCTATTAGTCATATTACTGTACCAAAGAATCCTCCATTCAAATTTTAGCTCATGTGGCTTTGCGAGGCTTCACTCCATGATTTAATGTCTCAGTGGTGGAGATAGGGAGGGCCCAACTATGGTATGGATATGTTCACCTTTGCCAAAAAACTTCAATATGTTAAGAGAAAGCTGAAATATTGGAACATAAATTATTTTGGTAATCTTCACATTATGAGGAGAAAGGCGCAAGACCAACTTGATGTGGTGACCAGATAGATTAGAGACCTTGGCATGTCTGCTGAGCTCCATATGGTAGAATCTCAAGTGGCCAAGGTTTTAGTAGAATGGGAGCTTCGTGAAGAAATCTTCTGGAAGCAGAAGGCTCGAATAGACTAGCTCCAAGAAGGGGGCAAAAACACGGCCTTCTTCCATAAGTTGGTCCAGGCGAGGCGCAATAGGAACTTTATTTCTTCCCTGGATGGTCCTGACGGAACTTGACTGACTTCTTCTCAAGCTCTTACTGGAGAAGCAGTTCTGTATTACTCTGCACTTTTTTTAGAAGAACTACTGCCCCCTGGGATGGCAGAAAACATAGTGCTTTCATGTATCCCCCAAGTGGTCACCCTAAAAATGAATGATTCTCTGATGTATCCTATTGATATGGCTGAAGTGGAGGGAGTGGTGTTTAGTATGAACAGAGGTAAAGCTCCAGGACCTTATGGCTTCTCGGTTGAATTCTTTCAGGACTTCTGGAACATTATCAGTCAGGATCTTTTGAATGTGGTATAGGAATCATTTTCCAATAAAGAAATGCTTAGGGATTTAAATGCAACCTTCCTGGTCCTGATTCTAAATAAAAATTAGGCAAATCAGCTAGATTTTTTTAGGCCCATTTTGCTTTGCAATGTGGTCTATAAAATCATTACCAAGCTTATTACGAAATGGCTGAAAGTTTGTCTTCCCATGGTTATTTATGAGGAACAAGGGGGTTTTGTAGCTGGCAAGCAAATCTTGGATCAGGTCACCATTGCTTCAGAAGCTATTCATTCTATGAGCACCTCTCATGAATGTGCTATGTTTATCAAGCTTGATTTAGCTAAGGCTTATGATAGTGCTAGTTGGAGCTTTTTGCAAAAAGTCATGCTGGCATTCAGCTTCAATCAGGCCTGGATCCATTGGGTGTTAAGCTGTGTTACCATGCCCTCCTACTCAGTCCTCATTAATGGAGAACCCATTGAGCTTTTTGGAGCTTCTAGAGGTCTTTGCCAAGGGGACCCACTATCCCCTTATTTATTATTCTGGCAGAAGGGCTGGGGTGGCTTATCAAGTTTTGAGTTTCTCAGCATATGGTGCATGGGTGGAAATGGAGCAATGGTGCTACCACATCCCACCTCCAGTTTGTTGATGATACTATCCTAGCAAGAAGAGCATAGATTTAGGAAGTAGAGGTTTTTTGAGGCACCCTTGACATTTATCTGGAGGTGTCCGAGCAAAAAATTAACGACCACAAATCCTCTATTTTCTTTTTTAATACCCCTGTGCCTATACAGTGGAGGATTACCACCATCCTGAGATTTCAGATCCAATCTCTCCCTTTGACCTATTTGGGGATTCCCATTGTGGTGGGAAGGCAGCCAAGATTATTTTGGAAAAATGTCCTTGACAAACTCAGACAAAAAGTCAACCATTGGACTCATAGATGGTTGTCTACTGCTGGGAGGGTCACACTCCTGCAGTCAGTGATCCAGGCTCTTCTTATCTATCATTGTATGATTTAGGCTGCCCCTATGTAATTTCTCAAGGAATTTGATGCCCTCTCTCACCAATTCCTTTAGAGCGGCAACTTGCAAAACACCAAATGGAGCCTTATTAATTGGGATATTGTTTGTCAGCCGAAGAAGGATGGAGGCCTCAAGTTGCACTCTACTATCCTGGCCAGCCAAGCTCTCACTGCCAAACTGTATTGGCGTTGGTGCTCCAATCAAGCGCATCTCTGGGCTCACATCTTAACATGTAAGTATTTCTCGGGGGTGGAACCTTCGAATATCCCAAGGCTGCCTCTTAAAGGTGGGGGATCCATGGTGTGGCACACCCTCAAGGTGGGAGCCCAACTGGTGAAGCACATCTTATTCTAGATTTGTAACAAAGGCAGGGAGGTGCTCTTCTGGAGTGACTCATGGGATGGGCCCCCCCCACTCTTATCCTCCCATCCGCATCTTCAATGTTTGAGTGATGTTTTTCACGCTACTAACTGATATACTGTTGCTCACTATAAGGAAGAGTTTCATTTGGGTATAACTACTAGACTTAGGTGGAAACACTCCTCTGATTGGCCGTCGGGGGGATCACTGGAGGAGCATATGGAGCTATCACAAATCCTTGCTTCTAGAAGATGCATCTCCCTACAAGGGCATGATGTTTTAGCTTGGGGAGGAGATCCCACTGGACACTATTCGGTTTCAGTTGGCTATATGGACCTGACAAAGCAGATATTTGGTGAGGCAAACTTCTTATGGGCCAAGAAGATTTGGAACCAGATTACGTGGCCCAAATGTAATTTTTTCCTTTGGACCTCAACTTATAATAGGTGTCTTACTTGGGACAACCTTTGTAAGCGAGGGTTCCAGGGGCCGTCCAGATGTGTTTTATGTTGTAGCAGAGAGGGGACTGGGATGCACCTCTTTTTCCATTGTCCTTTTGCTAAATAAATTTGGCACCTCTAGTGAAGTGCGTGGGGATGCCCCTGCTAGCACGCGTCTTCACTTCCTAAATTTTGGAGCCACCTGGGCTATTATCCCTTTAATGCTTTGTTGTTATAGAGTGTATGGCTGGTAGGACCCTCATTCATCTTGTGGAATATCTGGCTTGAAAGGGACAGGCACATTTTTTGTGCTTCTCAGCTGGAGCCTGGTGCCATTTGGGCTAAGATCACCAATTCATTGCAGGAAACTCTTTGGGTTAAGAGTAATAGGGGTGCAAACTTGAGCCCAACTGATGCTAGCATATATACGCACATTTTTTTTGCTCCTAATGCTGGCCCCTACCTTGTGCCTCCCACACGCCCAGTGAGAATAAATTGGTAGTAAGTGTAGCCTATGGATAGAAAGGGACGTTGGGCTCCCCCAGGTGTAGGAACTATCAAATTCAATACTGACGGTTCATCACATGGGAACCCAGGAGAAGCTGGCATAGGAGGTGTGGGGTGTGATAGTTAAGGTAATATACAGTTTATGTTTTCGATCTATAAAGGTTGGTTCACAAATAATCTAATGGAAGCCTTGGCGATCCTGGAGGTGGTACAACATTGTTGCCAACATGGCTGGCTTAAAATTATCTGTGAGCCAGATTCACAAGTTATGGTTAACATGTTAAATAGTTGAAAGTTAGATAATGTGGATTGGTAGTTGGCTAGGATCGTCCAACAGACTCTCCAGCTATGTACAGCTTTGGATTCTATGATTTTTAAACATATCCCTCATGAATGGAATGGGGTTGCTGATCTTCTTGCTAAATGGGCCTCTGAGCAGGGTCCAAGTTGGAACATCTCTGACCAAAGGTTGTTGCCTTTGGATCTCTTTCAAAAACTGGATCAAATGATTGACCAAGAGAAATCTTTGTAATTCCTTTTGTCTCTGTCTGAATAAATATTTACCCCTTTTAGTTAAAAAAAAAATAAAACCTAAAATGATTATTTAGTATTCAATTTACACATGTGAAATCAAATATTTAAAATTGAAACTTGAAAAAAAATTAAGAATAAGGAAGGAGTACCTTGTATGTGAGTAAAGGATTTTTACATGTAACTTGTTGGAGATGATGCTTCCTTTTTCAAGAATTGGATAAATGTGCTTTACTTTTTAATCATTGGAGAAATGTGCTTTATTTTTTAAGCAATAGAGAAATTTTCTTCATTTTTAAATCACATAGAGAGTTGGGGTGGTTGTCTCCCAAATTTTTGTAACTATGCAAGCCTTTAGGTTGGTAAGATAAATTCCCCAACCCTAAATAATGTAGAGTAGTACTAAGACCATTGAGAATCACTTAATCTCAATTTTAGTAACTAAAATAATATATATTGACCTCAATATGGTAATGTGGGAACCACATAATGGGTTTTCTATGTGTAATTCCATTGCCTTTAAGCAATGTTGAACGTACACACAAATTACCTAAAAAATCTGGAGTCAACCACTATATAAAGACATATAGATTCTAGTTTTATCATTAAATGGTACCATTGAATTGTGTTTTAAAAATACATAACTATAATAATGCTTAATAAAAAGGGGATTAAATGTACTTGAAAAAAAATCATGCCTTAATAGATTAGTGCCAAATGTTTAATGCATATGTGCATGAACAAGCATCATGGCCCATTTGATTTATACCAAATCTAAACTATCACAGTGTATATGTGCATGAAAAACATCATATCCCACTAGATTTATAACTAATTATATTTAATGTTATGAAAAAATATGCTAAAATCTAAGAACCTGTATCCCAAATGTATTTATATGTTAAAACATGTCATGTATGTTCCAACAAACTATGAGCACATACATGGCATATGCACTCAAGTATATCTAAATTTATAATATGTAACTCATGTCTATTTAAAGTGAGTGTATATGCATATAATATTCCCCCATAATATATAACAATGTTTAAATATTTTTCACATATCTAAACCACTCTAAATCTCTAACATCTAAATTATGTATAAAAAGTCTAATTTTTTTAATCCACGTAGGTTTGTCTCTATATGACAATTCCAATAATATTCCCTCATTTGAGGTGATAGTTATAGCATGTAAGTTACTCATCTCAAAAAAAGAGTTAACTATTTCATCTCATATATAAATATTTAATATTCTATAATAATGTCGACATGTGGAGAATATGTTATCATAGTAATGCATATATCATCAAAGCATGTATGTAACATATCTAATTCAAGGCATATAAGTGTCATGTCAAGATGAATATATCAATTAGGGAAAAACTATTAACCATCATTGATATGATAATTAAATAAGCCTATCCAATAAATATCTACATGATATAAATCATGGAACCACACACAAAGGGGAGGCATGTGATATGTATCATGCCACCTGTAAACATAGAAAACTCAACAAAATCAACAAGCACAACAAGTTCAATAGGTAATTATAGATTTATCCACTCATAAACATGAAGTGTCACACATAATGCTAAGGGCCTCAAACAAGGACATAAATATGTCAAAACAAACAAGTCCAAGCGATAAAAATAAAATGTGTAAAGATGTTGCAAAAAATGAGTCCAAGGTTTCATAGTTAAGGGACATAAATATTTCACTAATAATCAAGGAAAATGGGCCACAATCAAGGGACATAAATATGTCAAAATAAACAATGAAAATATCCACACACAATATAAAATAAATTAATATATTTTTAGGTAAGTTTAACAACATCAATAAAGCATATATAAAAAGTGAAAACTAGTCTACATCATCCATGTATGTCCATATCATAACATAGTAAAATGGCATATCCATATAGCACTATGTAAGATACGAGTGACTATTAGGACACATGTAAGCAATCTAGATATCTCAATATCATAAAATAGCGTAGAAAGTTATAGCTTATGATATTGTGACATGTGGAATAAGATGGCCCTTACATTGGTATGGCCATTATCTATACAAGAGTCCAACATCAATATGTTCATATATGATTTGTTTTTCTTGAGTTAAAATCATATATGATGAAATAGATATGTGTATAAAAATGAATATGCCATCTACCAAACATATGATAAATAACATATGTAAATATTGTAATCAAGTAATTGTGTCATGCATATGTCATGTTTTATATTTTTTTAATATTTTGAATGTTTTTATTTTTTCAAACATCTAATATTATTTTGTATTCTTTAATTTATCTTGAAATTTGAAACATGTGAACCACTTATACCATAAATGGTATAGTCATGGGGAGTGATTATATGTGTGGTACAAGGGTTTTTATTTTGTCAAACATTTGATATTCTTTTATATTCTTTAATTTATCTTGAAATTTGAAACACATGAACCAATTATACCATAAATGGTATAGATATGGGGAGTGATTATATGTGTGGTACAAGGATCTCTCACTGTGAGTAAAAAGTATGAGATATAGGTGTGTCAAAAACTAAAAATTTATTTTTCATGGTAATGTGGTTTTCATCATTACTGATAGGATCATGCATGTGACATGAATAAATATAAAAGTTTAACGAATACATGGGTTACTTTTTATAGCAGGATAATATATCATTTCCTTATCCACTATAGAATACACTTAATATTTTATGGTGTTAGCTTAGTACATGATATAGTAGATAATTTATTATTTGAAGTCTAGATAAATCTATTATGTGAGGAGTGTTGTAAAACTATATGCCTAGTAGAATCACCTAGTCTACTTTGAGCTAAAATGTATAAAAATATCTTACAAAGTTATAATAACTAATTCGACACAATGTTATTGGATAGTGTAACAAAAAAATTGTGGTGGTACTAATGGCTATGTAGGTTACTCATATTAAATCCATGACACTATAACTACCTTGTTGTAATGTATGTATTTGATACATCGATGCACCATAGATGGTACTACATAGAGATTCTCTATTCCAATGGTTCCCTAACAACATTTATAAGACCCATGTGTTTGGTAAGACTATATATATTACAACAAATATATCAATAAATTATGTAGGGTGTTACAATTACATAAATTTAAACAATAAATAGTTGACAATATTTATTCTTCACATATATACCTTACTTGATCTTTTCACCATTTATTTAACCAAAATTAATACATGAGTCTTCATTTTATAAAAAATAGTGAAAAATCATGCAGATATCCTAATTTAATTTATATTCATACCTATTTAGGTCACAGACCATTCATTTCAATTTTAAGAAGTTTTTGACATTTTAGGAGAAGACTGCACTAGGTAGATAGGACTATAGTCCAACATTATCCCCTAATGTGCCCTTGTCCTCTTACCTATAATAGACACTTTTTAAATCAACACATAATGATGATATCATAATTTTCATAAGGTCATCTCATAAATATATTTAAATTATTTTTATATAAGAGCACAACAAAGCCACTCAATTCATTACCTAGCAATCATCTAGTAGTCTAATTTCAAAAGTTTTCTATATTAAATAAGAGATCATTATTATTATCTTTTTCAATTATGTCTCTTTAATATAGTCATAGGCCATGTTTAATAGTGTTTTAATATAATTCAAGTTCATATATTGTCAATCATTTATAATTAATCTTAGATTTTTATTCATCATGGATTTCATATTTTACCCAAATGGGAGAACTAAATCAGCTCGAGGCCCTTTGGGCTATATAGGTAGAACTCAATCAACAAGGGTTTTTTTAGGATAAATCAATCTTTCCCACTTCCCCCATTTTTAATTCTTTTTTAATTGATTTCCTTTGGCATGATTGTGTAGGACTATGGAATAAATTTTATAGTACTTTCACACATCTACTTGGCTTCTACACAGAATTATGAAACCCATGTAAGAAACTACACAATATCCAACTAGAAATTAAATCATACAGTTAGCAAGACATCATAGAAGAAGTAAAATATAATTTCACTATGACCTTGTCTTCCCATTGCAACCTTATCCCTGTACCTTCCAACCTTTAGATTTTTATGGCAACATAATATTCAACTTGATATGATTAATTATAAATCACAAGATAGCATGTGTATTCATTAATCAGTATGTTTCAAACTAGAAGTATCCATTACCCTTTGAAAGTTTGTATTTATAACTTATTTTCATCATTGTATTTTACTACATTTTATTCTATAATAGTGTATATCATTTTCTATAGTTAATTAGAATGATAATTAGTCTATTCTAATTAATTATAGTGTTAAACCCTAGTTCCTCAATAAGGGATTTATGTATTATTTGAATCGTCATATCTTTTTCCTGAAAAAATAGTTAAGGTTTTTTTTGTATACATAAATTGGCAAAACCTATTTTTTATGATTTTTTTACTTAAAGTGCCCATAAATTTTAATTTACTATATATAGTAAGTGCTTGTATAAGTTAAGACAAATTTATTACTCAATTTATTTTTGGCTTCTATAAATTCAATATTTTCCTATAAAAACCTATCTCAATTATAATAAATAATTAATTATTTTTTTGTAAATACAAATTTTATATTATGTATATTCTAGGGTTTCTCTATCACTAGCTTGTAAATCTTGCACTTTGGTTGCCTCATAATTTATTCAAAACAATACAATTTGAAATTTCACATATTTATTTATATTTATATATACCTAATTCAAAACCTCTTTTGTTTGTGATATTTTAACATAAATTATTTAGAAATTATAAATTACATTTTTTAGTAAGTGTTAGATTAATAGAAAACATTAATTTTATTTGTGAATTGATTTCTGGGTTATGTAAAGTGACATTGTTTATATAACATCTCTCAATTTACTAAAACACTACATATATATATTTAAAATTATTTATTATGCACTAATATATTACTTCTTGTTTGTTGATTTTTATGTGGCTTAGGATTTTAGTTAGAATTATGATTTTCTAAAAATAAGACATTTCTTATTCAAACACAAATTTTTTTGGTTTTATTTTATATTTATTTTCCATTACTTTTGTTTTTTAAAGTCTATGTTCCAACAATTTTAAAACTACTTAGCTACTATTTTGAAGGGCTATGCAGCATTATGTTTAAATACATCATGGTGTGAGGAATTTTAATCCAATAATAATAGCCACAACATAAATATAATCATGGAAGTCTACACATACCTCATAGTATCTCATAAACTCTTATGTTCCCTTGTTATCAAAAATAGGAAGCTTCTTTTATATGTATGATTTGTGGTGTACCTAAGAAGAATGTATTGCCCAAAGAAGTTTATCTCAACTTACCCTTTAAATTGGGGTTAGAGGGAAATATCCATGGTTCTATCTATGTATTTACTTCTCTAAAATATTGGGTTGAAACTAATCAATAAAATAAAAATTATATCTGAGAACCTACAAATCATTAAAACCCTTCTCGTGTCTTTCCCATTATAGCTCAATTTTTTTTTGCATTCTTTGATTAATCATCTCTCTATATATTTTACATAAATTATTACTTTGTAGTATTATTGTTTTTTCATATTGTATACTTCATGTCATTATGGGTAGTCAAAATGATTTTTTTTCCATGTATGTTATCCTCTTTTCTTATGATCAAGTTGAATGGAAAAATCATAATAATCAAAAACTTATAGAAGATTATTTTAGTGACAATTTTGATCTTGATAACATGGATACATATAAACCATTTGAATCTAAATTATCTTGTTGTACCTTTATTTTAGAGGAGGAGGAAGCATATTTTTAATCATCCATGGATTCCTCTAGAACCCTTTTTGAGTTAGGGTAAAATTTAGTGATTATTTTTCATTAATTCATGAATATTTTAATTTTATATATTATAATTTGGCTATTTTTAGTGGATGGTGAACAACATGGATTTGCCTAAATTACTTGGGTGTAAGTTAGTTTTCTAGGTCATCTCACCTAATATTTAAAAAAGTCATACATATAAATATAGTTTGTCACTCTATCAAAATTCAATCTGCGCATATTCACCATTATATGTAAACATACATCTACCCATATAATCATAATGGAAACTTTTAGTAGCATGAAAGGGATGAAGTAGGTGTCAAGATATGGGTTGAATGACAACTTGATACCAAGTGACACCAACATTATCAAATGATATCAATGTTGTCAAACAACAACAATTCTATCAAATGATAGTAATGCATACAAATGATAATAATATCATCTCTGAATAGTAATGTTATCAAATGGTTGAAACACTACTAAATGACAACAATGCTATCAAAGATAAAAATTCTATCATTTAACATCAATCTCTATCATTTGAAAACAATGATATCGAATGATAATATTGTTGCCGAGTGATAGCATTACTGTCATTTAGTAGCATTTCTATGAAACAAAAACATTTCTACCATTTGATATCATTGCTATCAAATGACAACATTTTTATCATTCAATAATATTACTATTAAATGATAACATTACAATTATTTGATAGTATTACTATTAGATGATAACATAGCTATAATTTGGTAGAATTGCTATCATTCCACATCAACTATGTTATTTAGCAGCAAAGAGGTGTGATCTATAGAAAAATAAGATGCAGTGTGTCTATAAGTTTTCTATATAGTTGCATGCATGTCTAGCTTCTACAACCTGTTATGATTCATCTATCCATTCTCTTTTTCATCTAAACATCATCTATTAAATTTTTCTATATTTTTGAAACACATACTTAGACATTCACAAAAAAAGCAAGTTAATATCTATATGAACCAGTAAAATGTACCCTATTTTGAGTCCTCCTTTACACTCTTCCATAGGCAAACACTATTTATTCTTCATCAAGCACATCTCTAGAATCATTTTTGGATCACCATTTAGACAACATTTTGGGTTTCTCTTTATATCCTTCCTTGATCACATGTATAGTATTGCCTAAAATCACTCCTTTAGTCTCCACTCTGGATGTACACCTATGATCTACCTATGATGTTCCTTAATAGTCTCCATTAGAATCTATATGAGATCCTATTATGAATTTTAACTCTAAGTATTTACTATCACATACGTTACCACCTACTATCCAACCTATGTAACCTTACCCTTGAACACCCAGCTTCTCTTTTGATTTTTATGAATCCACTCACTCTATTCACTTTTATAAATTAATTTCCCATAATCCTACCCCCAAAAGTATGATCTTATTATATATCCCTCTTCATATTCTCCTTTAGGGTCCTCCTTATATATCTCTCTAGATTCTTCTTCGGTTCATACTTTAAATACTCTTTCAAGTATTTTTATTGATTCTTCTTTGATCAAACCTAAAAAATTATATTTTGATTCTAATTTAGAGTTATACTTAGATACATCTCTAAACACCTCTCTCTTGAATCCTTTATACATCCATTTGGGTCTCCTTTCTCATTCTTATTTGGTAACACCTATGGTTTCCTCTATAACTTCCCCTTTAGATGATCACTTGGATTCCACTCACACTCTTTCTTCATTGTATCCCTTAGAAACTACATTACCAATCATATAACCTCCTTGTTTTGATCATTTTCATCCTATTAACTTATCACATAATCCTAAGGATGGGGTTCTCTATGAACAACCTCATTCCCCTTCTTCCATTTAAGTTCAATCACAACCCATTTTTTATGAAATTGTCTCTTCGTCTTTACATACTAGTATACCTACATGTCATATTTTTCCTCTTCCCATCTTCCCACCTATAATGGAAAGAAAGAATATTCATATTTATGTTCCTTGTGACTTCTCTAGAGACTTCTCCACTACCCTCTCCTCATGATGAGAACATAAATATATATATTGTGATGATATTTCACATTATCCCATTTAAATTAAATATGTGAATAAAAGGATTCTAGTACTCATAATATTACATCTCCTATACACACTAAAAATATATTAAAGCTCAATTAACCTTCAAAAATAACCATCTCTAAATAAGAATCTCTTCCTATGCATACTTGTCTTAGACACATTAGTGTACCAATTTATGATCTTAAAAACATAATTAATTACTTATTTGAATATATTTAAAATATTAATATGCCTTCTCAAGAGTTCATTTACTTAATGCATGTTGTAAGTGTTTTTTAAGCACAAGTATAAAATTATTCATTAGAAAATAAATCATATCATGTTTGGGTTGATTCTATTATCATTTTTGGTAACACCATTGTAACTAATATTATGTATTCACCTTTACCTCCTAGATTCCAAAGCCCTATGTTTTCCATATTTGATGTAAGTGGTGACCCTTACACCTTAAATCCTTTCATGAGTCTATGAGTACGTATAATGGTAGCCATATATTGTTACATGTATTCCTTAAAATCTATAGGGATGTGCACTTGCTTGGTTGGAATCTCTTCCTAGTTAATCCCTATCTACTTATATTGAGATAGAAGAAGCATTTTTTAATCCAATATATTCAAAATAAGGGACCTATTATTAGTTATGAAAAGTTACCCTCTTTGTCCTAAGGTAAAAATGAGATTCAAGTTTGTGATTACATCTTATGATTTAAAATTGGTATGTATCGACTAATTTACAAACCCACAGATTAAGAAGTATAATACATCTTTTGTCAAGGTCTTATTTATCCATTAAATTAAAATCTAGTTTATAATACTTGTGAATCACTTATAGCTCTTTATTATGAGGGCTTAGCACTAAATAATAATTATGTCTTATTACTATTTCAAATCATATGCATAAATACATTGAATTATTTCAAGAAGATAAATCATCTAAATTCAATGCAATCACTTATAATAAAATATATCATCATTTTTATTATAAAAATACATATACTAATCAAACAATAAACCTAAATACTTTGATACATAATGTTTAATCTCAATCTGATAAAGTGATTTTTTTTTCATAAAGGAAAATAATATACCCCTTGAATTAATAATCACACTCACCCTTTCCATGTAAGAAAAGAACAAACACTAATATTTTCCTCTAATGAGCATCCATATGATATGTTACCTAAATTATTGGAAAAAAATTTAATCAAATTGTGCTATAAATAGTATCATCCTCCACATTGCTTGGAAAAAATAAAATTCACACCATTTTGCACTTACCATGGAATTAATGGCAAATGTGATAATAAATATTATGCACTAGCATAAAATTTAAATAAACTTAAAAATCAAGGAATCGTCTCCTTTAGAAAGAGACATAACATAATGAAAAATTATTTAAAACTCCAAACATTTAAATACAGTCATGTCAATCTCTAGACCATATCAATGATAATGATGTTCACACTCATATTAAGAGTTTTCATACTATAACTAAAAAGGTGCCCACCCATGTATGGGTTCTAAAGCCAACACTGCTACAAGTGAAACATGATAAATTATAGACACATCATAATTTAGATAATGCAATTATAAATATTCAAAATTCCAATCCATATGATGCATTTATATATCCATCTAGTGAGCTAACTTACTAAAAGATTAAAAAAATAAAAAGATAACAAAGTAGATTAAGACAATAACATAACATAATCCATATGTATATAACAAGGAGTTAATATAACATCATCAATCTATAATAAGCCATTATCAATAGTTCACATGAGTATATTATAACATATACTCTATTTTTCATTTTGAGAATATCATCCCAACCTATTTATTAGACCATTGCTCTTTATTACCTTGATTGGATAAGTACATATTTTATTTGTGCTTCCCTTGATTGTTTATCCAAATTTTATTCTAGCCCTACCTTTTTGGGTCACTCTTTCCCTCCTCTTTTTCAACACAATTCAAACAACCCCAAAAAAATATCTTGTAAAATATTTTCATACACATTCATTATGTCACCTTTGTTATAGATGTCATTTATACTCCCATCTATCTACTTATGCATGCTTATACATGACAATGATCATCATCCATGATATCTTTCTATACACACCTTATATATAGGTTGGGTGTATCTCATGTGTCTTACACAGTACCATACTATGATTTCACCCTTTAATTTTTTTTTCAAATTCCTCCTACCATGTCTACTTTTGAAGCCTTGCTTCTTGATTTCATAGATTTTGCATTTAAAATTTTATACATTTAAAATTAAATTATGAAAGCACTATAAATTATAATTATTTATCTCAAATATACACAAACATCACAATGTTTTCAAACATTCACAATTCAATATCTCTAACTATTTACTCATGTGGCTAAAGTAATGTCTCTACATAGTTAATCTATTTCATGTTAATAACATATTTTTATTCACTTTTCAATACAAAATGAGTTTTCAAAATGTACCTGAGTGTGACACAAGACATACTTTTACATGCTTTAGATGTCGATCAAACCTTTTACCCAAAAACCTTTCTATGTTGGGAGCATCTCATTGTTATATAGAACACTTTTATAGGTTGTACTTATCCACAATCTCTTTTCCATGTTCAACTTATTCAAATATCTTTATATTCATTAAATATTTTATATGTGTTATAGTGGATAAAATATTTGCTAACATTGACATTGATACATACAAGTGACATATGCTAATTTCATTTTATTTCATATTAAACAATGTGCTTGAACTTTATTGCTTATTTTATGTGGTAATTGGACTTATGTTTACTCAAAATGCACCATTATGCTCCATTTTCATGTGGCCCTTGGCCTTCTTTGCTTGTACGACATTTACATGTACCTTGTATGCAACCTTTGGGCCTGATATGTGACATTATTTATTGCCATGTTTCATAATAAAATATCATACCTGTACTAATTAATTTCAATCATTCATATAAAATCCAATGTTATAATCAATAACATGATGCAATTCACTTTAAATACTTTAAAATATATATATATACAACTCTATTTTTGCAATATATATTCAACACTTCCAAGTTATTTACATGTTTTATCCACTAATTCAATGTTAAATTTAATTACATGATGCAATAAAATAAAATAAAAACTCTTCAAATGTGTCACAATTATATATCTACAATTCCAGTACCAATTCAAGGATGCAAAACATCATTACATGAATATATTTCACAAATGCTCTCACTTTTCTTTTGAGACAAGTGCTTTGCAAGCTACATCCCTCATCTCAAAAGTGATTTGAAGATGATTTGGCTTATCTTGAATTCAATCCCTCAAAGTAAACTTATTTTAGATTTATAACAGCATACACTATGAAAATTTTAAATATTTTGGGGTATATGGCTTGCATATACACCCTAGTCTTACACATACTTGAGCATGAGTTCACATGTAAAAAAAAATCAAACATTTAAAATCTCTAAATTAGCACTCTATATAATACAAAGAGCATAATGTTGGTTCATATTCTCCCATATTTTATATTTTTCAATAAAAAAAAAATTAATTAATTATAATTTGAATCTAAATCAGTCTATAATGGTGCAATTCATCTTTTTCAAGTGGACCACATTTGAGCTTATTGATTTTCCATGTCTTAGTTTCACTTTAGCATCCATGTACTGGCTACCACCTCTTCTTTCAAATTTTATAAGTGATCCACATTTAAGTTTAGTGATTGATGCTCCACATCTTGGAAACACTTTAACAAATAATGAATTGGTTCATGCCTCTTTTCTTTGTTATCTTCTCATTATAATTTTAGTGAAACTCAACGAGTAGCACCCTTACTTCTTCTCAGATAACTCTTCACAAAGTGAAATAATATCCTTAAATAAATCAAAATATTCACTCATCGAGACTTGATTAGTCTCAATTTAGCCATAGTTTTAAATCCCAAAGTGACACCTAATGGCCTACCACTCATCCTATTACTACTTTCAAAATTATTTACTCATCCTAGCCAAAAAGAAAATAAGTTTGAAATCACCTTATCTCCAATTGGGTTAGCTGGTAAACCAAGATATTAAAGTCCTCCTCTAAGACAAAGTGTGTTTCCACACTCTATTTTATCTATCTCTCTCCTTTACTCTAGTAATTTAAATTTATTTCATCAATAGAATAAACAAGGGGGGATGTATACACATGAATTTAATAAATAAATTATTGATAATGTTTGTTCTTGACATCCTTACCTAACTTGGTATTTTGTCTATTTCGTTAACTAAATAATCACAAGATCTTTCATTGTATTAAAAATAATTATAAAATAACATGTAAACATCCCTATTTCATTCATATTCATATTTATTCTTCTCACTGAAAATTCTTAGCAAGTTTAAGAAGTTTTTGATATTCTTCAATAAGGCCACACTACCTAGACAAGGACAGAATGTGGCCCTGTCCCCTAGTGCACCCTTGTCCTATTACCTCCAATAAACACTTTTTTTAAATTGAGATGTTTAGTAAGGACTATCCCACACTTTCATAAGGTCAAGTTATAAAAAAAATGAAAATATTATTCTATAAAGTCACATCAAATCCACTCAATTAATTACCTATAATTGACTTGGCAAATTGATCTCAAAAGAATTTTATATTATAAAAGAGAGTATTATTATTTTCAAGTTAAATTCTATTATTTTACTATGGTCATAGGTCAAGCTTAACATTATCTTAATTTAGGTCAATGGCATTTATTATCAAATATTTTAATTAATCTTCTAGTTGCATTCATCATATATTAAATATTTTCCCAGAAAGAGAGAACTACATTAGCATGAGGTCCTTCTATCTATGTACATAAAACTTAGTCAACAAGGGGTTTTCTTAGGATAGCTTGGTCATTCCCATTTCCTCCATTCTCCCTTTTGCATTTGATCTCTTTTAGTGTGCTTGTGCATGACTAGGAAATCCATTTTACAGGTATTTCATGTGTCTATTTGGTTCCCACATAGAATTAAGAAACCCTTGCAGGCAATGATATGATCTCTAATTATAAATCCATTTCTACAATCAACAAGGATAACATAGTAGAATCAAACAAAGCCACAACACAGGGTTATCCTCCTAGTGCACCCTTATCCTTGTACCTTTTGAACTTATCATTATTATAATAATGTAATATGTAGCTCGATGTGATTATTTATAAATCACAACACAATTTGTACATTCAATAATTAGTAGATTTCAAGCTAAGTATCCATTTCCCTTTGTAATTGTTGTTTATATTTTGCTTTTAGTTTTGTGTTTTACTCTAATTTATTATATAATGTTGTACATCCATTTTTATAGTTTGTTCTTAATTAATTACTCTATTCTAATTCATTATAGTGTAAATAGGTGCAAGTTTGACCTGGAATGAATAGAGGCTCGGATCTGAATGAGTAACATGATAACAAATGAAATTTATTCTAATGGTGCTATGAGATATATTTTAATAATTATTAGATGCATTTTTAAGGCTCAAGGGCTAAATAGAAACCAACATGGAAATAATGAAGTCCTAGAAATATGAAAAAATATACAAGTAAGCTAAATATGATCAAATGGGATAAGACACTAGGAAAAAGATATTTTATAAAATTTATGTGTCTACATATGGTTTACTATTTTAGAATTATAAGTTGTTTATTTTTTCACTGAAAATACTTTAAGTGCCATTTTATTATATCTATTAGATAACATGCAATTGGTCAATCTTATGATGATTAGAATGCCACATGCAATGCACTGAAACTTTATGCAGTGATATATAAACCGGAAAATATGTAGTATTTTTTAATGTATTTACTTAAAGTTTATCGATAAACATTGATTAAGAGAATTATATATGTGTTTCCTCTAAGTGTCAATAACATCTAGTAATTAACATTAATAATTTCATATCCCAAATGAAATAAGGCCCATACTCACTTCTATTATGCTCTTAATATTACAATATGTACAGATATAATTGACCCTGAAATCATTGTACCCATTTTACTCTATCTACCCTTTTTACATTACTTTAAATTATTTTGCATGTTTATCTATTTACCTAACAAGCCACATAATTTTTTCATTTTTTTTTGGTCTTTATTGCTTAATTTATCTCCTAATGCCACATGTTTAAAAATGTATTGATGTTTATCATTAGATTATTGCATTTTATGATTTAATTATAAAATTACAATTTCCAACAATAACATCTTATACTACATTTAAAACTATGACATGTCCTTAATTCACAATTCATGGTTACTATAATGAATAAGACATCTTAATAATTATAACAATACAAAGTTGGAAAAATTAATTACACGCCTATTTACGATTTAACAATGCAAGAATAGAAAATTCAGATAAAATTCAGATATTATTCAATTTTTATAATCTTAAATAATTACCAATATAGTTTTTATTACATTACATAGAAAATATAAACGACGTTTTTTTATTTATAAATAAAAGAATTGATGCAACACAAAAGAATTATCCAAATCATCATTTGTTTAAAGTAGTATATCGTTTCCTTTACTACTCCATATTGCAATTAATGTTCATAGGATTTTTTGTTTCTATATCGTAAATGATTTGTTGCCTTTTGTTATACAATAAATATATTTTTGTATATTCTACTTATTAAAAATAATATTTAAGAAAATATATTTAAAATTATAAATATTTATGAAAGTTATTTTAAATTAATTTATTACAACAATAAAATCTCATAAAAAGTAATAAATTAATTTAATATTTTTTTTTATAAACTTAAATAATTTGCACTTTTAAAAAGAATATCAAATTTGTATCTCTAAAATATTGAGAAATGCTTTTATAAATCATATATATAATATTTTATTGTAAATCTTATATATTTTTTTTTATTTTTAGTTTTAATTTTTATTTTTCAATTTATATAAGAATCGGTTACAATTTTTCATTATTTCAATTTTAATTTAGAATTCTAATTTAATAATTATTAAATTACATTTAAACTTATAATTCAAATTAACATTCACTATAATCCAAAATCATCTAAATAAAATTAAATCGATAAAACTCAATTGAAATAACTGAAACTTCTATAAATAAAAATTTCGAACTATTAATTCTTTAAAAAAAATTATACATAAATTGTAAACGATATAGCTGGAATAATTTGTATGTTCCGGAGGCGCTGCAAACCATTAACATGATGGAAGGTCAGTTATTCTTTATGCCCTTGAGAAGGCCCAAGCGTTAGGTTGGCGTAGGATTATCTGCGAATCAGAGTCTCAAGTCTTGATTAACCTGCTCATTAAGAGGAAAGTGGTGGACATCAATTGGCAACTATCTCTGATTGTGCAACAGATTTTGTGGATTTGCTCGCTTATGGATAGCATTACTTTTGCTCACATTCCGCGAGAATGGAACAGGGCAGCGGATTTTTTGGCTAAATGGGCATCTGACCATTTGGATGATGGAAACATTGAGGATTGGGGGTCTCTCTCCCCGACGTTGCGTTCTGATTTGAAAAGAATTCTGGACGCTGATAAAGAGGTTCATAATATTGTTTAGTTGAGCGTGTGCCTAATTTTTCATATTTTACTGCTTTCTTCTGGAGATTTCTACCCCATTCTTCTTGTAATAATTTTCTTTACTTATTAATATTATTTTTACCCTTTTTAAAAAATCTATATGTTGCATCATATTGCAGATATATCATTTACATATTTCTCATCCACATTCATTTGACTCTTACTTGAATTATGAGAAAATAAAATAATAACACTTAGGTTCTTGTCACTTATGCGACGTTTCCAAATATTTTGTGTCGAAGTTACGCTGGTGACGCTATCCGCCTCCGACAGGCACCTGCCTAGCAATAAGATCCGTTTGACTTTTCTCCATCACAGCCGGTGAAACTCAACGTCTTCATAAAAGGCGGCGTTGCATTTCACTCTCGCTAAGGATGGATACCATGGAGTAGATTTGGCTTTAATGACAGTAAGCCCCGGCCGTATAATGGCATTCGCTGACGAGGCAATCATTCCCAACTGTGATCGGTGGCTGCAACTATACAATACCTTAGCTGGTGTTAACCGATTCCTTGTGAAATTCGACGGCCATGGCTAGTGCGCCTCTCATCGGCTTTCTCTGTGTGTTGCTGTTGGGAGGCTACTATGTTTATGTAGTGGAGGATCCTTCATTTGTTACAGGGAGAGCCGCGGAGAGTGTTGCGATAGCTTGTGCGGTGGTCGCATGGATGTTGACGCGGAGGCAGAGTGAATGTTACCTGGTGGACTACAGCTGCTACAGAGCTCCCGACGATCGAAAGATGAACGCGGAGACGAGCATTTACTTTTGCGGCGAATACCAGCCTCACGTGGCGGAGAATCTGGAACTGCAGTGGAGAGTGTACCTGCGCTCTGGGTTGGGAGACGAGACTGGCGGACCCGGCTTCCTCTTCGACGGCCGGGCGGAGGCAACGCTGGAGGACGCGCGAACAGAGATGCACGAGTGCTTCGCAGCCCTGCTCGACCACCTATTCGCCAAAACGCAGCTCCACCCGGACCAAATCGGTATTGTGATTGTAACTGTCTCCACATTTAGCCCAGCCCCTTCCCACGCCTCGTGGATCGTGAACCGCTACGGCATGAAGGAGAGCGTCAAGACCTTCGTCCTCTGTGGCATGGGATGCAGCGCAAACGTCATTGGCGTCGGCATGGCCAAGGATCTCCTCACCGTCTATCCGGACTCCTATGCGCTCGTCGTGGGCACCGAGAATATAAGCCAGAATGCCAATTATCCCGGGAACGATAAATCAATGATGCTTACCAATTGTCTTTTCAGAGTGGGCGGCACCGCTCTGCTTCTCTCCAACAAACCCCAGGAAGCCAGGCGTGCCAAAATGATGCTGCTGCACGTCGTCCGGACAAACATGGCCGCAGACGATGAAGCATACGAGTGTGTTATGGTAAAAGAAGATGCCGACGGCTACTACGGCATCTCCCTCCGCCCTCGGCTCATCCAAGTAGCCGCCAACGCCGTGAGGAGGAACCTATCCACCTTGGGCCCCAAGGTCCTCCCTCTGAGGGAGCAGCTCTACTACGCTGCCTACAATACGCTGTGCATCAAGCTTTTCAAGATGAATTTGCAGCCTTACGTTCCGAACTTCAAGCTTGCGTTCCAGCACTTCTGCATCCACCCGGGAGGCCGCAGGGTGGTGGACGGAATAGGGAAAAGCCTGAGGCTGACCGAGTTCGATATGGAGCCCTCGCGCATGGCGCTGCATCGGTTCGGGAACACTTCGGTGAGCGGTATCTGGTACGAGGTGGCGTACATGGAAGGCAAAGGACGCCTTAAGCCCGGGGACCGCCTTATACAGATTGCTCTGGGTTCGGGATTTAAGTGCAACACCGCCGTTTGGAAAGTGATGAGAGAGGAACATGCTTTCGAAGTGTATGCCAACGTTTGGAGCGACTGCATCCACAGGTATCCCTGCAATACTCGTCACAGATTTACCGATGATTACTGCAAGGTTTATTTCGATGCCTTTAGTCGAAGCCAAAGCCAAAGCCAGATTTGAGTATATTATTTTTGACGGCGTTCACTAGAATGGCTTAAATGACAGGCCGGATGAACCTACGGATAAATTATTGGAAACATGTGAAGTAAAGATTTAATATAGGGTTCCAAAATTATTTTATAATGGACGCAATGAATTTATACATATACTTTAAAATAGGTTATATGTTCATCCATAAGTTTTTGTTGGTAGATTACAGATAGTGATCAGAGATGGGTGGAGTGTAAATCTTACATATACTTTATACAAAAGTCCTATTTTATTACATTTCATGAACTGTGAAAATATAAAATATTTCTTTTTAAGTAAATGAAACGTATACGAAATTTGAATCTCAGTCTTAAAATCAAATGAGTTTAAGTCGACCAGGCCTAAAGATTAATCATGCCATCTTTGTAACTCTATATTAATGTTCGAAAATGATATGAGCAAAACACTTGTATGTGCGCTCAAAGGCATTTATTAGTCATTTTTAACATAATTTTCATCTACGATTAGTGATCAAAAATAAATATCATCAGTGTATTTGTTTTTGGTATTTTTGGGCGAGGGTCAAAGATTTATATTTTTAATTTTTTTTTAAAATTAATTTTTAAGTAATGTTTATTTATTTTTTTAATTTCACAATTTTTTAATAAAATATATATAAATATATTACTAATAAATTTTATTTTTTTCTTCAAAATTTTATTTATCATATATATTTCTTAGATTTTAATATATAAATATTCATTTATGAGTGAATATTTTAAAATATTCATTTGTGTGAATATTTTAAAATATTTTAATTTTTTTAAGATAGGTTGTAGTTGTTTCTTTGTCCGTTTTTTCATTTTTTAAACATTTGATATTGATGTAGAAGCCAATAAAATCTTAAATTAAATTTAGTGTTTTATAAATACGTAAATATTATAATTTATTTAATGTAATAAAATAAAATAAGCATTCATAAAATATTATTAAATGCTAACAAACATTTTTAAAGACGTCAAATAATCATTAGAGTAATTATGTTCAATTATTAATTTTTTAAGTTAAGATTTTTTAGTGGTGCATTATTGGTGCATGACATAAAGTTATGTATATCTATAAATTTATTTTTATTTGTATCATTTATTGCCTTTTGACATTTTGGTTTGGGAGATTTTTGTCTTTTGGGTCCTAATAATTAGATATTATTTATTAAATCATGCTAACCTTCAACACAAATTATTAAAGTTTTAAGTTGTTTTGTTTTGTTTTGTTTTTTTTACATATTATTATTCTAAGATTATGTGTGTGTGTGTGTATTATAAATTATAGGGGCCACATTATACAAAATTAAAATAATAAAACAATTGATAAAAACTAGGTAAACATATGTCAATTCATTTTTTCAACATTTTTATTACCCAATAAAAGCATCTACATAGACCATAAATCCATCCGAAGCATTCTAATATTTATAACTTTTTTCTCTAATTGTATTCACATTTATGGAGAAGGTTTTAGTTGTATTTTGATGTGTGTCTTCAAGTTAAAATTCACATCGGTCGGAATAGGGATAGAGATAGGGAGATAGTGGCCCTCAACTTGACCATTATATAAATATAGGGGATTGAGTAATATTATTATAAATATATTATTATGAATTTGATTTAAACTATGTTTAAGATTATCATTGGTGGAAAAATAGACAATTTTATTCATCTACATTGATTTATTATTGCATACTTAGATTCTACAACAGTTATATTTTCATTCTTGATGTTCTAAAACTCTTTCATTTGTGTTAGGTTGTGGAGCTAAAAGCTTCACTGATGCAGACATGGAGAAGGCCATTGGAGGAGTTGCTGGAGTGTCACAGACACCGGACGTCGGTAAGGCCAATCGACGTCGGTAGGATAAGGCAGGAGAGCAACTGACGTCGGCCAGAAGTCGGCCGGCGTCGGTGACCCCCAGGCGGACAAGGACCGACGTCAGTCGCCTGTGTGGTTCGACTACGAGTATGTTACGGGCAGTTGGTTGACGAACCAAGTGTTTGCATGTTTAGTGCTAATTTTAGATTGAGAGCTACGGATCTAATTATTGTATTAGGTGTCTAATTATTGTTTGGATGAGTTCTATATATTAGACTCATGGTTGTATTGTAAACTTGTGCTAGAGAGTAAGAGAGCATTATTATAAGCTCCTTCTGTGTGTGAGGTGAGCAATGGTGTGTTCCTCCTAGTGCCACAGTACTAAGGTGGGTGCTGGATTGGAGAATCAACAGGGTTCTTCATGTATGTATGATCTTGGTCATCAGGTGAGCATGGCTACGATAGGAGATCTACATGGTAAGTAAGATCATTAATATGCAAGTCTGTGTGTGTGCAAGGTCAAGGTTCACAGGTGTGTAGAACCAGCTTGATCTGTAGGTGGAAGATCAAATAGGACAGCAACACAACAGGGAGCAGTATCAGGAGAGATCTACTTGGAGTACAGGTGTGTGCTCAGAGCATAGAGGAAGGCAAGGAAGATCCTTCCATAAGTAAGGTCTATTGAGGTGCAGGTTGTTGCAGGTTCAAGGGAGATCTACTTGGAGTATGTTTGAGTACTTGTGGAGTGCGTAGAGCACTTGTGGTGTGTGTGGAGCACAGGTATAAGGTGAACATCAACTCAGTGTTTGAGTTGGGTGTTGGGACCTAAGAGAGAGAGCTTTGAGGAGAGAATTACTGTTCACTTGAGGTGTGGGAAGCCTCTGAAGAGGTGGTGGAGAAGAAGTGGCATCTTCTTTATTGTATTCTTTTCTTTATGAGTATTAATACAAGTTGTGTATTATCTCTCATATCATGTGTTATTTTTAGATTCTAGTTACTTGTTGATTCTGGTTATTTTCGCATATTAAGTTGCTTGTATTTGGTAATCAATTGTGTGCTTCCGATGTTTCATATTCTCAACACGTGGTATCAGAGCTAAGGTTGCAGGAATCAATTTTGTGTTTGGTTATAGGTCACTCTCAGGGTTTTCTGATTGAGTGGGAGTAGAGCAATGGCAGAATAAAGTAAGCTAAGGATGGAGGAGTTGAAAAGCACAGATGGTCACTTATGGTCTGATGGAAAGAAAGAGCAGGTAAAAGAAAAGTGTTGGTTCCTGGAAGATCAGCATGAAGGAACTGAAGATGCAGATGTTGCAGGTGATGTGGCACAAGATGCTCTGGGAGGTTTCTTGGATAAAATTGAATCTTGGATAATAGATTTGGTTGCCTCTTTCCATGCATCCCCAGGGAGAGGAGCTGGTGAGCCTTGCCAAAGAATTGGCAAAGGGGAAGTGAAGCTGAAATTGTAGGCGGCCAACACATGGGTGTTGAAGGAGGTCATGCAGGTCCCAGGTTTGGAGATGTGGCTAATTTATTTAGAAGAGTTGGGTGATGAGAGATGCATGAGAACTCTCACAGCGGATGCACTTGAATTAGCTGGTGGTAAGAAAATAGGTACTCTTTATCTACTTGTTTATATTACTGATTCTTCTTTTGTTGTGGAGACGTGGCTTCGTAGGCTTGGTCACATGAGCAGGAAGGAGATGCAGGTTCTTAAGCAGAAGATAGATACATTTGATAGGCTTAAGAACTGGAAAGCCTTGGTGTTCTTGGAGGAGATGGTGGATAGAGACCAATGGATGGGCTGGATACTTCTGAGCAGGGCAGTTTGGCCATGGGACTTGATTCAAAGGAGCTCGCGGGTAAAAAGTCATCACTCACAGGAAACACAGGTATCGGCGTCAGTAGGAAAACCGACGTCGATAGTATGTAAGACTGACGTCGATCACGAGGATCGACGTCGACAGAAGGAGGACACCGACGTTGGCAGGGTTGGTAGTCAGGATAGGCGTAGGAATCGACGTCGATTAGATGCAGACTGTGTGGTGGCTGAGGTCGGTCACTGTAACGGATTTTGGGTGGACAACAAGCTGTCAAGGAGTCTCAAACACCCATACGGAGGACTGAAGATGTAAGTAAGCCTCAAATTCATTATTCCTCTTCTTTATACTAGTTGTTGACTGCAGAGCAGGAAGGATCCAGGAAACAGTGGGAGCGTGGCATGGAGAGATTGCAGAACCAGATGGGAGATTTCGTAGGGTTGCCAGTCGGTATGTTAGCACTGCAAGATGAATGGATTCCTTATTTGAAGAATAGAGTGAACGGACACGTGAGATGGAAGACCAAGTTATATGGTCTTGAGGAGTTGCAGGACAGTGGTACAAGTTTTGATAGGTAGAGGACGAAGCATGGCTTTAGTCAATGTCAGGTAACTACTGTGGTTTGCCTTACCAGGGGGATGATGAGTCATGACATCATTTTGTTGTTGTATGTGGATGGTATGTTTGCTAGCAAGATTGTACATACAGGGTTTTGCTAAGCTAAGGGTAATATTAGTTCAGTTGTTTGCTATGAAGAATTTGGAGCAGAGAAATTCTTTGGCATGGGAGACATGGGAGATCACAGGGTGATTTTGTTTCCAGTGAGAGTTGATGTGAATCAGGTGTTGGCGAGACGCAAGATGCAGAATCAGAGCGCACCAAGGGCTGGATAGTTTAGTGTCCAAAATCACATGAGGTCTAGTATAGACCTGAGTTTGCCCAAACAGTGGGTGTTGTTAGAGAGTTAAGAGCCAATTCAGAGAAGTGGATTCTCAGGTATTTGAGAGAGACCAGCAGCAGGGATTCATGCTATTTAGGGTCATGACTTCACTACATGTGTTTGTAGATGCGGATGCGGCAGGATACTCGGTTGACAAGAGGTACACCACAGGTTGTGTGGTGGGCGGTCTTTAGGATTGAGCTTGAAGAGGGATACAAACCAAGAAATAGATTAGACGGGGTACAAGTATAGGTACAATGCAACTGTTTATCTCCAAGTGGGAGATTGTTAGGTTGTGGAGCTAAAAGCTTCACTGATGCAGACATGGAGAAGGCCATTGGAGGAGTTGCTGGAGTGTCACAGACACCGGCGTCGGTCAGGCCAACTGACGACAACAGGATAAGGCAGGAGAGCAATCGACGTCAACCAGAAGTCAGCCGGCATCGGTGACCCCCAGGCAGACAGGGACCGACATCGGTCGCCTGTGTGGTTCGACTGCGAGTATGTTACGGGCAGTTGGTTAATGAACCAAGTGTTTGCATGTTTAGTGCTAATTTTAGACTAAGAGCTGCGGATCTAATTATTATATTAGGTGTCTAATTATTGTTTGGATGAGTTCTATATATTAGACTCATGGTTGTATTGTAAACTTGTGCTAGAGAGTAAGAGAGCATTATTATAAGCTCCTTCTGTGTGTGAGGTGAGCAATGGTGTGTTCCTCCTAGTGCCATAGTACCAAGGTGGGTGCTGGATTGGAGAATCAACAGGGTTCTTCATGTATGTATGATCTTGGTCATCAGGTGAGCATGGCTACGATAGGAGATCTACATGGTAAGTAAGATCATTGATATGCAGGTGTGTGTGGATGCAAGGTCAAGGTTCACAGGTGTGTAGAACCAACTTGATCTGTAGGTGGAAGATCAAATAGGACAACAACACAACAGGGAGCAGTATCAGGAGAGATCTACTTGGAGTACAGGTGTGTGCTTAGAGCATAGAGGAAGGCAAGGAAGATCCTTCCATAAGTAAGGTCTATTGAGGTGCAAGTTGTTGTAGGTTCAGGGGAGATCTACTTAGAGTATGTTTGAGTACTTGTGGAGTGCGTAGAGCACTTGTGGTGTGCGTGGAGCACAGGTATAAGGTGAACACCAACTCAGTGTTTGAGTTGGGTGTTGGGACCTAAGAGAGAGAGCTTTGAGGAGAGAATTACTGTTCACTTGAGGTGTGGGAAGCCTCTGAAGAGGTGGTGGAGAAGAAGTGGCATCTTCTTTATTGTATTCTTTTCTGTATGAGTATTAATACAAGTTGTGTATTGTCTCTCATATCATGTGTTATTTCTGGATTCTAGTTACTTCTTGATTCTGGTTATTTCCGCATATTAAGTTGCTTGTATTTGGTAATCAATTGTGTGCTTTCGGTGTTTCATATTCCCAACAATTTGTTTAATGATATGACTATGTTTACTATGTTATGTTTAACATATTCATACTTTACTTTACCTTACTATGGTGTATCAATGAATATATAGATCTTACATTGATATTATGATATCTAGTTATTGGTATTTGTGGGTGCTATTGACTCTTTTTGGATTTTACATGTGATTGCAAGTTTGGGTAGTACGGTTTAGCTTAAAGTTGTTGAACAATCCTAATTATGTAAACCATATTGCATAAACACTTCTTGTTGTTGGAATTTAATTTGTTGGCATACTTATAGGTGATGATTATGTTATGTCTTGATTTATTTCATTTCATGATTTTAGATGAATTAATAAATATAAGATTTTTTTAATATTGGTAAAATCAAGTTTTTAAGAAGGGACTTGACCCTATAAACAAACAAATAAATGAGGTCTGAAGACCAAGTAAATCAATAAGACTTTTAAAAGAGAACATAGAAATAAATACATCATAAATACAACAAAAAAGCAGTAAAAAATAAGAAAATAGGTAATAACTACCATGGATTCTCCTAGCCTTAAAGGCTTTGGTTTAGTTATTTGATGGACTTTTCATAATGAAATCCTTGTATATTTTTTACTGAGTTTCATCCTCATCCCCAACAATGGATTTCATTTTCATATCAAACATGGGAATATTTAAATCATTGTACTTTCTCTTGGACAATAAGTTGAGGGTGTTTCCATGCTCTATAAACTCTTCATCACAGTGAACTAATTATAATCCACAAGTATATTGAGATTATCATTGAGTTTTTCATTTGACTTCTCTAGTCTATACATTATTTCCTTCATATTCAGAAACTTTGTGTTTAATTTTAGAAGGTCTAATTTGGTATAGTATATCCCATCATTTTGACTTAATTTTTTATCCCCTCCTTGAAATTCTTTTGGTCCTTTAATAACCAGTGAAAAATCAACTTTTTTAATTCCACTTCGTTCTTAGCTTTATTGAGCCTATTCTAGTATTTAAGATCCTCCATGGCCTCATTGAATTCCATTGGAATGTTAATTTTATGATTATGGAAATTGGTGTTCCTAATATCAACCTCTAGGACTTTCTCTTGGGTGTTTCCTTCATTTACTTTTTCTTTGAGCATGTGTAGACTCTTGACAACCTCCTCCAACTTGATTCTTTCCTCTACCTCCTTTGGATTGTTGCTTGGATAGGGATCTTCTTGAAGGGTTTCTTTCTTGGTATTGATTTTCTTATCTTTGGTGTTCTTATTATTCTTTTTATCTTTTGTTAAAAGGGTGTTGTGATCCTTCTCATTGTTATTAGGATTGATGAGAATTAATTTTTGATTGGTTAAGTTCCTTTTTTTTTGGTTTAGTATCACTTCTTAATGTTCTTTTGGGGGTTGGATGAGCTTTAATATTTTCCTCTTTCCCAATAATAAGGGTGAAGGGGTTTGAGATCTTGAAGAATTTATTAATGATAAATATTAAGGCTTGGTGTAGAGGTTCTTTTTTCTTCCCCATTTTTACATTGAAGATCAAGTTTTTGAGGGTGTGAAGGATGTAAAAAGGCAAAATGAGGGGTATGGAATGACATAAATAATTTAAGAAAGGTAGATGAAAATGGTAAACAATTTAAAATCTACCATTGAGTGTAACGTACCTCATGATCTACTTGACTACCATATCTTATGGCATGGGAATGTCCTTCCTTTGAAAAACCCCAATACACTAAAGCAATTCTTCTTTATCTATCAAAAAATTTGCCTTTTCTTCTTTGTATTATTTTTTATACTTTGTGTATTTGAATTATTCCACTTTAAACCGAGTAACTTGAGCAATTATCCCTTTTATGATTTCAATAATAACGTTATTGATTTTAACAATGATGTCATTCCATTGATCCACAATTTTTTTTTGAAAATTGTTTATCATAACCATTGATGTTATCAGTGAAATTGGTTAGGCCACATGCTCTAAGGATTTCCCAAACCTCCATGTCTTTTCTTAGATTGGGTATAGTCATGGGCTCATTTTTTTCAAATCCCCACCCATCTTGTTGTGATTGTTAGTCTAGTAAAGAATGAGTGTTATAACCAACAACACAAAAATCTTTAATTCTTTTCTTATTTACCCAAAGTTTATTCTCGATGTTTCCCCAAGCCTCCCATATGAGAGAGATGTTATCATTATTGTGATGATTATCTGCCATTATATTAGTGTGTGTGGAGAATCCAAAGTATTTTCATTCAATGATGTGATTCGGACCTATCTTTATTGATGATGGTACTACAAACTACTAGGTAGCCCCTCCTCTTTTTCACATACTTTGAATTGATCCACCTTATTTATGAATTAGTCTGTGAGTTTATTGTCTTCTCTATAGGTGTGTTTAAATATGACCTCTAAAAAATCTTTGGTGATATCAAGGCTTTCGTCTATGATATTATCTATTGTCTAGCTAGATTTTTTTATTTTATTAAGGTAATTAATGATGTTTAGGGAGTCCCCCTCAACCATAAGTATATTGATACTGAAGTCCTTGGAAACTTGGATGCCCCAAAGAGCAGCAAGAGCTTTTACTATATGATTTTTCTGTGACCCATTCTTCCTTCAAAAGAAGCTAACAAATGTCCTTTACCATTTCTCAAAACAACACCCCCCACACCCCCCCCCCCCCGCCCGTCTGGCATACCTGGGTTTCCCTTTGATACAAAATCAAAATGTAAATTTATACATCCAAGCTTGGTGGGTATCCATTTGGTCTTGTTCCTAATATCATTTATGACAATGATACAGGGTCTATTTATTGAAGGAAGTAGATTTTTTTGTGATATCTTCCTCTTGATTGGATAAATGTTGATTTTTTAAATTTAATGACTTTCATATTTTAAATTATTGAATTGAAATTTTTATTAGCAACTTTGTTATGGCATATTTTTCATTGAATATCCTATAATTAATTTATTTCCATACTCCCCATAAAAGATGTGGGAATGAAATGGCCCAAAGGTTTTTTTAGCTCTTGATTACAGAAGGGAGTGTTCCATGGAAACCATGAGGCACTTAAAGAGGTAGGGTGCGTCTAGTTAATTTGTAGTTTCTACAGAAGTATCCCGAATATTTTTAAAATTAAAGGTCATTAAGGATGAGGTGAAGGACATTCTCAGTGTTCGATTTACAAAATGTGCATATGTTAACTGTGGTCAATCCTCTCTTGGAAAAACTATCAAGAGTGAGGATCTTATTTTGTAGATATAGCCAAAGGAAAATATTGATTTTCAGAATAAAATATTTGTGCCAAAATTTTGACCAAGGAATGGCTTTTTGAGTTTGTGGGATGATCTGATTATAACTAGAGTGCACATCATATTCACCACTTGGTGAAGCACTCCAAGATAATTCATCTTCTTTGTTAAAGTTGGTGATATTAACACTTTAGAGAAGTATGTTTAGATTTGAAGTAATTCTTCTATTTCCATTTCCCTCATTATCAATTTGAAGGTTCTTCCATTTTATTATACTATCATAGATCTATATATAGTCAGCAACTAGTTACAAAAATATTTTCACGTAGGAGGGCTATAGTGGGCGTGTTTTCTATATACTTAGCTCTGAATATAGTAATCCATTTGTTAGATTCCTTTATGAATATCCAACACATCTTGGCCACAAGGCCTTTATTCATTAATTTTAGTTTTCTAATCCCAAACCTACTTTGGTATTTAGAGAGACTGACCAGTCCTACGCAACTAGCAAGAATCCTAATTTTTCTTCAGTTCCAATCCATAGAAAATGTTTCTAGATTTTCTCAATTTTGTCTTTGATAATAGAGGGAAGTTTTAATAGTGGCATGATGTAGACCATGTAATTTAAAGGACACTTTTGACCAGCATTAGTTTTCTCACCTGAGATAAAGTGACACATTTGCATCCTATGAGTTTTTTCAATAATATTTCTATCAACAGATTCCATAGATGAATAGTCATTTTACAAGTGAAGAGAGGCATTACCAAGTAGAAGGAGGGTAGGTTTATGATTGTTCAACCAATTATTTTGAAAATTTTATTTTTCTTGAGTAAGGGGTATTAATGAAAAATAGAGAGCTCTTATCAAATTTCACTTTTTTCATCGAAACCTCCTCATAGGCGACCAGGGTTTTATTTACCTCTTTTGCTTCTCTGATTGAGGCAATAGCTAGAGCAATGGTATAATATAAAAATTATTAGTTAAGAGAAGGGGGGACCCTATTGATTGATTTGAATCCGTTGATGGCTAATCTTCTTTGAGATTATTGAAACCTCCTCATAGGCGACCAGGGTTTTATTTACCTCTTTTGCTTCTTTGATTGAGGCAATAGCTAGAGTGATGGTATAATATAAAAATTATTGGTTAAGAGAAGGGGGGACCCTATTGATTGATTTGAATCCATTGATGTCTAATCTTCTTTGAGATTATATCAAATTTCTACTGAGAGAATCTATAATCAAGATAAATAGGAAGGGGGATAGGAGATCACCTTGCCTAATGCCTCATTTACTATTTAAGTATTATGTACGTGATTCGTTAACTAGAATGGAGAAAATGACCATGAATATGCTATAAAAAATGATAAATATAATGTGTTTTTGAAAGCCATACTTTTCCAAGACCATGTCTAAATAGTCCTAATCTACTCTATCAAAGGCCTTGCTCATGTCTAGTTTGAAGATCATACCCGCTTCTTTGCTAATTTCCATTGAGTGCATTATTTCATGGACTATAATGAGTCCATTTTGGATATTCCTTTATTGAAAAAAACCACCTTGGTTTGGTTTTATAATTTTACTCATGTTGAAGATTGTTAGGTTGTGGAGCTAAAAGCTTCACTAATGCAGACATGGAGAAGGCCATTGGAGGGGTTGCTGAAGGTTGCTGAGTGTCAGAGAAACCGGCGTCGGTCTGATTAGCCGACGTCAGTAGGATAGTGAAGAGAAGCAACCGACGTCGGTCAGGGATCGGCTAGCGTCGGTCACCTCTAGGCAGACAGGGACCGACGTCGGTCGCCTATGTGGTTTGACTGCGAGCTTATTACGGGCAATTAGCTAATGAACCAAGTGTTTGCATGATTAGAGCTATTTTTAGACTGAGAGCTGCGGATCTAATTATTGTAATTAGATGTCTAATCATTGTTTGGATGAGATCTATATAATAGACTCATGGTTGTATTGGAAAAGTGTTCTAGTTTGAGTTGAGCAAAGTTTGCTCCTTCTGTGTGTGAGGTGAGCAAGGGTGTTCCTCCTAGTTCCACAGCAGTACCTAGGTGGGTGCTGGTTTTGGAGAGTCAACAGGATTCTTCAGGGGTGTAAGATCTTGGTCACAGGTGCATGGCCTATATAGGAGATCTACATGGTAAGTAAGATCGTTGATCTATAGGTGTATGTGTGTGCAAGGTCAAGGTTCACAGGTGTGCAGAACCAGGTTGATTTGTAGGTGTGCAAGATCAGATAGGACATCAACACAATAGGGAGCAGTATCAGGCAGGATCTACTTGGAGTATAGGTGTGTACTCGGATAGAGCAAAGAGGAAGGCAAGGGAGTTCCTTCCATAAGTATGGTCTGTTGAATTGCAGGTTGTTGCAGGTTCATGGGAGATATACTTGAAGTACCTTGATTACTTTTGGAGTACGTGGAGTACTTGTGGAGTGCGTAGAGCACTTTTGGTGTGCGTGGAGCACAGGAGGTGAACACCAACTCTGTATTTGAGTTGGTGTTGGGACCTGAGAGGGAGAGCTTTGGGGAGAAGATTTACTGTTCACTTGAGGTGTGGGAAACCTCTGTAAAGTGGTGGAGAAGAAGTGGCATCTTATTTATTGTATTCTTTTCTGTAAAGTGTTAATACAAGTTGTGTATTGTCTCTCATATCATGTGTTATTCTGAATTCTAGTTACTTGGTGAATCTGGTTAATTTCCGCATATTAAGTTGCTTGGTTTGGTAATCATATTGTGCTCTTTTGGTGGAGCAAGATCCTGACAAGTGGTATCAGAGCTTTTGGTTGGGATACTAACGGATTGGTTTAGATCTGGGTAGTGTGTTTTGATTACAGGTCACTCTCAGGGGTTTCTGATTGAGTGGGAGTAGAGCAATGGCAGATGAAAGTAAGCTAAGAATGGAAGAGTTGAAAAGCACAGATGGTCTCTTATGGTCCTATGGAAAGAAAGAGCAGGTAAAAGATTATTGTTGGTTGGTAGCAGATCAGCATGAAGAAACTGATGAAGCAGATGTAGCAGGTGTTGTTGCACATTATGCTCTGGGAGGTTTCTTGGATAAAGTTGAATCTTGGATAAAAGATTCGGTTGCCTCTTTCCATGCAGCCCCAGGTAGAGGAGCTGGTAAGCCTTGCCAAAGAATTGGCAAAGGGGAAGTGAAGATGAAATTACAGGCGGCCAACACACAGGTGTTGAGGAAGGTCATGCAGGTCCCAGGTTTGGAGATATGGCTAATTTCTTTAGAAAGATTGGGTGATGAGAGATGCACAAGAACTCTCACAGCGGATGCACTTGAATTAGTTGGTGGTAGGAAAATAGGTACTCTTTATCTACTTGTTTATATTACTGATTCTTCTTTTATTGTGGAGACGTGGCTTCGTAGGCTTGGTCACATGAGCAGGAAGGAGATGCATGTTCTTAAGCGGAAGACAGATATATTTGACAGGCTTAAGAACTGAAAAGCCTTGGTGTACTTGGAGGAGATGGCGGACAGAGACCAGTGGATGGTGCTGGATACTTCTGAGCAGGGTAGTTTGGACATGGGGATTGATTCAAAGGAGCTTGCAGGTAAAAATTCATCACTCACAGGCGAACACAGGTACCAGCGTCGGTCAGGAGGAACCGGCGTCAAACAGACAAGTGCCGATGTCGGTCATGTGCAGACCAAAGCCGGTGATGTCGGGCAGGGTAAGACCGTCGTCGGTCAGGATGACTGACGTCAGCAGTAGGTAAGACCAATGTCGGTTAGAGGACCAACGTTGGCAGCAGGGACACCGCAGGGTCAGTAGTCAGGGACAGACGCATGGAAACCGATGTCGGTCGGATGCAGACTGTGGAGTGACCGAGGTCGGTCACTGTAACGGATTTTTGGGTGGACAGCACGCTGTCAAGGAGTCTCAAACACCCATACGGAGGACTGAAGATGTAAGTAGGCCCTCAAATTCATTGTTCCTCTTCTTTGTACTCGTTGCTGATTGTAGAGCAGGAAGGATCCAGGAAACAGGTGTGAGCTTGGCATGGATGAGGATGTGATTCCTTGGAGGAGAGCCAAACAGGGGTTTTTTGGTAGGGTTGCCAGCAGGTATGAAAGCACAGAGACGAATGGATTCCTTAGTAGAAGAATAGAGAGAACAGATACGTGAGATGAAAGACCAGGTATATGGTCTTGAGGAGCTGCAGGACAGTGGTATAGGTTTTGACAGGTGGAGGACGAAGCATGGCTTCAGTCAATGTCAGGGTAACTACTATGGTTTGTCTTACCAGGTGAATGATGATTGCAACATCATTCTGTTGCTGTATGTGGATGGTATGCTAGCTAGCAAGTTTGTACATACAGGGTTTTGCTGAGCTAAGGGTACGGTTAGTTCAGTGGCATGTCATGAGGAGTTTGGAGCAGTGAAATTCTTTGACATGGGAGACATGGAGATCACAGGTTGATTTTGTCTCGAGTGGGAGCTGATGTGAATCATGTGTTGGCGAGGTTCAGGATGCAGAGCCAGAGCACACTAAGGGCTGGACAAGTATAGTGTCTAAAATCACATGAGGTCTGGTATAGACCTGAGTATTCCCATGCAGTGGGAGCTGTCAGAGAGTTAGGAGCCAATTCGGGGAAGTGAGTTCTCAGGTATTTGAGAGGGACCAGCAGCAGGTATACATGCAGGGTCAAGAGTTCACTACATGTGTTTGTAGGTTCGGATGTGGCAGGGTACTCGGATGATAGGAGGTACATCACAGGTTGTGTGGTGGGTTGTCTTCAGGATTGATCTTGAAGAGGGATACAAACCAGGAAACAGATTAGATGGAGTATAGGTACAGGTACAGTGCAGCTTTTTATCTCCAAGTGGGAGATTGTTAGGTTGTGGAGCTAAAAGCTTCACTGATGCAGACATAGAGAAGGCCATTGGAGGGGTTACTGAAGGTTGTTGAGTGTCAGAGCAATCGGCATCGGTCTGATCAACCGACATCGGTAGGATAGTGAAGAGAAGCAACCAACGTCGGTCAGGGATCGGCCGGGGTCGGTCACCTCCAGGCAGACAGGGACCGACGTTGGTCGCCTGTGTGGTTCGACTACGAGCTTATTACGGGCAGTTAGCTAATGAACCAAGTGTTTGCATGATTAGAGCTATTTTTAGACTAAGAGCTGTGGATCTAATTATTGTAATTAGATGTCTAATCATTGTTTGGATGAGATCTATATAATAGACTCATGGTTGTATTGGAAAAGTGTTCTAGTTTGAGTTGAGCAAAGTTTGCTCCTTCTGTGTGTGAGGTGAGCAAGGGTGTTCCTCCTAGTTCCATAGCAGTACCTAGGTGGGTGCTGGTTTTGGAGAGTCAGCAAGATTCTTCAGGGGTGTAGGATCTTGGTCATAGGTGCATGGCCTATATAGGAGATCTACATGGTAAGTAAGATCGTTGATCTACAGGTGTATGTGTGTGCAAGGTCAAGGTTCACAGGTGTGCAGAACCAGGTTGATTTGCAGGTTTGCAAGATCAGATAAGACAGCAACACAACAGGGAGTAGTATCAGGCAGGATCTACTTGGAGTACAGGTGTGTACTCGGATAGAGCAAAGAGGAAGGCAAGGGAGTTCCTTCCATAAGTATGGTCTATTGAATTGCAGGTTGTTGCAGGTTCATGGGAGATCTACTTGAAGTACCTTGAGTACTTGTGGAGTACGTGGAGTACTTGTGGAGTACGTGGAGCACTTGTGGTGTGCGTGGAGCACAGGAGGTGAACACCAACTCTGTATTTGAGTTGGGTGTTGGGACCTGAGAGGGAGAGATTTGGGGAGAAGATTCACTGTTCACTTGAGTTGTGGGAAACCTCTGTAAAGTGGTGGAGAAGAAGTGGCATCTTCTTTATTGTATTCTTTTCTGTAAAGTGTTAATACAAGTTGTGTATTGTCTCTCATATCATGTGTTATTCTGAATTCTAGTTACTTGGTGAATCTGGTTAATTTCCACATATTAAGTTGCTTGGTTTGGTAATCATATTGTGCTCTTTTGGTGGAGCAAGATCCTGACAGACAAAGACCCAAAATCTTAGTGAATATCTTGTAGACAGAGTTACACAAGTTGATTGGATGGAATTTTTTTAATATTGTTAAGCTAGTTTTATTGGGGATTAAAGATATGAAAGTTTTGTTAAATTCCCTTAGTATTTTTACCCAAGATAAGAATTCCTCTCCTGCTTTAATTAGGTTAGAATTGATGGTTTTTAAAAAAATTGGAAAAAAGAAATGGGAAAGTTGTTAGGGTTGAGGTCCTTGTATTTACTGAGAAGGAAAACTGTAGTTTTCACATCATCTTACAAGATGATTTTCATGATATTAGCATTATCTTGAGATGATAAAATCTTGGGAACAAGTCAAGAGCATTGGTTTTATTATCTGCATTGTTGGTTGTAAACATGTTCTTGAAATACATGACATCTTCTTTTTTGATCTATATGGGGTCAGATAAAGCCATCCCATCCTCACACATAATTTTTGTGATCTTATTATGGTTTCTAAACTTGATGATGGACATGTGGAAGAACTTTGTAATGTGATCTCTTTCTTTGAGCCATATTGCTCTTGATTTGAGGTTCCACAAAGTTTTTTCATGGGCCAAAAGATTATGATAATCATTCAAAAGAGATTTTTATTTTGATACAAATTTTTCACTCATTCCATTTATTTATATATACTATTATAAGTATTTAATATTACTTCTAATCATATTATTTAGGTGAATATGTTGCCAAAGACAGTGTGGTTCCAAATTTTAATGTTTTTTTTGTCATTTTTTATTTTTTGAGTAATTTTGAACATTGCACTGCCATTAATATCTATACTCCACCATTATTCGACCATGTTACTGATTTAATGCTGTAAAAACCACATATGCTCAAATCTGAAGGGTGTTTTGTCTTTTTTAAATTTATTATCCATATTGAGGCCTAGAGGATTGTGATCAAAACCAACATGAGGTAATGAGGAAAGACAAAAATCTTGAATAAGAATCTAATTAGCTAAAATAAGAACATGATTTAATCTTAATTGAATCAAGTTATCTCCAAGATATTTGTTTGACCAAGTGAAGGGAGAACCTCTTAGGTCAACATCAATGAGACCATTGAGAGCTATAAATTTAAGTAGATATTCCATACTTTTTGTACAAGATTGAGTGTCACCCTTTTTTTAAGGGATTTAGAGGAGCTGTTGAAGTCTCCAACTAGAATCTGTTTGATGTCCTTTCAGATGGATCTAAAATTTCTAAGATCATTCCATAATATTTTATGGGAAAAATGAGAATTATGGGTCTTCAATAGATTTTCTTATCCATATCCACCTATCTCTTCTAAACACATAAATATTTCCCTCTTTGACAAAGGTTGGGTAGTCCCTAGTCATGTGTCCAATTTTTTTGCATCCCTCACATTTCAAAGCAAAATTTTTATATTCAATTCTTTAGACCCATTCTCTACTTGAAGATTCTAGGGTGATGGACATATGGAGACCTTGATCCATATAAGCATTGACATAGAATATCACATGGATCATGGTAGTTATGTTTTTTATGGCTGAGTCAAAGGCTATTAGGTAACCCATAGTTTTATTAATAATAATAAAAAAATATTCATCCCAAAATTATAATGGGATTCCTTATAGCCTAATTTATGCATAGGAATACTCAAACAATCTCACACTTGTACCTTTTTTCAATTCACCTCTTCAATAAAGGTTCATTCACATGCTATCCCATTCAATGACTTGATGGATCACTAATTGTTTATATATTATTAAAATATTTATCATGTTTATACTAATATTTTTTGAATCCTCATTGAACTCACAAACCTCTCAAAGCATCAACTCACACCATACAAAACTTGACTTACCTTGGCAGTTTCTCTTGTAGCCTTATTTAAGGCCTTTTCCTTTTGTATCATCCCGTACAAATGGATTTTGAGAAATAAATAGAGAATTTTGACACCTTCTATCCTTGTTTACTTCCTTATTAATTTTTAACTCCAAACTCTGATTGGCAGACCCTCTTCTAGTCCTTTTTGGGTCATTGTTTAGGCCTAATTAGGCCTATTTGACCCCTAGTCACACATAGTCTACTATAAATGTATGTATACATACAAAATCCAATAAAAACCTTCAAAATATTTTAATATGCATACACTATCTAATTATAAAATTTGATGATGTTTCACCAGTTATAACATCTAAAATTTACATTTGTTCCTTGAAACCCTAGTTCAAGGTTAACATGCTCTTTATGAATCTAAGAGGATAAAAAATGCTATTTTGAACTCTATAACAATTACCAAACCACTTTGATAATTTATTATGGACTGTCTATCCTCTAGACAACTTTTACAAGTGTTATATTTCCACCTTAAAGCTTTTGTTCAACATCAATATCAATTTCTTGTTCTCACTACATGTGTAAACTTAAAATTTCATTGGGGTTTGAACCACTACCACAAGTAACATATGATTATGTGCATGGAAACGGATAGGATACTTCTCTTATATCCCAAAAAAGGTAAAATCAACCATTTGTGCCTTTTAATCAAACTTCTATATAATTATTTCTTATACACAGAATGCTCTCTACCTTACTCAACATAGAATATAGGGAATATGGGTATGTAGCATTGAACTTACACCAAAACACATTTTGGGACAAGACCATACTAGGCAGACTAGACCATAATGTGGTCATGTCCCCTAGTGTGCCCTTATCCTCTTATCTTTAGTGGACACTTTTTTAAATTGATACATTTATTAACTATTATCCTACGCTTTTCATAAGGTTGTCTTATAAAAATATCCAAAAGATTCTTCTATAAAATCACATCAAGGTCACTCAATTCATTACCTATAAATCATCTAACGATCTAATTTCAAAAGTATTTTATATTAAGCAAGAGAGCATTATTCATTTCAAAACAAAATAATTATATTGCTTTCCTATAGTCATATGACAAATTTAGCAATGTTTTATTGTAAGTCAATGGCATTTATTATCAAACATTTTAAGTAATATTCTAGTTGCATTCATCGTAGATTTCATATTTTACCCAAAATAGAGATCTACATCAGCCTGTGCCCTTTTGGTCTATGTAGGCAACACTCAATCAACAAAGAATTTTTTGACAATAGCTTGATCATTCTCACTTCCCCCATTTTCTCCCTTTTTGCATTTGATCTCATTTAGTGTGCTTGTGCATGACTAAGGAATCAATTTGACAATTAATAAACCCTTGTAGGTGAAGTCACATGATCTCCAATTGGAAATTCATTTGTTCAGTCAACAAGGACAACATAGTACATCATAAATATTTGTACTACAACCTTTACTCCTAATGTGCCCTTATCCCTATAACTTCTAATTTTTATGGCAACATAATCTTCAAATCGATCTGATTATTTAAAAATCATGACACAACATGTACATTCAACAATCAATAAATTTTAAGCTAAATATCAATTCTCATTTATAATTTTGAATTTATAACTTACTTTTAATTTTATATTTTAATATATTTTATAATATATTATTGTATATCAATTTTTATAGTTTATTCCTACTTAATTAATCCATTATAGTTAATTATAGTGTAAACAAATACAATTTTAAAGCCTCTATCTCAATGAGTAAAATGATAACAAATGAAATCTAGTCTAAGGGTGCTATAATATGTATTTTAATTAGTGTTAAAATGTATTTTTGAGGCTCATGAGATAAATGGAGACCAATGTGGAGCCGAAGAAGTCTTATAAATACACAAATATATATAATTACACTAAATATGATAAATTAGATTTAAAACAGTAGGTTAAATATCTTTTACTAAATTTACGTATCTACATATGGTGTTATATTTTAGAGTTACAAGTTTATTTTTTTCCACTAAAAATACTTTAAGTGTCATTTTCTTAGAGTTATCGAACAACATGCAACTGGTCAATCCTATGATGATTAAAATAGCACATGCAATGCATTGAAACTTTGTGCACCGACATATAAACTCGGAAGCATGCAAGTTTGTGAATAGCCATCAATCAGGGGAATTATATACAACACCTAATTTTTTATAATCGTGGCTTTAACCACTTCCATTATGCTCTTAATATTATAATATGTATGACCATAATTGATACTAAAATTATTGTACCCATTTTACACTATTTACCCTTTTTACATAATTTTAAAGTCTTTTGTATATTTATTTATTTTCCTAACAAGCCTCACATGTTTTCCATGTTTTTTGAGTGGTTATTGCTCAATTTATCTACTTTAAAAATATATTGATATTTATTACTTATTTGATTACATTTTTAAGGTTTATTATAAAATTACAATTTTTAGCAACACCATCCTATACTACATTTAAAATTGTGTCATCTCCTATAATTTACAGTTCATAATTAGTATAATTAATAATACACCTTAATAATTATAAAAATATAAAATTAAATAAATAAATTACACCCCTATTTAAGATTTAACAATATAACAATAAAAATGAAATGAAAAACCTCATATTATCTAATTTTTTTATAATTCTACGATAATTAACAATTTTTTTTAGAAAAACATTGCATAATAAATCTAAATTCCATTATTTTCTTCATAAATAACACGAAATGGTATAACATATGAGAATTGATCAGACCATTTTTTTTTTAAAGTAATTTTTTATTTCTTTTTTACTCTAGATTGGAATTAATGTTCGCAGGACTTTCTGTTTTTATATTATAAATGATTTGTTGCCGCATGCCACATCTACAAAAACTTGTTAACACGTCAACAACATACATAGAAAAATATGCATGGAAAATAGAATGTACCAATAACATCAGTATTGCTCCATAATTGTCGACTTCTCGTTGCTTTAGCTTTCACCTCTTAGCATGGCTCTGTGCAAGAAAATTTAAATTTAAATACTTCAATTACTGGGTGATGGCCACACTTATCTGGCTATTCGAGACTTTCATTTTTTCAGCATGGATGCATTTTTTTTTGGTAAGAGGTAAAAATCATAAGTTATAGTTCTCATGCTGGCTGTACTGTGCATCCATGTACATGACAACCCCATCCTTTGGGATTTTTGATATTTTAATCTGTGTTGCAACTCTACTCATTTTAGTAACTGTGTTTTTTTTTTAAAAATACTAGTTTGGAAATATATTTTGTACTATATTGTAGGCAAGAAACTCTTCAAAGAATGTAAAAGAAAATAATGTTACGTTTTAGCTTTTTTTTTAATATATTATGGCGCCAATAAAGAATAAAACAGTTATTAGATTATTTTTAAGCCTATGATTTCATTTGGAATAATTCATATTAGTGTGCATCTGTTCTAAACTTCTCAAATTTTAATAGATTTATGAGAATTGATATATTCGATAAGATTTATTATTGAAGAAAGAGACGAGACTCAGATGAAAAGTTTAAAATTATGGATTATAATTTATTTATTTTTAGTTTAAAAATTTACGAAATATGTGGTAAATATATTTTTTTATTTAACAATTTTTAAAAAATAATATGTAAAAAAATTATTTAAAATTAATGAATATTTATGAAATTTATTTTAAAGTAATTTAGTATCAGAATAAAATTTCATAATAATTAATAAATTAATTTAATATTCATTGTTTATAACAATAAATAATTTGTATTTTTGAAAGGGATGTTATCAAGTGGGTTGTAGTCTAACAGTGAGGATGATGGTGTAAATGATATTGTCTAACCATTCACCAAGGTATAAATATCAGGAGATACTAAAAAAAAATAAAGTCGGAATAGTGTCCCAAACGAATTTGGTGGAATAAATACCACTCAATACTTAATACTAAGGCAAAGAAACATTCGATACACCTAATCTATGTAAAAACCAAAATTTCAATTAAAAAAAATGATATCAAATTTACATCTCTTATATATTGATAAACTTTCTTATAAACCATAAATAAATCAGTTTATTATGAACTTCATATATAATTTTTAACTTTCGATTTTTTATTTTTAATTTTCAATTTTAATTATTAAATCACATTTAAATTTATAATTCAAATTAATATTTATTATAAACCAAAATCATCTGGATAAAATCGAATCAAAATAACTAAACCTCGAGAAATACAAGTTTTGAACCATTAATTCTTTAAGAGTTTTATACGTAGAAATTGTAAATGATATATCTACATAATCTATATGTTGCATCGTATTGCGGATATATCATTTACATTCTTAAAATTATTCCACGTTCATTTTAGATTTACATGAATTATGAGAAAACAAAATAATAACAACAATTACGGTCTTGTCACTTCATGTGACGTCTCCAAATATTTTGTGTCAAAGTTACGATGGTGAGCCTATCCGCCTCAATAGGCATCGGTCTAGTAAGAAGATGCGTTTGGCTTTTCTCCATCGCAGCTGGTGAAATTCAACGTCACCATAAAAGGCGAGATTGCATTTCACTCTCGCTAAGTATGGATGCCCTGGAGTAGATTTGGCTTTAACGACAGTAAGCCACCCGTATAATGGCCCTCGCAGACGACGCCATCATCCCCAACTATGATCCGCGGCTGCAACTATATAATACCTTAGCTGGTCATGTGAGTCGATTCCTTTTTTATGAGGGCCGAGGAGAGTGTTGCGATAGCTTGTGCGGTGGTCGCATGGATGTTGACGAGGAGGCAGAGCGCATGTTACCTGGTGGACTCCAGCTGCTACAGAGCTCCCGACGATCGAAAGATGAACTCGGAGACGACCATTTACGTTTCCATCGAATAGCAGTCGCACTTGGCGGAGAATCTGGAGTGTGTACCTGCGATCTGGGTTGGGAGACGAGACTGGCGGACCCGGCTTCCTCTTCGACGGCCGCGCGGAGGCAACGCTCGAGGAGGCACGGGTGGAGATGCACGAGTGCTTCGCAGCCCTCCTCGACCGCCTCTTCGCCCAAACGCAGCTCCACCCGGACCAAATCGATATTGTGATTGTAATCATCTCCACCTTTAGCCCAGCCCCTTCGCCCGCCTCGTGGATTGAAGGAGAGCGTCAAGACCTTCGTCGTCTCCGGCATGGGCTACAGCGCAAACGTCACTGGCTTCGGCATGGCCAAGGATCTCCGCAGCCTCTATCCGGATTCCTATGCGCTCGTCTTGGGCACCGAGAATATAATAAGCTAGAATGCCTGCAATTATCCCGGGAACGATAAATCCACGATGCTTACCAATTGTCTTTTCAGAGTGGACGGCACCGCTATGCTTCTCTCCAGCAAACCCCAGGAGGCCAGGCGGGCCAAAATGAGGCTGCTGCACGTCGTCCGGACAAACATGGCCGCAGACGACGAAGCATACGAGTGTGTTATGGTAAAAGAAGATGCCGACGGCTGCTACGGCATCTCCCTCCGCCCTCGGCTCATCCAAGTAGCCGCCAAAGCCGTGAGAAGGAACCTATACACCTTGGGCCCCAAGGTCCTCCCTCTGAGGGAGCAGCTCTACTACGCTGCCTACAATACGCTGTGCATCAAGCTTTTCAAGATGAATTTGCAGGCGTTACGTTACAAATTTCAAGCTTGCGTTCCAGCGTTTTTCACGCATCCACCCAGCCAGCCTATGAGGGTGCTTTTTTTTTTTTTACAATATTTGAGACAATACTTCAACAAATCGTTTCACATTTAAAAAAAAAAAAAATAGGCAATACTATTTATTTTCTCTCTCCAAAAACAACATTATTTGTGTTTCTCTAGAGATTATAAAATACTTTTTTTTTCCTCTTAAGAGACAGTATCATTTTTGTTTCTCAAGAGACTCATTTTAGTTCTAATTATTATTTCTTGCAAAACAAAATAAATTTAACGAAATAAAATTAATAATTTTACTAATAAAAAATTTCTTCCCATGCAATTAATTGATAAATATTGTCAACGACACCAAAACATTAAGTGGTTAGTATTATAAAAAAATAAAAAAACAATTTAGATGGAATAATCTTGTGCCCACAACTTATGGGTCTACAAGTATTTTATTAAATCAAAAAATAATAATAATTCAAAAGGGTGTCTAAATGTTGTTAACTCTTTAGAATGGTAGAGGCATGAGCTTCAATATATTTTAACAAAATCTATTTCTAGAACTATGTGACTCCTCTGAACACTCCATGATCCTCAACTTTTTTTTTAATCTTGTTCTACCAACTTTCCATGTTGTCACTGATCTTAAGTGTAATTCAAAAAGCTTATTCTTCCTTCTTTGTTGATCCTTGTTCAAACTTGTTTCGATCAAATATGATATCTGATATGGAGTTTACAACATTGACAAGAGCCACACATTATTAGTATTTTTAAAAGGTTTGACAATGATTCTATTAATATAAAATAAATAATTCATTCATATGTTAAAGATGTTAATATAGAATAAAAACTACCATTAGTTATAGAAATTTCAGTGTCCCCTTCAAATGACTTCAATAGAAGCTAAAAAGAAGCTTGTAACCCTATAATCCACACTCTCAAAACTCAAATGTAATATGGTTTGCAACCATACAAGTCTAAGGATTAAGTTAAATATCTGTAATATGATAGGCTTTTTATCATTTTATAAAACTCAACAACTTTAAAGATGAGATAATAGGATTTAACCTTCTTCAAAGTTAAAAATATAAATTGAGATAGTGGTATACCATAAATATGAAGTAAATGAATTTATGCTTAAGTGTCATTAGATAGCAATTTTGTGAAAGATTTTCATCTACAACCTAATTCACCAATATATTAAACATGAATAAAAATTTTCAAAATAAGTATGGGTGTATTTGATGTTTTTGTCACATCTTTCCATGAAAATTTTGTATTTAATGTTAAGAAATATTAATATAAATATCAAAAAGACCTACAATAAGGTTGTTTTTACAAGATAACATGGAAATTGCATTAGTATCAACTAGAAAAAAAATTAGTGTCAATTTTGTCCTACCATGCTTATCTATCTTGTTCATTTTTTGTTAGTTTAAATTTGGTAGCTTATAGGTGTTAGTAAATAATTCTAATTCTGATTTTGACTTATGAAACTTGGGGGAATTGGATCAAATGAACCAAAATAACTTTGAAACCCATATTTTCCTTGGGGGATATATTTATAAGCATATATGTCCAAGATAAATTCTAAACTATCTAGGTTACAAACTATATTAGTGCTATCACCTCCACATGGCATAAGAGGAATAAGAAAAAACCCTCTTTGACAATGATGTCATTACCTTAGAGTACCTAAAAATTCATGCAACTAAGAACAAACATGACCAATCATTTAATTTTTATACATATTTATAATCGATTGTTTGATCTATACAATAAATCTTTGAAATAACCTACAGTTGTGATTTGGATTCTACTTAAAGGGGTGTGTTCCAACTTGACATGCCCAATTTAGGAGTGCACACTGGAATTTAATTCAATTGTCATGAGCATAAAAGATATATATATATATATATATATATATATATATATATATATATACATATATATATATATATATGTTTGTATTTTGAGGTGGGATCCCTTATTTAATGTTGTTTTATGCAAACATAAATTTTACTAGTGTAACCATATCCATCTTTGTTCACTATAAAGTAGCTAAGTTTCATAATCCCACATTGTTTCCTTATTAAAGTTACTACTTATTGATGGCCCTAAGGAGGTTTGGATGTTTAGTTTCAATCAATAGACTTGGAAAAGAGACAAATTTATACCTAATCTCTGAGACTTCAAACAAATAAAAGTCACCAGTTAAAACTTGAAATGGTTAAGCATGGATGTAGATTGCATTCCATGTCACCTCATTGGAGTATATAACTAATTAATTTTTAGTATTAATAAAATGGAATAGAAATATGAAACATGAATGGGAGTTATGTTAAAAAAAATAGCCAATGCTTAGATAAGCAGTATGATATTAAAAAAGCAAATGAAAAGATAATCAAGGCATGATTTAAGATTGTAGATTCTAATCATCCATCTCATCCAGGGAACATTCTTACAAGCTATATATATATATATATATATATATATATATATATATATATATATTAGAATAGAATTTTATAAGCTCAAGAGCACAGGGAAAAGAGGAGCTAATCAGATATTCACTGGCAAGATTGGGCTTATAAAAGTCATATATATGAGCCATGTCGATTCTCCTATATTTCATCAAAAATACCATAGTAGCATTGAACCCTATCAACATAGCAATAGTAGTTGCTACCCCCATAGGCTGAGCTGGTCCCTTAGCATAAAAATTCATCAAGAAAAGAATGTCAATATTTGCATATAACAAGCAATTTTGATATTATAATCCCAAAAATGAATATCTATATTGCTATTCAAAGTGAAATTATTGTTTGTACTTATAGTCGATCAAGACAAAGATTGCACTCTACTTAGTTGAGATGTTAACACCATTATCATTGAGATTTTATCAAATAAAATTATAATGACCTGATTGACATACTGGATGGAGAACTAAAGGTAATCATCAATGTGACATGTCAACAAAAAAATCACCCCATTCAAAGCATTGTCTCACTTCCATTTGGCAATGGGATCTGAGGATGTTGGTGTTTCATTTTCTCAAAAGACATTTATCCAGGGCTCTCCCTATTTTGTAGGTAATAGTTCAAGTTCTCAAGTTCAAAACTCTCATCTATGATAGGATATGGAAATAAATAATAATAATAATAAGTTCAAGTCCTTTGCTGACAATCTAGAATGAGAATTTACATAGAATTTTTAAGGGAGTCTAGAAAAAAGATGCAGAATGCAAAGATATTACAAAGAATAACATGTTACATTCATAAAATTAGCAAGAAAACATGATTCATGGAAAAGAACATTCTATAAAATAACGTAAAATTTGTATATGATCTAAAAAGCCAATATTGATGCCTCCCCTAAGGACTGATAATATCTACACACATAACATCATAATCATCATAGTCATTTTTCTACTTTAAAAAATTACCATAATTTTGTGCATACTCTATGTTTTCTACCAAACCATTGTAGCACTAATTAGAATTTTGAGTGTTTCATTTATAAAATACTGCCAAACCTCAAGTCATCTCAACTATAAATATAGAAATATAAAGAATGTGAGAATACCCTTAAACATACCTATGATGAAAAGGTTGTAAAGTAGGTCAATGCACTGGGAAGATGCATAGTTTTCTTTACCCAAAATCTATCATGTTCATACTACCATATGCCTCCTCTTGTTGTTGTTCTAGAAAGGGAGAAATAATCTATAATATGCTCTTGTCCTCCTTCCATGAACCTCTCCAACTATCTTATTCCTACATCAATCAAAATTTCACAAAGCCTCTCAATATAAATCATTGGCACAAAAATTTATTTGGGGTAAAGGATTTCCTGACTACCCAAATTACATCTAGATTCAAATGTTCTCTATCACCTTTGTAATTTTATGATAAAATCAGACAAACAATGCCTATTGTCATGCACGGGGTCAATGGGGATAACCCTACTAATAGGGGAATCTAAGTTTAATTATTTGAATGCTTTGGTTCCTCATCTACTACCATTATAAAAGAGCATAAAATTTTATCATAAACAATCAAAATTATATGGTGGTCAAAATTTCATAGACTAAGAATTTTCAGCCTTAGAAATTATCAATTCCCAAATACAAAATCAAAAGTATTAAAATGGTTAATAGTCAATGTGTTTATATCAGCCCTAGGGTATCATCAAACCATATGATATAGTGATCCATGTCCAACCCCAAGTAAATAATAACCTAAATGATTGCTTTATGTCACTTTTTCCATTTTCATCTTTTTTCATGATTTTGTACATCTGCATAGAAAGAAATAGGATTTATAACTTGAAATAGCTACAAAAAAAACCTAATATGGCGTATGTATAAAATAAGTATAGGAACAATACTTTTAGGTGATTCTTTACATGGGCAATAGTCATTCCTCTCACATCCATTGCACTAACCTGGGTGTTTCCCCTACATCGATTGTCATTTCAAATGGGATAAAATCTCTTAGGATCTCAATTTATTTCTTTTCTTTATATTAATCATGGTTATGATGATTGAAAACCATTTTGCATATAGAAATATAAATTTCAGTCATGAATGCATATATTATTCGTTATTGTGAGGAGAAATTACACTTACTTCCTTGGCCACCAATGTGTTCAACAACATGCATAAAAGAATGATGAGGATCTAGAGTCCAATGAAGGTGAGGCATTTTGGAATGAAAATATTGTTTGAATCTCCCCTCGATGGTGCTGGTGTTGGAAATCCTCACCATACCTGCTATGTTGGAACTCTTTAGTCATGTTTGATAATATTATTTGTTATTATGAGGATGACTTATACTTACTTTCATGGTTTCTTCAATCAAATCAAACATGCTAGTAGGGGGTGGAAGGAAACCTTTGTGCAAGGTCAATGTGGAAAAGTAGCAATCATGATGTGGATAAAGGATGAGAGGACTATATCAAGCTATCAACATTGGAAAGTTTGTGTCTGGTAAAGCAAATAATAAGATATTTCCAACTTGAAGAATGATAAGGTTAATTAGGGTATTTTTGAATAAGTCCATGATAAAAGGTGTCATTCTGAAAGTAGTGAAAATGAACGTGTCACCACAAAAAATAGAATGCAATAGTATGGAAAAAATTGATACAGTAGTATGGAATAACAATAAACTTAAAAGATTAATGCCAGGCAGTCTTTCCAACTATTCTGACTTGCAAATCTTAGATATTGGAAACAATCTCTCGTCTAGAGAGCTTCTACCTTGGTTATCAAGATTGTCTCAGTTGATTATACTTGTGATGAGAAATAGCATATTTACAGGATGCATTCCACTTCCACTTGAATTAATAAATCTTGGGCATCTTCATGTTTTAGACTTGTCACATAATAACTTGAAATGGTCCATCCCACTAGATCTTGGGTAATTAGCAACAATGATGGTTCACATGACAGGCTCAACCGTACAGTCCAGTAATTATAAAACTCTATTCTATTAAAAAGAAGAGATCATGATGTTGTCAAAGAAGCCAAGTTGGTGTATATGGATTATATTTTGTTACTGGTAACTTGTATCAACTCATCTAAAAATTAATTGTCAGGTATAATTCCTTCAACATTTGGTGCGTTTATTGGTCTACGTATTCTTGGCAAAGAAATTACTCATGCATTTGGTATGCTAAAGAATATAGAGTCATTAGATCTTTCATATAATAAATTGTAAGGGAATATTCAAATGAAAATGTAAGGACTTTATTTCTTGGTTGTTTTCATTGTGTCTAACAATGAACTATATGGGAAATTTTCAATGGAAGGCCAATTCCCCACATTTAGTGCAGCCTACTTTTATGGCAACCCATGTCTTTGTGGGTTTCTACTTGATATGAAGGGTCCAGGATCACTAGACATCATTCAAATAACAAAAAATGATGAAGAGGAAGAAGGTTGAATGCACGTTCCACTGTGGGAGTGGATTAGGTGGAGGGCTTGAATCACTTTAGACTTCATTTTGCTGTTGTAAATAAAATCCATATCATTACAACACCCATCCAGGATATTCTAAATATATGGATAACCCACTTTTAGAGAAAACAAATAAAAGGTGGTCAATACAGTAATAAAAAAAGCCATTAACAAACACTATGAGAACAAAACAAAAAAACACAAATAAGCTACAGGCAAGTGAAAGCAATTAGCTTCAGTTAAGATAAAAAATTGAGACGTGATAGTTCAAATTATATATTCACCTTTGCTAGCAACGATGTCATGGTTCTAACAATATTCACGCCACAATCCTGAATCAAAGATCTAGGAATTGCCTCGAAATCCTATGCCACAGCTTCATAAGCCCATTGTTACACATGAAAATGAACTTGTTGAGATTACTAAAAACACATATTTCATTTCAAATATAATAGAGGCTCATATTCTATGAATATATTTGATGACCACTAGCGTGCCTTTTCTATACCCTCAATTGATGAACTCTTTTGCTTCAATTTTGTTGATATAGTAAGCTCAACAATACCATCATCAATAACAAGATTTGTATTCTTTATCATGTTTTGGGAAACCAACATTGCATCCTGTGTCATAGAAATGTACCATAGCTAAGCTTAAAGAATGAGTGCACATCTCAATTGCTTGGAATGTGAGCAAAGATTCAAAGAGATAACGAAATATTAAATAATGGTGGTTACCTGAAGATTTCTCTCCACCTCATTTAATAGATCTTTGCTTGCACCTCTCAACAGGATTGTGCAAGATTTAGGATCGTTGCAATCAACAATGAAAGTAAAATATTTATGACCAATTTTTCAAACCTCAAATAATCCTGCTCCAATTCCAACATCACTCTCTTACAATTCCTTAGGCCTATTTACAATTGTAGCTCCACAAGATTTAGAAATTTTGTTGTTATCTATTTTCCTTAGCCTTTGAATTACACTCACTCCTGCTTTGCTCAAATAGTGAGACACAAGATCACTAAGGCCCTTTTCATTGATAACTAAATCTAGCTTGAAGCTTAATATTTGAGAATAGATCTTTTCAATATATTCCTCTTCTATCTTCAACTGGACACCCCTATAAATTTTCCAACAAGAATAGTCTAAGATATCTCTTTTGATAAAAACAATAAAATGCATACAAATATTCTAGTCCTAGAACGCCCATATTTGCTTTACTCAAACACTCCAGAGGTTTTGCAAATCCTACACTATTTGAAAGGGTACATAAATAAATATACAATTTGAATTTATAAAACATATATAAAACACATATTATAGTTTATAACTATATAATGAAACTTGAAAGACGTATCAAATTCTCCTACAAGGAACCACTCACTTAGCAAACCTATAAAATCCACCATCAAGTAAACTTCACTTGTTTCACATGGAAATTCAGAGAGCAAACACATACCCTTAGTTCAATCTAGCGCATAGTAGTAGAGGGAAGGCAACTTTGGAGAACAAGAGGGACACCTTCCTTGGAGGATTTTTCCCTTAGGGCCTCAGAACATGTGCAATCTTAGATATCTAGTACATAGAAAAGGAGCAAGCATTTCTCATGCATGGTAGAATTTATCAGAAGAAAAACCTACACTATGTCTTTAGTCAAATACTATTTACTACTATTTTAAATTATGCATTGTGCACTAGTGCTAAACTTGGGGAATCTATTTTGTATTGTACATTATTCCTATAATGTCAGCAGCCGTGTGGTAGGTTTACAGATCCATTCCCATCTTAAAAGTGATAATAGCAGCTGCTAAATCAACAATGAAGCTTATTCCTGCAAAGATAGTGCACTGTGTAAAAAGCACCATTACTCCTCAATAGAGCAGAGGATATCTTAAGGTATTTCAAAATTCATTCCTTTCCAAATGACCTTATGTATTCTGAAAAAATAAATGTTTCTACCATGTCTTGCTGTGATATTCTGTTCATTTTGCACCGTAGAAAACTTCAATACTTTATAGACCCTTCAATGTCATAAATTAATTAATTGGCTTTGCCTGTCTGATAAATAATTAAAAGATATGCGACTTGACTGTGCAGTTACCTAGAGAACTTGGGTTTTGACCATATCTTATTTGTCCATCCTCCAGAAAATTTGTACTAGAGCAGCAGGACACATTTGAAGTTTATGTAAACATAAGTTGTGCCACCACACCCACGGCTTTTAATTGTACATCTATAAATTTTCCAATATAATGCATTTTCAATTAAAAGGAAACATAAACAAAATTGTAGATAATATATCTGAAATGAATTGTGTCACTTTCCATTTTAAGTTCAGACATTTTGGGTCAAACTTCTAGATCCATCTTTAGGGAAATGAAAAAATATTTTTTCTGGGCATATGGTGAACAATATTTTATAGAAATTTGGTACACACACTTTAAGAGTAAAACAAAAACAATAAGAAAACCGAAATAAAGCATTATAAAAGACTGATAGATGCAAAATGCAGTTAAGACTAAAACTTCAAATGAAGTTCATGTATAATGACCATGCACATACCAGTCCTCTTCTTTGATAAACACTGCATTTGTTATATTCTCTCCCTTTTTGTACTCAAGTGGTCAATCCAAGGAAATGATTCTTGGGTTTAAAATTTTTCTCCTCATTTTATTTGGTGCTACAACATCCTTTTTTATCTAACACCGTTGAGAAACTTGGAATCTTCCAACTGGGTTCCAGGAACCTTCTCAATTTTAACAAATTTCTTTATATCAACCTCGTATAGACCATTCCCAATTTCAACACTCGCGATTGTAATTGCATCAATTACCAAATCCTAAAACATTACCATTTGTATTAGAAATCCTCAATGAAATTAAAAATATATATAACAATAGAATTCTAGAATATGCAAGGTTATACAAACTTAAATTCACATCACACTTATTTCTTACAATTTTATTTAAAAATTGACAGGGTCAAATAATTATTTACCGTTATCTTTTATACAAAAAGTTAGAAAAACATCTCCCCTAGATACATTGTTACAAGCTCCCTTGGCTAATAATGGATAAGTGGAGAGAAGTACAAGGAACCTAGAGTCCGACATAAATCATTCACGTGTATAAAATATATTACAATAACACTTTCAATAGAACAAGAGCTCTTTCAATAATTGCATAGATAATGCAATAGGGATCACTATGTTTTGGGGCCCTTTGAGTTTGGCTTGACTTTTCATCTGTTGACCAGGTCTTCCTCAGCAGTGCAATTGGGATGCGAATTTCTGAGGATACACTCTTTCTTCATAAAGTCCTAGTTTTCTTGCTGAAAATAAACTAGTGGATAAACCAGACCAGTTAATTAACCATTATTGCTCATTTATAAAAGCAAATTTGATTCATTATTTCATGGGAATCAGGAAATAATTAGAAGATAGATCAACAATAAATTAGAGGATTACGAACATAGTGGTAGTCATGACATCAAGAAGATGATATTCCCTGACAGCCTGAAATTATCCTCATAACAGAGCTTTGGTTTCCTAAATAGAACTGACAATGTTGGGGAGAAGAAAATAGCAACAAATAATCAAAGCACAAAAGACACAACATAGTGCAACATGAGCCCACAACAGAGATTTATTTTTGTTGTTTTGAGTACAATATTAAAGAAAATCACAAACACAACCAGCAGCAAGTACAACAAATATTTGTATCATTATCAGTAGAATACAACAAAAATATATATTTCATAAATTATTATCTGTAGAATTTAAAAAAAAAAGACACCTAAAAAATTAACCATGACATTTAGTATAATACTGACAACCTTCTTGAAAGTGAAAAGACTGTTAAACCGTTTTCTAAGTCTGAGTTTACAAGAGGCCAAAAATCTATCTGTAGACTTTAGTAAATCTTTTTCCATACAACTGGGTAGACAATTAAGGCCTCACAAAATTAAGAATTCTATTCATCCTTCAAATTTCCACCAATCTAATCAGTCTTGAGCGCAACAAGAAGAAAATTCAACATGTATTATCATAAACGCAGTTGAAAAATGTCAATGTCCCTAATTTCTATGACAGGTGTTACATTGTTAATTTCCAGAACCTGTTGCAATTAGCTGCACTAAATTTGGTTCCATTTTGACAACTTCTTCTCCATCTCAAAGGGATAGGTCCAAACCCTGTGTCATGGAAGCTTGCAGGTTCATGCCACATACCTAACAAAGATCAAATTAAATTAATTCAGCTGTTAGCATTAATTTATTATTGAAAATCTGGATTAGTCATGGATGCACATATTACCGAATTGTGAGGATGAAAATGGGATCGGTCTACCTGTTTACAATTTAGCAATTGTGTGAAACTTTTGTTCTCTGTTAATAAATGTAGATAATACTCCTGGGAGCTCTGCATCAGCTCTACAATCACATTCTATTAGAAAACATAGGAAGTTCTTCAATGAGAAATTTCAAAGGTTATTAGGAAACGTAGTGAAAAATTATTTAACCCATAACTCTTGAATCTAATTTTATGATGGTTTCATTCAATATTCATGGAAACAAGCTGGTGCTTTAGTGAATTACTTGAAATAGCAGCACCATGTTCTTATTCTAAATGAGCAGCAAACCCATTCACACTTATGGTGTAGGAGTAAAAGATTGAATCCTTGGCTACTTCCCTGCTGTAAATAAAATAAAATGTCAAAATCATATCACATAGTTCTGTAATATCATCCATTCTCGAGTCTCAATTAGACCCCGTAGAAAAAGAAAAGTTATAAGATAAACAGAACCCCAAAATTCAATTGAAAATGTTGAGAAGATTATTGAGCTTGTACATTAAGCTTCATCTAAATTCATTGCCTCGGTCAACGTCATGGAAAAATAATAACTACCATGAACTGAGTTTTTCCGTCCATTACCTTCCCAATACTAATGCAAGAAGATAATGATGAGAATCTGGAACAATTTCAGGCTCCAAGAATTCTTTATGGTAGCCTCCCAAGTATACCACATAGGATTGCCATCACCCAAATGAAAAAAAATTACAATTACAGATTCGTATTCAACTAGATTCAATTTTCTGCCATCCCAATTTATTCCAACTAAAATACAACCTAAGCATTCATAATTATGGAGATTCAACTTTCTCCAATGTCAATTTATTCCAATCCAAATACATCATAGCCCTTAAAGTAGCAGAAAAATGATACCATCTCAATATACACCAATCCAAACACAACATAAGTACTCAAAACACCATAAAATTCATGCCTCCGAAGCTGATATCAATTAATGCACTCCCAAAAAGGCACGCAACAACAACATGAAGCAAAAACACTCAGAACAACCTCAGGGCATAAATCCAAAAATCGTGGGATTTGATTTATTAATAAAGTCGACTCCATCAAGTTCCTGTTGCTCTACTTAGAAAACAAAAACAAGTATTTAGCTCAGTCAATGAGTTATTCTAGCCATAAAGAATGCATATGTTTCCAACATGGTGATACATCGACACTACCCGGTCATAAAGAAGAGTGTAATCATTAAGAATATTAAAGCAAGGGACACTCAGTTAAAGCATAAAATAGTTACGTATATCCACTAATAAACTTCATGGGTCCTTAAAATTACGACCCCCAAAACATATAAATAGCTTTACACATTTTATAAAAAGTGTAAAAGCATCACATTGACACCAAAACTCAAGAATACCGTCTAAAGTAAAAAATCGACCTTGAAGCAAATTGATGGAGTCATCTTTTAGTATTATGCTCCAAATTGACATGTAAGGTTTGATCCAAGCATACAAACTTTTCAAACTACTACAAATGGGATCTGAAACAAGATTCAACAAATCATAACCATAATGTACCATACCCAACAAGATAAAATAATAAATACATAGTAGCACAACACACAATACCATCAATACACCAACAAAACCAACAAATGAATGACAGTGGCAAGTAATAATAATGCTTCTGAAAATGATATCTACAAATTATTAATTATAAGAGTTGAATGCAACTATTTACCTTTGAGAACTTCACTTTCAATACCAAACTTCACAAAACATAAAAGAATATATATTCCTTTGGCTAGACTACCCGTTTTTTATGACATCATTGATGACGCCTTTGATGATGTCATTGATGGCACCATGCATTACAGAGCACTCTACCCAGTTTTCCAATAAGAACTATGCATTCCCTCACCCACCTGGACTTTTTAAGGTTCTCATGACCAATACCCACCTCATCACATTATTGGTGCCCCATATCATTTCCTTCACCTTCACAATAACCGTTTTATGCCACTCATCAAGAAAAGACACAAGGTTTTCTTGATCTTTTTATAAAACTTTACATAATGACACTCTCATGACTAATCCCAATGGAAAATATATAGAGACATATCACATGCATCATTATGTTCATCCTGATTCACTAAGTATATTCTGCTAGAAAGTCTCATGAAATATGTATCCATTTATTGCATTGGAGGTGGATTTTTTTTATTGCATTCAAGCATTTATTGAACGTGGTCTATGTGCAGGTGCTGTTGTGGACCCCTTGGAACCTTATGGAAATATAATAGTCAAGTTGGATATTTTATCATGGATAGATGATGGCTATAATGTACGTAGTCTCTCTCGATATACATCTAGACACACTTGTTGCAATTCAAATATTTTGAATCTTGATTGTTCCAATTTAAAGTGATGTGTACTCCATGGGATTGATATGAAATCTTCTTTTGGAATGTAAAACCATTCGACTCTTTTTTTTTTTCAAACGAGTGATGTATTATTTTTTATAATTAATAAAAGGCGATTTTCAATTTAAAAATGAATTGTACAATTACAGGCATTGGTGATAATTTCTAATTATCAGCAGTACAGACACATTGAGTCTCCAGGGTGGATGTTAGGATGGAGTTGGAGAGGCAAGGAAGTAATATGGGATGTTTTTGGTGGTGAAACAATTGAGCAGGGAGATTACTCTAGCTTTAAAGCAAACAACACTCCCTATTCTTGGAAAAGATATCCCATAATAGTATACTTATTGTCTAATGCTAGAGATGATATTAGAATATCAAATTGCTTCAAGGAGGAGTTTTGTCATCCACTGTACAAGACCCACAAATCTCTCTGGCTGCTTTCAGGATGAAAGGAGGAGCTGTAGGGAGTTCTAAAAAAACTGTGGTTGTACCTTCTAATATTACTTTGAAAGGCCCTGGATCATTTTATCCTTGCATTGGTGCAATGGAACTAGGACCAAGCCATTTTCCTGCACCAAGTTCATGAAGACAAACGCATGCTCTAAGTAAGTATATAGCATCTTGTTAAATTTGTTTTCCTTAATTAGATTTTTTTCCCCTCTAAGGCAAAGGAATGATAAGTTAACTCGTAACTCTTTTTGCCTACACGTGATGTCAGTTCAACTCATGAAATAATTTCTTGCTAACAAAGCTTCTTTTTAGCTGACAAGCCCTTGCTTATATTGGATATAATTTTATTTTTTTACACATTAATGATGTCTTTCATTTCTAGCAGGAGCTTGGAATTGGAAAGTGATTGGAAATTAGCTTGGCTTTGTATTTTTTATAAGAAAAATATCTACCAAGATGATACAGTGATTTAAAAATGTCTGAGACTCAAGGGCACTTTAGAAAAAAATTCTTAAAAAAAAATATCTAGTAGGTTGAAAAATTTAGAGATTCCTTCCCATTCCCTGGACTATTGACAGATATTAGATTTCCAACATTTGAAACACGGATGTTGCTAGAAAACTTTTTAAAATTCTCTAGAGAAGCAGCAGCTCTGTCAATGTTAGCTAAACAGACTGATGTATACCCTACCACCTGAACTCATACATATTTTACATATAACCATTAATCCTACAGAACAAATAACATTGGATTATATTGGAAGAAGAATAATTTAAAAGCAAATGAAATTTTAAAAATAATGTACCTGGACATCAGAATCTAATAAAAGTGTTATCAAAGCTAGAGTTATATCCATTGTTGTCTCGATCGTATCTTCTGAAACTTATTTACTGTTGTTGACTGTAGATATTTACTATTGTTGCTCTGTTCTTTCTATTTGTGATTTGATTATAGATATCCCTATTTATGAGGGTATGGATTGGATGACTGGGAAGCAAAAAGAGGTGGCGAAAGATTTTGAGATGTACTCAAAAATTCATGAGATTGTTTTTAGCATAGAAAATAAATTTAACATTCATTTAAATATGCATCCCTTGGAATATGCATTAAATCCAAAGTGCTATGACAGAATACTTGCCTGAAATTGGAGGCTTGCGGAAACAACCAAAAAGACTAAAGTGGTAGCCATGGGATACAAAGTAGTTTTTCCAAAATTTCTTGAGACAAATGTATCCTTACTCTTCAACAGCATTTTGCCATACATACTGAAGTTAGAGGAGTATTTGATAATATGGATGCATTTTCAGACAGAGGGAAGATGAATTCTACAAGATGGTGGTCTGAATATGATTCATTCATATCTTAACGATGTTAATAAAGAATAAAAACTACCATTACCTATAGAAATTTCAGTGTCCCCTTCGAATGACTTCAAAAGAAGCTAAAAATAAGCTTGTAACCCTGTAATCCACACTCTCAAAACTCAAGTGTAATATGGTTTGCAACCATGCAAGTCTAAGGATTAAGTTAAATATCTGCAATATGGTGGGATTTTTATCATTTTATAAAAATCAACAATTTTAAAGATGAGATAATAGGATTCAAGCTTCTTCAAACATAAATTTAACTTTGTTCTATGCAAACATAAATTTTACTAGTGTAACCATAGCTATCTGTATTCACTATAAAGCAGCTAAGTTTCATAATCCCACATTGTTTCCTTATTAAAGTTACTACTTATTGATGGCCCTAAGGAGGTTTAAATTTTTAATTTCACTTGATAGACCTGGCAAAGAGACAAATTTCTACCTGCTCTATGAGACTTCAAACAAATAAAAGTCACCAGTTAAAACTTGCAATGGTTAAGCATGGATGTAGATTGCATTCCATGTCACCTCATTGGAGTATATAACTAATTAATTTGTAGTAGTAATAAAATGGAATAGAAATATGAAACAAGAATGGGAGTTATGATTTTAAAAAATAGCCAATGCCTCGATAAGCAGTATGTTATTCAACAAGCAAATGAAAAAATAAGCAAGGCATGATTGTAGATTCTAATGATCCATCTCATCTAGGGAACATTCTTACAAGCAACAATAATATAAATAAGTATAAAAGAATAGAATTTTATAGGCTCAAGACCACAGGGAAAAGAGGAGCTAATCGGATATTTGCTGGCAAGATTGGGCTTATAAAAGTCATATATATGAGCCATGTCGGTTCCCCTGTATTTGATCTCAAATGCCATAGTAGCATTGGACCCTATCAACATAGCAATAGCAGTTGCTGCCACCATAGGCTGAGCTGGTCCCTTGGCATAGACCTTCATCAAGAAAAGAATGTCAATATTTACATATAACAAGCAATTTTGATATTACAATCCCAAACATGATTATCCATATTGCTATTCAAAGTGAAATTATTGTTTGTACTTACAGTCGATCAAGACAAATATTGCACTCTGCTTAGTTGAGATGGTAACACCATTATCATTGAGATTGTAGCACAAAAATTTATAATGATCTGGTTGAAATACTAGATGGAGAACTAAAGGTAATCATTAATGTGACATGTCAACAAAAAAAATGACCCCATTCAAAGCATTGTCTCACTTCCATTTGGCAATGGGATTCGAGGATGTTGGTGTTTCAATTTCTAAAAAAACCTTTATCCAGGGCTCTCCCTTCCTATTTTTTAGGTAATATTTCAAGTTCTCCAGTTCAAAACTCTCATCTATGGTAGGATATGGAAATAAAAAATAATAATAAGTTTAAGTCCTTTGCTGACAATCTAGAATGAGAATTTACATATAATTTGCAAGGGAGTCTAGAAAAAAGATACATAATGCAAAGATATTACAAAGAAAACATGTTACATCGATAGAAATATCAAGAAAACATGATTCATGGAAAAGAACCTTCTATAAAAATAATCCAAAATTTGTATATGATCTAAAAAGCCAATCTTGATGCCTCCCCTAAGGAATGATAATATCTACACACATAACATCCTAATCATCATAGGCATTTTTTTACTTTACAAAATTACCATAATTTTGTGTATACTCTATGTTTTCTACCAAACCATTGTAGCACTAATTGGAATTTTGAGTTTTTTATTTATAAAATACTGCCAAAGCTCAAGTCATCTCAACTATAGATATAGAAATATATAGATTGTGAGAATACTCTCAAACATACCTAGGATGAAAGGTTGTAAAGTAGGTCAATGCACTAGGAAGATGCATAGTTTTTCTTTACCCAAAATCTCTCATTTTAATACTACCATATGCCTCCTCTTGTTTTTGTTCTAGAAAGGGAGAAAGAATCTGTAATATGCTCTTCTCCTCCTTCCATGAACCTCTCTGACTGTCCTATTCCTGCATCAATCAAAATTTGACAAAGCCTCTCAATATAAATAGTTGACACCAAAATTTATTTGGGGCAAAGGATTTCTTGACTACCTAGATTACATCTAAATTCAAATGTTCTCTATCACCTCTGCAATTTTATGATCAAATCAATCAAACGATGCTCATTGTCATGCACTGGGTCAATGGGGATAACCCTACTAACAGGGGAATCTAAGTTTAATTCTTTGAATGCTTTGGTTCCTCACCTACTACCATTATAAAAGAGCGTAAAATTTTATCATAAACAATTGAAAGTATATGGTGGTCGAAAGTTCATAGACTAAGAATTTTCAACCTTAGAAATTATCAATTCCCAAACACAAAATCAAAAGTAGTGAAATGGTTAATAATCAATATGTGTTTATATGGGCCCTAGGGTATCATCAAACCATATGACATAGTGATCCATGTCCAACCCCAAGTAAACAATAGCCTAAATGATTGCTTTAGGTCACTTACTTTTTCCATTTTCATCTTTTTTCATGCTTTTGTACATCTACTTAGAAAGAAATAAGATTTATAACTTGAAACATCTGCAAACAAAACCTAATATGGGTCATGTATAAAATAAGTATAGTAAAAGTACTTGTAGGTGATTCTTTACATGGGCAATAGTCATTCCTTTCACGTCCATTGTACTAGCCTGGGTGTTTCCCCTGCATCGATTGTCATTTCAAATGGGATAAAAGCTCTTAGGATCTCCACTTGTTTCTTTTCTTTATATGAATCATGGCTATGATGATTGAAAACCATTTTGCATATAGCAGTATAAATTTCAGTCATGAATGCAAATATTATTCATTATTGTGAGGAGAAATTATACTTACTTTCCTTGCCACTAAGGTGTTCAACAACATGCATAAAAGAATGATGAGGATCTAGAGTCCAATGAAGGCGAGGTATTTTGGAATGAAAATATTGTCTGACTCTCCTCTCTACAATGCTGGTGATGGAACTCCTCGCCATACCTGCTATGTTGGAACTCCTTAGTCATGATTGCAAATATTATTTGTTATTATGAGGATAACTTATACTTACTTTCATGGTTTCTTTAATCAAATCAAACACGCTAGTAGGGGGTGGAAGGAAACCTTTGTGCTGGGTCAATGTGGAAAAGTAGCAATCATGATGTGGATAAAGGATGAGAGGACTATATCAAGCTATCAACATTGGAAAGTTTGTGTCTAGTAAAGCAAATAATAAGATATTTACCACATATTTCCAACTTGAAGAATGATAAGGTTAATTAGGGTATTTTTGAATAAGTCAATGACAAAAGATGTCATTCTGAAAGTAGTAAAAATGAACATTTCACCATAGAAAATAGAATGAAATAGTATGGAAAAAATTGATACAGTAGTATGGAATAAAAATAAACTTAAAAGATTGATGCCAGGCAGTCTTTCCAATTGTTCTGACTTACAGATCTTACATATTGAAAACAATCTCTAGAGAGCTTCTACCTTGGTTATCAAGATTGTCTCAGTTGATGATACTTGTGTTGAGAAATAGCATATTTACAGGTTGCATTCCACTTCCACCTGAATTAAGAAATCTTGGGCATCTTCATGTTTTATACTTGTCAAATAATAATTTGACACGGTCCATCCCACTAGAGCTAGGGTAATTAGCATCAACGATGGTTCACATGACAGAATCAACCGTACAGTCCAGTAATTATAAAACTCTATCCTATTACAGAGAAGAGATCGTGATGTTGTCAAAGAAGCCAAGTTGGTGGTTATGGATTCTATTTTGTTGCTGGTAACTTGCATCAACTCGTCTAGAAATTAACTGTCAGGTATAATTCCTTCAACATTTGGTGCGTTTATCGGTCTACGTATTCTTGGCAAAGAAATTCCTCATGCATTTGGTATGCTAAAGAATATAGAGTCATTGGATCTTTCGTATAATAAATTGTAAGGGAATATTCCAATGGAAATGTAAGGACTTTATTTCTTGGTTGTTTTCATTGTGTCTAACAATGAACTCTGTGGGAAAATTTCAATGGAAGGCCAATTCCCCACATTTAGTGCAGCCTACTTCTATGGCAACCCATGTCTTTGTGGGTTTCTACTTGATATTAAATGTCCAGAATCACCAGACATCATTCAAATAACAGAAAATGAGGAAGAGGAAGAAGGCTGAATGCAAGTTCCACTGTGGGAGTGGATTAGGTGGAGGACTTGAATCACTTTAGACTTCATTTTGCTGTTGTAAATAAAATCTATATCATTATAACACCCATCCAAGATTCTAAATATATGGATAACCCACTTTCAGAGAAAACAAATAAAAGGTTGCCAATACAGTAAGAAAAAAAGCCATTCACAAGCACTATGAAAACAAAACAAAAAAACACAAATAAGCTACAGGCAAGTGAAAACAATTAGCTTCAGTTAAAGATAAAAAATTGAAACATGATAGTTCAAATCATATATTCACCTTTGCTAGAAATGATGTCATGGTTCTAACAACATTCACGCCACAATTCTGAATCAAAGATCTAGGAATTGCCTCGAAATCCTATGCCACAGCTTCATATGCCCAATGTTACACATGAAAATGAACTTGTTGAGATTACTAAAAACACTTATTTCATTTCAAATATAATATAGGCTTAAATTCTATGAATATATTTGATGACCATTAGCGAACTCTTTTGCTTCAATGTTGCTGATATAGTAAGCTCAGCTGCACCATCATCAAGAACAAGCTTTGGATTCTTTATCATGTTTTGGGCAACCAACATTGCATCATGTGTCATAGAAATGTAACATAGCTAAGCTTAAAGAATGAGTGCACATCTCAATTGCTTGGAATGTGAGCAAAGATTCAAAGAGATAACGAAATCTTAAATAATGGTGGTTACCTGAAGATTTCTCTCCACCTCATTTAATAGATCTTTGCTTGCACCTCTCAACAGAATCGTGCAAGATTTTGAATCGTTGCAATCAACAATGAAAGTAAAATATTCATGACCAATTTTTCGAACCTCGAATAACCCTGCTCCAATTCCAACATCACTCTCTTGCAATTCCTCAGGCCTGTTTACAATTGTAGCTCCACAAGCTTTAGCAATTCTATTGTTATCTATTTTCCTTAGCCTTCGAATTGCACTCACTCCTGCTTTGCTCAAATAGTGAGACACAAGATCACTAAGGCCCTTTTTAGTGATAACTAAATCTAGCTTGAAGCTTAATATTTGAGAACAGATCTTTTAAATATATTCCTCTTCCATCTTCAACTGGACACCCCTATAAATTTTCCGACAAGAATAGTCTAAGATATCTCTTTTGATAGAAACAATAAAATGCATTCAAATATTCTAGTCCTAGAACGCCCATATTTGCTTTACTCAAACACTCCATAGGTTTTGCAAATCCATCACTATTTGAAAAGGGTACATAAATAAATATACAATTTGAATTTATAAAACACATATTATAATTTATAACTGTATAATGAAACTTGAAAGACATATCAAACTCTCCTACAAGGAGCCACTCACTCAGAAAACCTATAAAATCCATTTGTTTCACATGGAAAATCAGAGAGCAAACACATACCCTTAGTTCAATCTAGCGCATAGTAGTAGAGGGAAGGCAACTTTGGAGAACAAGAGGGACACCTTCCTTGGAGGATTTTTCCCTTAGGGCCTCAGAAGATGTGCAATCTTAGATATCTAGTACAACGAGCGTTAAGAATTTTTGTTTGATAGATGGCCAAGGCTTTAAGGTTCTCTTCCTCTATGATTTCATCCTGAAAGGAGTTTGTGATTCGAATTCCCTCCACCTCTGGGCCTGACATGAACACGCAATGGTAACACCCTGGTAGCGTCACCTTTGTATCCTCCTCTTCTTCGGCCAGGAAATAATTACTATTGTTACTTTGGTGTCAGTGAGGATTAAAAGGCAACTTCAAGAACAGCATGGTGTCCTTGTAGTCGCCCAGCTCTTCTTTTGAGAACACGGCTTCCCACTCCTTTTGCTTCTACTCGTCAAAACATCTTCCCAAAAATACATAAAAGAGGTTCGATTGCCATCTGACCCTCTGACGATTTGGGCCACCCGAAGGTCAAGAGGTCGACCCAAGTCAAATTGAAAAAAAAAAGGGGGGCGGGGGGGGAAAGACAAAAGACCGCAGTCAAATCAGATTTGCCAAGCATAGTCAAAGAAAAGTTTTGGTGCAAGGAGGATTTAGTCGCTTCAGCGTGAGACATGGCAACGAATAACAGTATTTCTCAGCCTCAAATTCTTGTTTTTAATGGTAAGAATTACGATTTTTGGGCAATTAAAATGAGAACATTGTTTTGCTCACAAGAAGTTTGGGATTTGGTAGAGAATGGTTTTGTAGAACCGCAGGATGAGGCTGCTCATCTGGCATTAACTCGAGCACAAAAGGATGAGCTTAAAGAGAACAGGAAAAAAGATGCAAAAGCTTTATTTCTAATCCAACAGGCATTGGATGAATCTATTTTTTCCAGAGTTGCAGCAGCAACGAGATCCAGATCGGCATGGAAAATCTTGGAGACTACCTATAAAGGTAATACAAAGGTAAAAATTGCTAAATTGCAATCTCTTAGGTGAAGTTTTGAAAATTTTTAAATGAATGATTCAGATTCAATAGACCAATTTATGGGTCAAGTATTGAATATAGTGAATCAAATTAGATCTAATGGAGAAACTATAACGGATCAGAAGATCATAGAAAAAATACTCAAGAGCTTACCCAGTAAATTTGATGCAATAGTTGTAGCTATTGAGGAAACCAAGGATTTGGAATAGTTATCAATAAATGAATTAATGGGTTCTTTATTAACACATGAATCCAGAATGAATAGGAAAAACAATACTTCTCTTGAGAATGCTTTCAAGTCACAAGTATCATTTGGTAGAGGAAGAGGAAGAGGAAGGTCAAATTTCAGAGGAAGAGGCAGAGGCAGAGCTGGAAGAAACAATCCAGATCAAGGTGAAAACAGTAATCAAAACTACAACAATAGAGGACGTGACAACAATCACTTCCAGCAAAGTTCACAAAGGTTTGATAAATCTAATATTCAATGTTATTACTACAAAAAATATGGACATTATGCAAGTGAATGCAGAAAGAAACAAGAATATGTGGACAAGCAGAATGCTAATTATACAAATGAATCTAGTTCTAATCCTAGAAGCTTATTTCTTACTTGTCATGTTACTCAAGAAAATGCTAGAGATATTTGGTTCTTAGATAGTGGATGCAGTAATCATATGACAGGGAATAAAGAATTTTTTGCTAGTCTTGATGATTCTGTAAAATTTGAAGTGAAGTTAGGAAATGATAACAAAGTGGATGTAATGGGTAAAGGAGTAATAAATGTTTTGTCAAAAAATGGTGAAAGAAGGTTTATACCTGATGTTTATTTTGTACCTGGACTAAAGCATAATTTTATGAGTATTGGACAATTAGTATAGAAAGGTTACAGAGTATCTTTTATGGATAATGTTTGCACAATAATGGACAAGTTTCCAAGTGACAGGTTGATAGGAAAAGTGGAGATGACCAAGAATCAGATGTTCCCTCTTCGAATTCAATGCATCCAAAGAGAAGAGGAAGCCCACTTCAAAACCATGCAACTAGACCAATCATGGCTATGGCACTTAAGGTATGGACATTTACATTTTGGATGTTTAAATTTGTTACAGAAAAAAATATGGTGAAGCGATTACCACCAATAAAATAGCCAAGAAGTTCATGTGATAGTTGTATTCTGGCAAAACAGCATAGAGAGAGCTTTCTAGTAGGAGCCTCATATAGAGCAAAGGTAATATCAGAGCTAGTCCATAGTGATTTATGTGGACCAATGTAAATTCTATCATTTGGAGGTAGTTTTTATTTTCTAACCTTCATTGATGACTTTAGCAGAAAGACGTGGATATATTTTCTCAAAAATAAGTCTGAAGCCTTTGGAAATTTTAAAGAATTCAAGGCAATGGTTGAAAAGCAGAGTGGCCATTACATCAAGGTACTTAGATCAGATAGAGGAGGTGAATATATGTCTAATGAATTTCATAAATTTTGTAGATATCATGGCATTAAAAGGCAATTGACTACAAGGTACACACCACAGCAGAATGGTGTAGCGGAAAGAAAGAATAGAACAATCATGGAGATGGCTAGAAGCATGTTGAAGGCCAAACACTTGTCAAATCAATATTGGGTAGAAGTAGTAGCATGTGCAGTATATATTCTGATTGGAAGCCTAACAAAGAGTGTTAGAGATCGAATTCCACAAGAAGCATGGAGTGGTAAGAAGCATAGTGTACATCATTTTAGAATTTTTGGTTGTATTGCATATTCTCTAATACCATCTAAATTGAAAATAAAAATTGATGATAGAGGTGAGAAATGCATTTTTATTGGCTATAGTGAAGAATCAAAGGCTTATAAGTTGTATAACCCCATTTCAAAGCAAGTGATTATTAGCAGAGATGTTGAATTTAAGGAAGAAGAAGCATGGGATGGTAGCACCATCACAATTAGAGCACCAATTCCACAAAATGAAGAAAAATTTGAAGAACAAAATATGCAAAGTGATCAATCCTCTCCACAAGCAAAAACAAGCACTCCAATAAGAACACCTAGGAGCTTAGAACAAGGTGAATCATCTGGTCATGCATGTCATCCTACTCCAAATTCACAAGTAAGTGATGAATCAGTTCCAACTCTTGCCACTTTAAGATCAAGATTTAAAGGTAAGAAAATGAGAAACTTGAATGAGATTTATAATCAAGAAGAAGAGAATTTAGATTTGTGTTCAAATTTTGCTCTTTTCACTCATGATCCTATGTATTATGAAGAAGCAGTTAATGAGGAACATTGGATAAAAGCAATGGATGAAGAGATGAATGCTATTGAAAGAAATCAAACATGGGATCTAACTAATCTACCTGAAGGTAAGGATTGCATAGGAGTCAAATGGGTTTATAAGACCAAATTTGATGCAGAAGAAAATGTTGAAAAGCACAAGGCAAGGTTAGTAGCAAAAGGTTTTGCACAAGAACATGGAATTGATTATAATGAAACATTTGCTCCAGTTGCTAGACTTGATACTGTTAGAATGGTTTTAGCAATAGCTGCTCAAAATAATTGGAATGTATATCAAATGGATGTAAAATCAGCTTTTTTGAATGGTTTCCTAGATGAAGAAGTGTATGTGAAACAGCCACCAGGTTATGAAGTACAAGGACAAGAAGAAAAAGTCTACAGATTGAAGAAGGCCCTTTATGGTCTCAAGCAAGCACCAAGAGCATGGTATAGAAGGATTGATTCATACATGACAAATAATGGATTCAATAGAAGCAATAGTGAGCCTACTTTGTACACAAAATCAACAAAGAAGGTCAGATTTTGATTGTGTGTTTGTATGTTGATGATTTGATTTTCACTGGAAATTTGTCTGTAGACACATTTAAATCAGCAATGAAGAAAGAATTTGAAATGACAGATTTGGGATTAATGAAGTACTTTTTGGGCATAGAAGTTGTACAATCAGAGAAGGGAATTTTTATTTGTCAAACTAAATATGCAAAGGATATGTTAAGGAGGTTTAAGATGCTGAATTGTAAACCAACACCTACACCAGTTGTTACAGGGACCAAAATTAGCAAAGAAGACAAAGGGTCTAATGTTGATTCTACAACATTCAAAAGACTAGTTGGTAGTTTGATGCATCTTACAGCTACAAGACCAGATATCATGTATGGGGTCAGTTTAATCTCTAGATTTATGGAGTCACCAAAAGACTCACATTGGCAAGTTGGAAAAAGGATATTGAGATATGTGGTAGGAACAACAAAATATGGAATTTTATATTCCACAACTAATGATTTTAGTTTGATTGGTTATACTGATAGTGATTTTGCAGGTAGCATTGATGATAGGAAGAGTACTTCTAGACATGCCTTTCTTTTAGGAATAGGTGTGGTCACATGGGCATCCAAAAAGCAACCTATAGTGACACTTTCATGAGCTGAAGCAGAGTATGTATTAGCCACATCAGCAGCATGTCAAGCAACTTGGATGAGGAGAATATTGACAGATTTATTACAAGCACAGAAAGAGTCAACACCAATCTTTTGTGACAACAAATCAGCAATTGCATTGTCAAAAAATCATGTTTTTCACAAGAGGAGCAAGCACATTGATACAAGATTTCACTTTATCAGAGAGTTAGTGAACAATGGATAAATCTATTTGGAGTTTTGCAGATCTGAAGATCAATTGGCAGATATATTCACAAAGGCATTAGCAAAGGAGACCTTTGATTATCTAAGACAAAATTTAGGCATCGGAAATGTTGAAGTAGTTAGTGGTAGAAATTAAGGGGGAGTGTTAGAAACTGAAGATGAATATGAGATAATTTCTCCACTTGACACTTAACTGCCAGTTGCACTTCCCTTTTTCAGTTCACTCCTTCTCGTGCACAATAGTTAACAAACAGTTAGAGATCAGCTAGTTCAAACAGTTAAACAACAGTCTTACTCCTTGCTTAGCTTGCATGCAGTAGCAGTTGAAGTTAGTTTTAGATTAGTTAAGGATTAGTTTAGTTTCAGTTTGATTTGCCAAGAAAATCTATTTAAAGATATCTTGGGCGCAGTATTGTAACAGCAAGAAAAAAGAAGATCAATAAAAAATCTTTTTCAAGATTGCTGTAGCAATCAAAGGCAGTCTTATATTTCTGTTATTTTTCTTTGTTTCTGCTTTGTATTTACCTTCAATAGATAGATTATAGATATGTTGAGCCTACAATACGCTAAAATAGGTTTTTAGATAAATTGTGTAAGATTTATAATGGACGCTATGAATTTATGCAAATACATTAAAATAGGCTATATGTCTATGTATAAGTTTTTGTTGGTAGATTACAGAGAGTGATCCGAGATGGGTGGAGTGTAAATCTTACATACAGTTTATACAAAAGTCCTATTTTATTTCATTTCCTGAACTATGAAAATATAAAAGGTCTTTTTTAAGTAAATGAAACTTATATGAATCAAATGAGTTTAAGTCAACCAGGCCTAAAGATTAATCATGCCATCTTTGTAAATCTATATTAATTGTTAACATAATTTTCTGGTATTTTACAATTAGTGGTCCAAAATAAATATTATCAATGTATTTGTTTTTGATTTTTTTGGAGGAGGGTCAATGATTTAAATTTAAAAATTATTAATTAATAATTTTTTAAAATAATATATATATAAATTTAATAATATATTCATAATAAATTTTAAATAATTATTTTATATATATATATAAGATTTTAATATATAAATATTTATTTATAATTAAATATTGTTAAAATATTTTAATTCTTTTAGTATAAGTTGTAGTGATTTTCTTTATTTGTCTTTTCATTTTTTAAACATTTGATATTGGTATGGAAACCAATAAAATTTTAAATTAAATTTAATGTTTTATAAATACACAAACTTATAATTTATTTAATATAATAAACATTCACAAAATATTATTGAGGACTAATAAACATTCTAAACAAGTCAAACAATCATTAGAGCAATTATATTCAATTATCATTTTCTTAGGTTAAGATTTTTTAGTGGTGTACTATTAATGTATGACATAAGGTTATGTATATTTATAAATTTATTTTTATCTATATTATTTATTATTTTTTGATATTTTGTATTGGGAGATTTTTGTCTGTTAAGTCCCAATAATTAAACATTGTTTATTAAATCATGCTAACCCTCAATGCAACTCTTTAAAGCTCACTTATATATATTTATATATATAATTCTAGAATAAGGAGAAGAAAAAATATTTTATAGATTACATGGGTCATATTGTGCAAATCAAAGCAATAAAATAAGAGATAAAAACTAGGTAAACATATGTCAATTCATTTTTTCAACACTTTTGTTACCCACTAAAAGCATCCCAATATTTTAAACTTTTTTCCCTAATTGCATTCATATTTCTGACGAGGTTCAAGTCACATTTGGATGTATGTCTTCAAGTTAAAATTCAAGGCGGTAGGAATAGGGATAAAGATAAGGAGATAACGACCCTCAAATTGATCATCATATAGATAAAGGGGGTCAAGTGATATATATATATATATATATATATATATATATTAAATTTTTTTTTAGTATATTTATATAATACATATTTTTTTAATGTTTAATTTGATTTTATGTCACTTAAATTGAATATATTTATAATTATAATTATTAAAATTATTATATTTATGGAAACAATTGTATATTTTATTTAAAATTATTTTTTAATTAATAAATGATTAAATTTAGAAAAGAAAATTAAATTTGAAAATATATATATAATAATACAAAAATTAAGATATTTTAGAAAATGATGTGAATAATATATCTTTGTAACATAATAATTTTTTTTAAAAAATTTTAATAATAAAAATTGGATAAAAAAGTTAAATATAATTTTCAACCAAATAATCATGAAATATATTAATTCATAACTTTTTCATAAATACATAACAATCGAATAAAAATATTAAACAATATATCTTAACCAAACATTCATGAAATACATTGATTCATAGCGTTCTCATAAATACATAGCTCCAAGAAAAATCCAAAAGAAAAAAGAGATGAAATGAAAGTTTCATATTATTCTATTTATTTTAGATATATAATAATTAAGTTCTCTTTCTCCCTATTTGAATGTAATTGTCCAATCCCATTTACGATCAGTTTGACAACTCTTTTTTGTCCAATTCCATTCCATCCCTATATAATACATAATAATTAAGTTCTCTTTCTCCGTATTTGAATGTAATTGTCCAATCCCATTTACTGTCCAATCCCATTTATGATCAGTTTGACAACTCTTTTTTGTCCAATTCCATTCCATTCCATCCCTATATGTGGGAGTTCTCTCTTCATATGCACACGTGACCCTCTTCTCTCTTTCTTAGAAAAATAAAATTGAGGGACAACCAACGAACACTTTAGGAAGGTTATGCCTCTTTAAAATTAGTTGTCATGTTATATGCTTTCTCTGTCATATCAAACAAGGAAAGTGAAATCACCCTCCATTAATAGCAAGTTTTCATTATTCAGTAATAATGCCTCTAAATTAAATTAGTGCAGGCACATTTCTTTATCAATCATGAAGTTGAGGCAATATAAAAAAAACAAAATACTAAAGCTTAATCTAAGATACTATTTTGTATAAATAACCTTATAAATGTATTTTATTATATTATAAGATATATAAGTAAATTATATTTAAAGGTTTTATTAATAATAATATTATTTATATATATATATATATATATATATATATATATATATATATATATATATATATATACTTTCTATTATTATAATTATTGAAAAGGTTTTAGACATTTGTTTATATTAAGTTAATAATTCAATTTTTTAATATATGTATGGTATAATATATTTGATAGTGATATCTAAATTCATTTTTTTAGGTTAAATATTCTACCACTAAAATATAATAGTAATTGTACTAATAAAATTTATCGATTATCTAACTAGTCTCATGAGCTATGAATGTATTCTATCATATATCATTAAAACAAAATATTTTTAATATGATATATAACACCATTTATAGTCATTTTGAAATCAAATGGAAAACTTCCATATTACTTTTAAAAAAAATCAAAATGAAATTATGCCTTACACACATGTTTTTCTTAGAGATAATAAAAATCTAGTACTTATGCCATAACTTTGAATGTCAATATAAATATGAGAAATCAAGTTTAAGTTTCCATCTCAATTCAAAAGGAAGTAATCCTAAATATTTAAATAAGTGAGGTAATCAACGTAATATGTGATTGTTGTATTCAATTAACTATTAAATTAATAAGAGTATGTTGTTATCTATTCGTCTATCAAATGATCCCAAGAGTATTCCCTATCTAGAATTAAATGTGTGAGAAAGGATTATTTAACTCTCCAATAAAACACATGCGCAAAAACATAAAGTAATTAATCCATCACATTAATCAATTCTAATGTTCCAATAATTTATTTTAAAAAATATAAAATCACATTGAACTGTATAATAAATTTTAAAAAATTAGAAAGTGATATAAGAACACTTTCCTACCTTAAATCCAAATTACTCAAGTGTACTTAAAATATATTTCAATGTGTCCTAAATAAACCTATACATCATGGTTAAAATGGTGGTGGTTGAATGATCTATAATTACTATTTCACATTAATAAAATATTGACTAATAAATTACCAAAAAATAATCAAATATAACAATGTAATTATGTTTGACCTATTCACTTAGGTCTCCTTACCACCATCTTATAATCCCTATTTTTTACATCAGAGAAAAATAAATGGGTTTTCCTCTACTCCATCTTCTCCTTGCTCCTTAGGGTAGTCTCCCTCTCCATCTTATGGAAATAATGTTGGTGGGTGAACCTTGACCACCATAACTTCCATATCTATACATTGTCTATTACATCATTGACCCCATGGTATGGATCCTTCTAATCCTCCTTCTCATCATGTATAAGACTTTAGTCCTTAAAAGGAGATATATCATGCTTTGTCTTTATGGATGATTTATAGTATCATATGCTATATTAAAAAAAATTGGGGAATGTCCTATGTTAATTTATATTGTCTTAATATTGTCATATCTCCTTTTAAGATATTATTAATATTATTATGAATTTGATTCAAACTATGTTTAAGATTGTTATTGGTGGAAAAATAGATAATTTTATTCATTTACTTTGATTTATTATTGCATACTTAGATTTTACAGCAATTACTTTCATTCTTGAAAGTAATTCAACTCTTTCATTTGGTTAATGATATGACTATGTTGACTATGTTATGTTCAACATATTCATACTTTATTTTACCTTATTATATTTTATCAATGAGTACGTGTATCTTACATTTATATTATGATATCTAGTTACTGGTATTTGTGCAAGTTATTGACTCCTTTTGGCTTTTACATGTGATTGCGAATTTGGGTAGTTACAGTTTGTCTTAAGGTTGGTGAATAATTCTAATTGTGTAAACCATATTGTATAAACACTTTTTATTATTGGAAATTAACTTTTAGGAATAATTATAGGTGATGATTTTGTTATGTATTTATTTAGTTCATTTCATGATTTTAGATGAATAAATATAAGCTTGGTTTAATATTGGTAAAAGAGGGTTTTTAAGAAGGGATCTGACCCTGTACAAAAACAAAAAATGAGGTATAAAGACCATGTAAAGCAATAATACTTTAAAAGAGAGCATAGAAACAAATAAATCATAAACACATCATAAAAGTAGTTAAAAAATCAAAGAATTAATAACTACAATGGCTTCTCCTAGCGTCAAAGGCTTTAGTTAAGTTATCTGGTTGACTTTTCAGAGTGAAATTCTTATAAATTTTGGACTGCATTTCATCCTCATCCTTGACAATGGATTTCATTTTTTAATCAGGCATGGAAATCTATGACTCATTATACTTTATCTTGGAAAATAATTTGAGGGTCTCCATTCTCTACAAACTCTTCATCACAGTGAATCGATTGTAATCCACAAGTGTATTGAGATTATTATCAAGTTTTTCATTTTCCTTCTCTAGTTTATACAATATTTCCTTCATATTCATGAACTTTGTGTTTAACTCTAAAAGTCATGATTTGGTATAGTATATCTCATCATTTTGACTTAATTTTTGTTATCTCATCTTTGAACCTCTTTTGGTCCTTTAATAACCAGTAAAGAATCAAATTTTATAATTCCACTTCATCCTTAAATTTGTTGATCATGTTCTAGTATTTAAGATCCTTCATGGTCTCATTGAATTCCATTAGAATGTCAATTTTATGATTATGGAAATTGGTTTTCCTACTATCAACCTCTGGGACTTTCTCTTGGGTGTTTCCTTCATTTCCTTTTTATTTGAGCATGTGCAAACTCTTGACAACCTCCTCTTGCTTGATTCTTTCCTCTACTTCCTTTGGATTGTTTCTCAAATAGGGATCTTATTAAAGGGTTTATTTAATAGAATTGATTTTCTTGTCTTTATTGTTCTTATTATTCTTTTGATCTTCCATTAAGAGGGTGTTTTTATCCTTCTCATTGTTATTAGAATCGATGAGAATCAGTTTTTGATTGGTCAAGTTCTTTTGTTTTGATTGAATATCACTTATTAATTTTCTTTTGGGGGTTGGATGAGATTTTATCTTTTCCTTTTTCAAAATAATAGGGGTGATGGGGTTTGAGGCCTTAAATAATTTATAAATGAGAAATATTATGGCTTGGTGTAGAGGTTCTTTCCTCTTACCCATTTTTACATTTAAGATCGGGTTTTTGAGGGAGTGAAGAATGTAAAAGAGAAAATTGAGAGGGATGGAATGACAAAAATAATTCAATAAAGGTAGATGAAAATGGTGAATAATTGAAAATATACCATTGAGGGTAACGTACCTCATGATCTATTTTGATACCCTGTCATATGGCTTTGGAATGTCCTTCCTTTGGAATCCCCTAATAAAAAATTTTGCCTTTTCTTCTTTATAATCCTTGCTATACTTTATGTATTTGAATTATTCCACTTCAAGCTCATTAACTTGAGCCATTATCCCTTTTATGATTTCAACAATAACGTTGTTGATTATAAAAATTATTTCATTCCATTGATCCACAAAAAAAAAATTGATTTTTTTTCCTCATAACCATTGATGTTATCGATGAAATTGGTCAAGTCACCTATTATGATGATTTATCAAACCTCTAGGTCTTTTCTTAGATTGGCTACAATCATGAAAACATTTTATTTCAAATCCCCTCCCATCATATTGTGATTGTTAGTCTAGTAAGCAATGAGTGTTGCAACCAACAACACAAAAGCTTTGATTCTTTTCTTATTTGCCCAAAGTTTATTATCAATGTTTATCCAAGCCTCCACCACATGAGAGAGATGTTATCATTGTTGTGATGAGTATCCTCCATCATATTAGTGTGTGTGGAGAAGCTAAAGTATTTTCCTTCAATGATGTGATCCATACCTATCTTTGGTGATGATGGCATTACAAACTATTAGGTAGTCCCTCCTATTTTTCCCATACTTTGAATCGAGCCACCCTATTTATGAATTACTCCATGAGTTGATTGCCTTATCTATAGGTGTGTCTAAATATGACCTCCAAAAAATCCTTGGAAGTAGCGAGGATTTCATCTATGATATTATCTATTGTCTAGCTAGATCTATTGATTTTATTAAGGTAATTGATGATGTTTAGGGAGTCCCCCTTCACCAGAAGTCTATTGACACCAAGGTCCTTGGCAACTTGGATTCCCCAAAGAGAAGCATGGTATTTTTCCATGTGATTTATTTGGTGACCCATGCCTCCTTCAAAATCATCTAATGAATGTCATTTATTATTTCTCAAAACACCCTCTTTGTTTGATATACCTAGGTTTCCTTTTGATGCGTAATCAAAATTTATATTTATCCATCCAAGATTGGGGGGTATCCATTTGACCTTGTTCATGATATCATTCATGGTAGACATAGGGGGTATATTTATTTAAGGAAGAAGCTATTTTTTTTGCAATATATTCTTTTTGATTGAATAAATGTTGATTTTTGTAATTTAAAGAATTCCATATTTTCAATTATTGAATTGAACATTTTATAAGCAATTTTTTTATAAGATTTTTTTATTTTGTTGATTATCCTATAATTTATTTCTTTCCATACTCTCCATAAAATATGTGTGAATGAAATGGCCAAAAGTTTTTTTAGCTCTTGATTGGAGAAGGGAGTGTTCCAGGCAAACCATGAGGCACTTCAAGAGGTAGGGTGTGTCTAGTTAATTTGAATTTTTTATAGAAGAAGAATACATATCTTGAAAATAAAAGGTCATTGAAGGAGGACGTAAAGGACATTCTTGGTGTCTGATTCATAAAGAGTGAATATCTTTACTTGGGTCATTCCTCTCTTGGCCAAACTATCAAGAGTGAGGATCTTATTTTGTAGATAGAGCTATAGGAAAATATTGATTTTTGGAATAGGATATTTATTCTAGACTTTTTGACTAACAAATGGATTTTTGATTTTGTGGGATGATTTGGCTATAACCATAATGCACATCATATTCACTGCTTACTGAAGCACTCCAAGATATTTCAAAGGTGGTGATATTAACACTTTAGAGAAGTATGTTTAAATCTAAAATGATTCTTATATTTCCATTGCCCACATTATCAATTTAAAGTTTATTCCATTTTATTATACCATCCTATATCTATATATAGTCAGCAACTAGTTACAAAGATATTTTCACTTAGGAAGGCTATAACAAACCTATTTTCCATATACTTAGCTCTAAATATAGTAATCTAGGTATTGGATTCCTTTATGAATATCTAACACATCTTGTCTGTTGGACATGGTCATTGGTGTCTTAAGTTGTCATTGATGTCAAAGAGAGCATGTGGTACTAATACATGAATGACAAAGTGATCATATTGAGGGATTGAATATATACGCCACATGTACATGTATAAAAGGATAAATAAGAGGTTGTGAGGCATCCATATATGTCTTGGAGGAGATCTAGTATGTTCTTTGATCATTTAGAATGATTAAAATGCATCTTCTAGCTTAAGAGAACCAGACCGTCACTACACATCATGCACATATGAAAGATGCAACAATTTTGAGCATTTATTTTAGGTACATAAAAAGTTAATATTGGTTGAAGGATTACATCGAGATGTTTTCTATAGTTCTAAGAAGCTACCGTAAAAATTTGGAGTTTTGAAGTATTTTCTAACTCAAGTTATAAAGCTTCAAAGTTGCTCTATCAGACTATGATGGGTCAAAGATCATTAATTTTAACCATGTCAAAGACTAAGGTCATTAGTCTAGAAGATCCAATGGTGAGTGCTTAATCATACATATTGAGATAAATGGTGCATATGAATTCAACATGTTAAAGGTTGTAAGCGTAGGTGATAAGTGTTATAAGATCGCTAGTCTAACAGAAGATCAATGATGAGTGGTGATTCATATTGACAAAAATAAATGGTGTAGGACAAGTTAAAGAGTCAATAATGCATGTGAGACTGCTAAGTGGCACAAGTGCAAGGGAATATCAATAAAGTGTTCAGAAGGCATGTTAGGGTACCAAGTGTCATAATATTAGGAATTTTGAGCAATATCTAATGGTAAGAATTACAAGATAAAGACCAGGTTACTCAATAGAGATCAATGGTGCATATGTGGTCAAGATTGCTAGAAAGTGCAAGATGAGGTCAACATGTTCAAGGTTTTATGTTTGGACAATGGAACATTGTGAGTTAAAATTAAATCTAATTATAAATAAGATCGATGGTATGATTTGAATGAAGAGTATAAGATGTGTTCTAATTGACTAAGGTTTAATTGTGACCATTTGGATTTAAATATTTAAATTTAACAAAGGAAAGACTAGTGCTTGGTTTTTGAGCCATAACTTTCAATATAGGAATAATTTGTTGTTGTAGCAAAAATAATTATTGTAGAGGAATTTAAGATGCATCTATAAATATTCATTTTAAGGTCTAAATGTTTGTATAATCAAATTTATTGAGCTCTAAAGTTGACTATGTGTTCATTCATGCTCTACAAGTAACTCGAAAAGGGTAATTAAGTTATTCTTGATGGTATTTCGCTATTTCAAGATGAGATAATTGTTAGAGAGTGTTTTAGACTCCATGAGGACCATATATGTGGATTATGAAGGTTTGATCAATCATACTCAGTATGATCAAAGGCTTAGAAGGTGATTGTCTGTTCATTCATGGTGGCTGTGTGCACAAAATGTTGTTTGAGAAAATTAAGCTTTAGTAGAATGGTGATGTGATGGTTTTTATCACTTAAGGATGACTTATAGATTATGTGTCATGGATAAATTTATTTTAAAGTGTTCCTATGTTCTTATTTTTCTCGAAGAAGTGTCAAAGAGGTGAATGGGTCTTCATAGGACCTAAAAGGTGAATTAGGCCTATTTGAAAGAGGGTTGTGCTTAAAGGTGACCCATGTTAGATGAATTAAGGGTGAAGGCATGTGTTGTGGTTGAAAATGAAGGTTATGATCATAATAATTATGAAGACTCTATAAAAGGTGAAACCAACTGTGATGGTTTTTAGGCTTGTTGAATAGACTTGGGTAGACTTGAGGAATATGTGTTGAGAGATAGATAGAGACTTGTATGAGCTGAACAAAGAGAAGGTGTATGCTATGTGGAGGAGTTAAAAGGTAGTTAGAGATAAGACTATATGGATGACCTTTTGTTCATGTCTTTGTTGTGATTACATAATTGTTGTAGTTTTGTGGTTGAGGATGAGTGAAGAAGCTTAGAGAGATCCAAAAGGTGCTTTGGATGAATTCCATATGTGAAGTAGGTTTGAAAGAGTGTTGAGGATTGAATAGAGGTTTTATAAATTTTGACTTCATAAGATTGATATGCAATCATAATTCTAGAGCTATTGTGTGGGTGCTCAACATCTAGAGCAAATGGGTGCTTGTTCATACTTAGGGGTGGGTGCTCCTTGTGAAGTGGGTGCTTCACTAAAAGGGTATCTTGTTTGTAATCATCTTATAGGACAAGTAGTCCATGTGTTCATAGGATTTAGAGTGGTTTTTATTCCCCATAAGGGTTTCCCACAAAAACTATGTGTTGTGTGTTTGATCTTATGTATGCATTAAAAGAATGAGCTCTCCTGTTTATGTTGCTTGATCAAGTTGATATATGTTGATTGATTAATAGTATTAAATATTTTTAATTAAATTTAAATATTTTCCATCACTGATTCACATCCCCCCTCTTAGTGATTTTACCTCCAATAATTGGTATTAGAGCTAAGTCTTTTGGTAAAGGCTTGACAGCTTGAAGGAGATCTAAAGAACAATATGGGTAGCCATAAAATACAAGGAGGTTTTTCCACTAAGCAATCACCAATGTTCAATGGATCCAATTATTATTTTTAGAGTGAAAGGATAAGGACCTACATCATGTCCCTAGGGTTTGACACTTGTCAATCTATTGTGGATATTTATTTTGCACCTACTATTCCTCCATCTAGTGTTATAAATAAGTTGTTTGAGAACAATTCTAAGGGAATGAATGTTATCACGTATGGTATTTCAGAGACTAAATACACCAAGGTAATCCATTGCATATTTACCAAGGAAATGTGGGATAAATTGAAGACTACTTAAGAAGGAGATTCAAAGGTTAAGTTGTCAAAGTTATAGACTCACTGAAAATAATTTGAGAGTCTTAAGATGAAGGAAGAAGATTCTATTGTATCCTTTATACAGAGAGTTGATGAGATTGTGAAAATTATCAGAGGTATTAGAGATAATATTTAAGAATCTATAGTAGTTAAAAAGGCATTAAGGTCTCTTTCTCAAGTGTGATTTTAAAGTATCTATTGTAGAAGAGAGTCATGATATCACTCAGTTGAATATGGATTAATTGCATGATGTCCTTATTGCCTATGAGATGAGAGAAAATGATGATATACCACCAAAGAAGGAAGCAACATTCAAGACAAAAATGAATCCAAAGAAGAAGTTCTAAGGTAAGAAATTCAAGGAGGATGACGCATCTAATATTGATGATGATGAATTAATTGCTTTGTTTACAAGGAAATTGAAAATAGGTTTAGGCAAGTACAAGGGTAAACTACCCTTCAAATTATTCAATTTTGGAGAATTAGGACATTTTGATAGTAAGTACCCTCATAAGCATAAGAAGAATGATGATGAAGAGAATGGTGAATGCAAAGATGAAGATAAGAAGACATATAGGTCTGATAAGAGGAAGAAAGGATTCAAAGAGTATGAAAACAAGAAAAATTCCTTCAAAAAGAGTCTTTAAACTAATAAAGATTACATCTCATAAGATGAGAGTGAAGAAAGTGACTCAGAGTATGATCATGGAGATGATGGTCCTGTTGAAGATAAATATCTCTTCATGGTTGAGGAATGAAGTTGTTCATATAAAAAGGAGTATAATTGGAGTGATTTAGATGATGATAAAGATGAGGTGGATTATGAGACTAATTTAATGAATTCTTTTAAAGAAATAAAGATTGAGAAGAAGATTAACAAGAAAATGAAGTCTCAAATCAAGGACTATGAGAAGAAATTTAGTGTGTATGAATCAAGAATGAATGAAGATGCCAAGGATTATGAAGATATAGTTAAGCATCTTAGTTATAAATTGGAAATCCTATCTACAATCTTGAAAGATAAAGAAGATGAATGTTCAAGGTATGTAATTGAAAATGAGTCATCAAAAGTTGAGTTAGAGAAGACATCTAGTAAGATGTAGTAATTTATGATATTTGAAAAGAGCTCAAATGATCCAAACAATATTTTGAGTGGTCAAAAGCATTAAAGTGATAGGACTAGTCTTGGATACAAAAAATAACCATAAAATATAACTCAAGATAAGATGAAGACTAATGTAAATCAGACCTTGAAGGTCAACAAGAAATCAAGGAATGAAGATGCTAGTAGAATGAAGACAAATTAGATCAGACAATCAAATGCCATGAGGTATGAAAGTTTCAATGGCTACTATTACACATGTAATCAATTTGAGTTTAGAGATAGAGAATGGAAGATACTTGTTAGAAATGAGTTTGCATAGAACTATGATGGAGGTTATCAGTCAAAACGTGAGTCTTCTTCAAAAGGAGTAATTTGTTTCAATTGTCAAAATAATAGACATATTAAAAGATTTTTTTATAATTAGTAAAGGTAGGATAAGCTTCTTGAAAGAGGTATGATGTGCTTGAACTATCAATAGAGAGGTCACATTGATATATTCTACAAGAAAAGGCCTACAAGATAGAATAGGTTTAATCAAGCTCTTAAAGTGAAAAAAGCTAAGCAAGTTAACTCATGGAAACCAAAGGTGGTAAGTATGAGTCACGATGAGTTTATAGGTCTAAGTAATATTTTTGATATGGTAGAGAATGCTAAAAAATTTGGAGAATGCCAAGAGCTCTCATTGTTTGCTCATGTTGTGAATGAAGAGACCAATCTCAAGAAGAAGACCAAGGTGTTGGTTGAGGATAGTTTTAAAGTCTGTATGGATTCAAGTTAACATCATGTTGTTGCTGAGAAAGTATCATGCAAAGAACATTAGTTATCAATACCTAGTGATGAGGTTTTGAACTGCAAGGAAGATTATTCAACTAAAAAGGTATGTCATGAAACTATGTTATCCCCATGTGTTGTCAATACAATCTTAGAAGAGAAGGAGAATGTTATCGTGGATGAGCATGTTTTTTATATTTAGCCTAAGAAGAAGAAGATGAATCGATCATGTATCTATAAGAGGATCAAGGAAGTAACAAAAGAGATGTGGGCAACTCCTAGTTTCACATTATTCTAAGGAACCATGTGAAGTAGGGTGTCTCTACCTATGCTTTGTTAGGATTGTGGAGCTAAAAGCTTCACTGATGCAGACATGGAGGAGGTTGCAGAATGAGTTGCTAAGTGTCAGAAGTGTTTGGCGTTGGTCTGGCCAACCGGCGTCGGCAGGGTAAGACAGGAAGGCAACCAACGTCGGTCATATATCGGCCGGCGTCGGCGACCCCAGGCGGACAGGGACTGACGTCAGTCGCCTGTGTAGTTCGACTGTGAGTTAATTACGGGCAGTGAACTAACGAACCAAGAGTTTGCATGATGAGCGCTAATTTTAGACTCATAGCTGCGGATCTAACTATTGTAATTAGATGTCTAATCATTGTTTGGATGAGATCTATATAATAGACTCATGGTTGTATTGTAAAAGTGTGCTAGGGAGTAAGAGAGCATAATTATAAGCTCCTTCTGTGTGTGAGGTAGAGCTATGGTGCGTTCCTCCTAGTGCCTCAGTACCAGGTGTGTTGGTGCTGGATTGGAGAGCCAGCTGGGTTCTTCAAGAGTGTAGGATCTTGGTCACAGTTGCATGGCCTATATAGGAGATCTACATGGTAAGTAAGATCATTGATCTGCAGGTGTATGTGTGTGTAAGGTCGAGGTTCACAGGGGATTGGAACCATTGCTTGATTTGCAGGTGTGCAAGGTCATACAGACAGCAACACTACAGGGAGCAGTATCAGGCAGGATCTACTTGGAGTACAGGTGTGTACTCGGATAGAGCAAGAGGAATGCAAGGGAGTTCCTTCCATAAGTATGGTCTGTTGAATTGCAGGTTGTTGCAGATTCATGGGAGATCTACTTGAAGTACCTTGAGTACTTGTGGAGCACGTGGAGTGCTTGTGGAGTGCATGGAGCACTTGTGGTGTGCGTGGAGCACGGGAGGTGAACACCAACTCTGTATTTGAGTTGGGTGTTGGGACCTGTGAGAGGGAGAGCTTTGGGGAGAAGAATTACTGTTCACTTGAGGTGTGGGAAACCTCTGTAAGGTGGTGGAGAAGAAGTGGCATCTTCTTTATTGTATTCTTTTCTGTATAAAGTGTTAATACAATTTGGTATTGTCTCTCATATCATGTGTTATTCTGAATTCTAGTTACTTGGTGAATCTGGTTAATTTCCGCATATTAAGTTGCTTGGTATTAGTAATCAAATTGTGTGCTTCCGGTGTACACCCTCCCAACAAGTGGTATCAGAGCATGTTTGTTGTTCTAGATACCAACAAGTGGTATCAGAGCCTTGGTTGTAGGTTCTTGAGCTTGATACCAACAGGTGGTATCTGAGCTGAGGTTGGAGGAAGCAGGTCTTGTGTTTGGTTACAGGTCACCCTCAGGGGTTTCTGATCGAGTGGGAGTAGAGCAACTGCAGATCAAAGTAAGCTAAGAATGGAGGAGTTGAAAAGCACAGATGGTCACTCACGGTCCTATGGAAAGAAAGAGCAGGTAAAAGATTATTGTTGGTTGGTAACAGATCAGCATGAAGAAACTGAAGATACAGATGTAGCAGGTGTTGTTGCACAGGATGTGTTTGCAGGTTTCTTGGATAAAGTTGAATCTTGGATAAAAGATTCGGTTGCCTCTTTCCATGCAGTTCCAGGTAGAAGAGCTGGTAAGCCTTGTCAGATTGTTGGCAAAGGCAAAGTGAAGCTGAAATTGCAGGCGGCCAACACACAGGTGTTGATGAAGGTCATGCAGGTCCCAGGTTTGGAGATATGGCTAATTTCTTCAGAAAGATTGGGTGATGAGAGATGCACAAGAACTCTCACAGCGGATGCACTTGAATTAGCTGGTGGTAAGAAAACAGGTATCCTTTATCTACTTGTTTATATTACTGATTCTTCTTTTGTTGCAGAGATGTGGCTTCGTAGGCTTGGTCACATGAGCAGAAAGGAGATGCATGTTCTTAAGCGGAAGATAGATATATTTGACAGGCTTAAGAACTGGAAAGCCTTGGTGTTTATGGAGGAGATGGCGGACAGAACCCAGTGGATGTGGCTGGATACTTCTGAGCAGGGCAGTTTGGACATGGATTTTGATTCAAAGGAGCTCGCGGGCAAAAAGTCATCACTCACAGGCGAACACAGACAGCGATGTCGGTCAGGAGGAACCGGCGTCGAACAGACAGGTGCCGAGGTCGGTCATGTGCAGACCGACGCCGGCGATGTCGGGCAGGGTAAGACCGATGTCAGTCAGGAGACCGACGTCGGCAGTATGTAAGACCGATGTCGGTTATCAGGACCGACGTCGGCAGAAGGGACACCAGTGCAGGCAGGTTGGTAGTCAGGTACAGACACATGAAACCGACGTCGGTCGGATGCAGACTGTGGGGTGACCGAGGTCGGTCACTGTAAACGGATTTTGGGTGGACAGCAAGCTGTCAAGGAGTCTCAAACACCCATACAGAGGACTGAAGGCGTAAGTAGGCCCTCAAATTTGTTGTTCCTCTTCTTCATACATGTTGCTGATTGTAGAGCAGGAAGGATCCAGGAAACAGGTGTGAGCTTGGCATGGATGAGGATGTGATTCCTTGGAGGAGAACCAGACAGGTGTGTTTTGGTAGTGATGCCAGCAGGTATAAAAGCACAGAGATGAATGGATTCCTTAGTAGAAGAATAGAGAGAACGGATACATGAGACGGAAGATCAGGTATATGGTCTTGTGGAGCTGCAGGACAGTGGTACAGGTTTGACAGGTGGAGGACGGAGCATGGCTTCAGTCAATGTCAGGGTAACTACTGTGGTTTTGTCTTACCAGGGGGATGATGAGTCATGACATCATTCTGTTGCTGTATGTGGATAGTATGCTAGCTAGCAGGGGTGTACATACAGGTTTTGCTGAGCTAAGGGTAAGATTAGTTCAGCGGCATGTCAGGAGGAGTTTGGAGCAGCGGAATTCTTTGACATGGGAGGCATGGAGATCACAGGTTGATTTTGTCTCGAGTGGGAGCTGATGTGAATCAGGTGTTGGCGAGGTTCAGGATACAGAGCCGGAGCACACTAAGGGCTGGACAGGTACAGTGTCCGAAATCACATGAGGTCTGGTATAGACCTGAGTATTCCCATGCAGTGGGAGCTGTCAGAGAGTTAGGAGCCAATTCGGGGAAGTGAGTTCTCAGGTTTTTTTGAGAGGGACCGGCAGCAGGTGTTGCTATGCAGGGTCAGGACTTCACTACATGTATTTGTAGGTTCGGATGTGGCAGGTTACTCGGATGACAGGTGGTACACCACGGGATGTGTGGTGGGTTGTCTTCAGGTGGGAGCTTGAAGAGGGATACAAACCAGGAAACAGATTAGACGGAGTACAGGTACAGGTACAGTGCAGCTGTTTATCTCCAAGTGGGAGATTGTTAGGATTGTGGAGCTAAAAGCTTCACTGATGCAGACATGGATGAGGTTGCAGAATGAGTTGCTAAGTGTCAGAAGTGTTTGGCGTTGGTCTGGCCAACTGGCGTCGGCAGGGTAAGACAGGAAGGCAACCGACGTCGGTCATATATCGGCCGGCGTCGGTGACCCTAGGCGGACAGGGACCGACGTCGGTCGCCTGTGTAGTTTGACTGTGAGTTAATTACGGGCAGTGAACTAATGAACCAAGAGTTTGCATGATGAGCGCTAATTTTAGACTCATAGCTGTGGATCTAACTATTGTAATTAGATGTCTAATCATTGTTTGGATGAGATCTATATAATAGACTCATGGTTGTATTGTAAAAGTGTGCTAGGGAGTAAGAGAGCATAATTATAAGCTCCTTCTGTGTGTGAGGTAGAGCTATGGTGCGTTCCTCCTAGTGCCTCAGTACCAGGTGTGTTGGTGCTGGATTGGAGAGCCAGCTGGGTTCTTCAAGAGTGTAGGATCTTGGTCACAGTTGCATGGCCTATATAGGAGATCTACATGGTAAGTAAGATCGTTGATCTGCAGGTGTATGTGTGTGCAAGGTCGAGGTTCACAGGGGATTGGAACCATTGCTTGATTTGCAGGTGTGCAAGGTCATACAGACAGCAACACTACAGGGAGCAGTATCAGGCAGGATCTACTTGGAGTACAGGTGTGTACTCGGATAGAGCAAGAGGAAGGCAAGGGAGTTCCTTCCATAAGTATGGTCTGTTGAATTGCAGGTTGTTGCAGATTCATGGGAGATCTACTTGAAGTACCTTGAGTACTTGTGGAGCACGTGGAGTGCTTGTGGAGTGCGTGGAGCACTTGTGGTGTGCGTGGAGCACGGGAGGTGAACACCAACTCTGTATTTGAGTTGGGTGTTGGGACCTGTGAGAGGGAGAGCTTTGGGGAGAAGAATTACTGTTCACTTGAGGTGTGGGAAACCTCTGTAAGGTGGTGGAGAAGAAGTGGCATCTTCTTTATTGTATTCTTTTCTGTATAAAGTGTTAATACAATTTGGTATTGTCTCTCATATCATGTGTTATTCTGAATTCTAGTTACTTGGTGAATCTGGTTAATTTCCGCATATTAAGTTGCTTGGTATTAGTAATCAAATTGTGTGCTTCTGGTGTACACCCTCCCAACAAGTGGTATCAGAGCATGTTTGTTGTTCTAGATACCAACATGCTTCTTAAGAGACTCCTTTTAGTGGAAAAGCAAGTGTTGTTGTGGTATTCTTCAGAAGGCCATAAAAGGTAAGAGATGAGTATTTCTAGTTGGACTTGGTGAGTCAATATGGGATAAGTGATTTAATAAGATCATAATGATGTCATAAGGTGTTTTTATTGTGTATGTAATGTCTGTAGGATTAGAATGGGTGTTTATAGGCATAATGAGATTGACAAAATGTAAAGAAGATTTTGTTGCTAAAAAAGGTATGTATACTTCTTTATGATGTGTTCTAGGTGGTTTTGTGTCTTGATGATCTTGTTTGTGCCTTTTGGAGGTTTGTGTGTGCTCTCAGGTTTATCTTTCTTGTTCCTAATCAAAGCCATGGTATCAAAAGTTAATGTTCCCAAAGGTGTGAAGGATAAAAAGGTGGTCCATAAGTGTGTATTTATGACATCCATGTGTGAGAAATGTTTTAGAAGTGGGTGTTGATCGTAAGGTGATGTGTTGACCAAGTTTTTCTTATAAACCTAAGTGTTTTTGCCTTTATTGAAAAGTGGTTTTCCTAATGAATTAAGGTTTGAGTCTAATTAATCAATTAAAATGGCCAAATGGCTGCTCAAAACTTATTTCACAATATTCTGAAAGTACATGGTTGGTTCCATAGAGGAGGATTTGTGCAAATAGAGGGATAATTAGATAGTAGGTTTGTAAAGGAAGTATGTTTCAGAGGAAGAGATGAGTATTGCTTTCTAACATATTTAAGGGGGCATGTGAGTGTAGTCCATATATGAAATTTCAATCCATGAAAGCTCATACATAGAAATTTATGGGCTCTACAAGATCTAGGTAGGGATACAAGGCCTCTAAACAAGGCTAGTATGAATAAGTGGACTTTTAGGTCATTTTATCCAAAATACCAAGATGATTTGAATATGATCAAGGGGTTCCTAAGTTTAAATGACCTAGGGGGAGTCCCTCTTAGTGTTCTCAAGGTGACTTCAAGTAGTTTTTAATGTTCTAGTGTGTTTTATCTTCATAGAGCAGAGTATGATAAAAGAAGAGTATAGTCATGGAGCATGTTTAAGAAGTTAAAGTTAAGAAGTGGTATGTGCAATGTTAAGGGGATATTTTATCATCTCTTAGAGGTGGTCCTTGCCTATTATTGGTATTGAAATATTTGTTTATATTGGTGTATATCAAAGACAAGATGACATGAGATGGAGTATAGAGTTAGGTGTTTCTATGCAATTTCGCTTTCACATTCAAAGAGAGAAAATGAAGAAACTTAAAGAAATGGTCTAAGGCTTGTATGTACCTGGATGTCGTGCGCACCGTTATCCAGACGTCGTGAGAACTCCTCTTTGGTTGTGGAGGATGACACCTGCAAGAGAAAGAGACTAAGACAAAGAAGGTGTTAGATAAGGAGATGGTGGGTTGCCAAGCGAAAGCTTGATCCCAGAAGTATGAAGACTTCGTTAAGGGATGTCAACCCACTGATTGATAAAAAGGATGTCTGATAAATAGCAAAATGTCAAAATACTAAAATGATAAAAGACTAAAAAGGAAAATGGAAGCAAAAGCTTATCTGAATGTTGCTGTCGGCCTGGTCACAGTCGCTGACGTCGGTGCTCCTACCGGCGTCGGTTGTCAAGGTCTGCCGACGTCGGTTACTCTACCGACGTCAGTTTGGGAAATGGTCTCTACGACCAGTGTCAGTCGGGGTAGTAGTCTTTGGACGAGGTCTGGTCAGGTCTATGGCCTGTGGACAGGGTCTAGACGGGTCTATGGACGTGCAAAATGGTTTGGAGAATGGTCTGGGTCTGTGTAAGGGTCTGAGAGTCTGGTCTGAGGTAGTCGGAGGGTTTGTGCAAAGATACGGGGGAGTCAAATGGACAGAATGTTAGATAGATAGAAGGTAGAGGAGGATAATAGGGAGATAGGGAAATAAGGATTCGGGTCTGGCCTAGTTGACAGTTTGGTCTGGGGGGTTGATATTACTGGAAAGCAATAACTGAAAACATAATGAAAACACAAACAATATACATACCTGTGGCCTGCAGAAGGAGTGCTACTGATACCTGTTCCTATTGTTGATGTACCCTGTGTGGAGGACCTGTTGCTATTGTAGAAGCTTGCTGTGTGAGAAAGGGTGAGAGGTATGGTTTGAAGATTGGCAGATTGATTGGTAGAGTGACGGATGGTCAAAAATTGAAGATTCAAGGATACCAGAGTCTAATCAAAAGCAGGGGCCCAAAATTTGTGATTAGCCTCGCCAAAGGTTAGAAATTTGGTTTAAGTAAAACTAACATCGGCGATCCTACCGGTGTTGGCCGACATTTGACCGACGTCGGCAAGTGGAAAATGAGTAAAAGAGCCACCAAGCCCGTTCTTCATCTACTAAGTGCACGATCCGTTGGAGAATTGTCGAAGGTTGGGCTAAATACGCATGAGAGTTGGTTAGGTGGTTAGAAAGAAGTAAGAATAGGTCTTGGGTGAGTCATAGGGTGGGAAATAGTCCAAGGCGAGGTGTCAGGTGAGGTGTTATAGGTAATGTGTCAAAGGGGAGGATATTAATAATAAATTATTATTTTTAAATTAGTAAGTGCATGGTTTAGGAATGGGTTAGGAATGGACCAAGAGAGAAGATGACCAAAGGTTAGACATGATTTCAGTGTCTACATTTGCCCCTTTTTGTCTTGTTGGTTGCTCTAGACGAACTGCAAGACAAAAACAAGAGTTGGTTTCCCTAGGTATGGGATAAGGTTGATTTCATCTTGTTGGTTGTTCAAGTAAACTGCAAGACAAAAATAGGAGGGTTGGTTACCCCGATTATGGATGAGGTATTCCCCCTCAAAGCAAGAGTCGAGGGAAAGGAACCTAAAATCGGGTGCTGATTTGACAAAGAGTGGATGAAAAGGGTGAAGATAGAGTGAGAATGCTGTAAAAGTCGTGATTGCGCATACACCACTTCACGAGGATGGTCAGGTCAAATTGTCGTAGGTCAAGGGTCGAGGAGTGCCAAAATTGAAATAATCGAGCCCCAGCATTTAGTCATCTACTGATTGGGTTATTCAATCTAAGCTAAAGCTCCAATGGTCATCGTGTTCCAGGTATCTCGGGCTCAGGAAGTGCTCTGGAAAACACGAAAATGTCAGAAGTAGTGGGGATCAACTGGCTTGCGATCCTATACTTGTGAAGGTCAAAAATATGCACACAATTTTGCTAACCAATCATGAGGTAGCATACATGCAAAAACAACCAAGGCAAAATCACTTTGGAAGTAGTCGCAGTCAGAGGAGATGGTCATGATCTCCAAGGTCTGGTGGTCGATGCGGACGGAGGCAAAAGTGATCTCAAGTGTGCCCCAGGGGGCCAAGATGACTTGTACTAGAGAGCTGACTGATTGGGGGCATGATTCCAGGGAATGAAGAGGTGTGAAGTATGCTGACGTCGGTGACATAACCGACATCAGTAGACTAAAAGGACTGATGTCGATAGAAATCGGCTGATGTCAGCGTACCAGGGCACGAATATGCCGACATTGGCGGCCTGCCAAATCCAACAAAACTGGATTGGTGGCCCACCAAAGGTCATTTGCTACTTGTTGACTGAGGGAAAAAAGAGCTCTGGAGTTGATTGAGTGAAAGTGACCCAGAGTTGATCGAGTGAGCAGGATAAGGTGGCAAAAAGGCATTGGTGGAGAGAGGGAGTGAGTTGGAGAGTGATTGGATGCTGCAGAGGCATTTGTGGGCCAAGAGAAGTGTGAGGGTAGAGAGTCATGGCAGAGATGGTAGAGGGGAGTAGAGGACCCACGGGAGGTCCACCACCAGTGGCACCCATCGTGCCACCATGTCGGCGACGCTGAGATGAGGTAGGAGGGCCCTGAACCCTATTTGGGTGAGTTTTTGTTTTGATTTAGTTTTTGAATTTGTAGTTGTTTTAAGCAAAAATTGAGGGGGGAGGGTAGCTAGGAGGGTGGGGAATAGGTCTAGGAGAGGTTAGGAGTAATTTAGGAGGGTTTTGGGGGGTTGGGGAGGCCACAATGGGGAAGCCCTAATTTTAGGGCTCGCCCCGTTCGGCCCTAGGGCCGAACCAGTCGCCGATGTCGGCGGGATCACCGATGTCGACCGACTTTAGACCAGCGTCGGTCACTATGTGATCGACGTCAATTATGTTAGTACCGTCATTGGCATGAAAATTGATGTTGGTGGCTGCCTGGTCAGAAGGATGGTTAAAAAATTTGCCAAGTCAAGGGATCGAAGCTACGCCAAGGGCTTTGCAAGTGTCAAGATAGCCATAGACGGTCTGGTAGATGGTCAAGTAGATAGATGAAAGGGCAAATGGTTGGGCTAGTGAAGAAGAGTTATGAGGATTGAGAGTTACATTGACATGGGTTTGATTGGTTGGATGCAGGTGAGGCAGACACTGATGTTACGGGATCAACTGCTGACATTATTGACGTGGATGCGTCGGGACATTACCGGGGAGGAGTGGGCGCAGATGAGCGCAGTGGGACTAGGTGGGCTACAATGTTACTGTAGAGTGGCACAGGATGTGAGCTTGATGGTGGCACTGATCAAGCGGTGGGATCATTCCACCAACACTTTCCACCTGCCCACAGGAGAGATGACGGTCACAGTGGAGGATGTATACCATATTTTACAGTTGCCGATACACGGAGCAAACCTATATGCATGCTCATGAGAGGTGCATGATATTCATATGGTTACACTATTTGGTGAGCATGCAGCTGAGGTGAGTTATCACTCAGCCAGTTTTGCCTATGAGCCTCTGTACGCGGCAGATGAGGACGCACATCGGCTAGCTGTCCTGATGATGATAGGCATCACAGTTTACGTGCTACCAGATGCAGAGGGAGGTAGGTTTTCGATTGCTATGACCAGATTTTTGACAGATATGATAGAGTTGTAGATAGTGTTTGCTTGGGTGCTTGTATTTTTGGCCCAAGTGTATAGAGAGCTGTGGGGCATTAGCTAGTGGCAGCAGTACAGCTTGTGCGTGGGCCACCTACTACACTATTGGGTGTATGAGCATATCATGGTTACTTGACCTCTTGGCCTCCCAGTGGCAATTCAGGTTGGCTTCAGGGTCAGATTTAGGCGATGGCACGAGGTGATGGCATAGACACGGGTAGATGGAGTGGTCAGAGATATTAACCACTACAAAGGGGTACTAGAGGCCTTGATCTTGGTAGACATTATTTGGAGACCGTACCTGGTGTATCCAGTTTTTAGAGATCAGAGAGAGTAGCTGGTTGGAGTGTAGAGCATTAGGTAGGTCAGGGGCAGATGAGCCAGTGAGCTCAAGAGGGTACGAGTGGAAAGAGTGTGGCACCAGTATGGACTGCATTAGGATGTGCCACCTACCTTTCCACTATATAGATGAGATGATATAGAGGCACCACTTCCACTACCAGAGGAGACAGAGGGGCCAGATTTTGAAGAGTTACCGGTAGGTCCTGGGATAGTAGATCTAGAATGCACAAAGGCCTACTCGACATGGTGGGCAAGTCAGTATATAGGGGTGCAGGTGGGACCACAGCTTGATTTACAGATAGTGATCAGAGAGCGGGATGTGGCCCGATAAGAGAGAGATGCTACCATCCAGGAGAGGGATCCAGCACGAGGACATGTTACCATTATGTAGGGGCAGTTGGCCACAGCCCAGGCACAGGCATTGGCAGGATAGGGTTTGAGAGGATAGGGCCCAATGCAACATCCACCTCAGTAGCCAATTCAGTAGCCTACGCAGTCAGCATCAGTGCAGCCAGGGTTTTCACAGTCGCAGGGTTTAGTGCAGGGCACGGTAGCAGGTCTGATGGGTCCACCACAGACTATATATATAGTTAGATACAATGATGCGTTGGATGAGATCACTTATTATGAGAGGGCCATCAGGGGGTTCCCTCAAATACAATGATACTCTGAGATGAGAGCAGAGCTGAGTCGACAGAGGTCTATGTCGCGAGTGACGGCTTCTGGGTCTCACAAACGACGCAGATTAGAGGGGGGAGAGGATACAACATCTTCTCAGCCACCACCACCATAGCCACAGCCTTGAGGGCAGATTTTGATATTATGTATATACTGACCTGCAAGCCGATGATGCGAGATGTATTTGATATTTTTTAGAGAGAGACAGAGGCACAACTTATGCCATTGTAAAACATTGATATATATATATGATGTGATTTTGATCATTGATGTGTTATGAAAAATGTTATGGATGTGTTTGTATATTATTTTGATTTGATACACATTTTGATATGATGTTTAGGATTATGATGCTGATATTGTTGTATTGATGATGAATGTATGATTAGGATTAATGATTAATGATATGGATGTAAATGATTAATGTTAATGATTATGAAAATAGGTGATTTTTTTGTGATGTGATTGGCAGGTGATGAAAAAAATGTGATGGAAGAAATGCGATGAAGGAATGGCCGAGCTAACCCCAGAAGACCCCATGTCAACTGAGTGCTGCCTACATAGCCCCTGTTGTTAGGGCCTCAGGTCAATGTAGTTCTCCCAAGAGGGAGGAAAAAGATCGAAGTGGTTGATTTTGGTCATGATAATGATATAGCACTTCCCACTTGTCTGAGGGTACATGCTTTGAAATGATGAGGAGAAGATGATGCTACAACCTTTTCCAAATGGTGTATTCTGTAACATTGGTCGGGGTTCTTCATCCCTAGCAACTATCCATATTCATGATGGATGAATGCTAAAAATGAATTGCAGGTCAATTTATGCTTCAGCAAGTAATGGTTTATGCTTGACATAAATTGTGTGGTTGATAGTTTCCATGTGTATTGGTGTCTATGGAAACCAGAATGAGTAGGCTATGTGAGTGGTTAAAAAAGAGTCGGGTTGAATTGTGTGGACAAATGATGTGGTTGAATGTGACCAAAGTGTGAAAGATAAGTAAAAGGCATAAGCGCCATTTCATTGACAAGGACCATAATGATAACATAAGTAGGGGGTTTTTAGAAACAAAAAGCCTCATTCATGTATTACGTCGATGACCATAAGTTGTGTTAGAGTGGTAATCGAATCACTTCGACTTAAAGTGAGCTCGAAGTCCTTTGAGCAAGTATTATGATAGGAGGAGGATAGGGTAACCCATTTTTATGAGTAGGGATAACCTTGCCCCTTTTATAGGTGACCCAAGAATGACTATAGGCATGTCCATGACTTTATAACTTGTCAGTTTTTTTTTTGGTTGCAGACTGATCGATGCGAGAAGTCTGCATTGGGATGTTGTTTTGCTTGTGGTCATTTGTGAAGCTGATCGATGTGGGAAGCTTTAAAAAGAGTGCTGTCTGTAGCAATATTTAGTCATAGCCATCCTTCGAGGGAGTGGTCTATACTTTGCTTTATATGTCTTTTGATATGTCTTTGGCCTAGCTATCCTTCAAGGGAGCAGTCTAGTAATACAGCAATTGCGTAGCTGTCCTTCGAGGGAGAAGTCTACATTTAGAGTTTTATGACCTTTGATATGATAGGTATCCCATTTTTGATATATGTTTGTTGACTGAAGTTTAGCCATGGACGAGTCTCTAGAGGTTTAAGGATTCCCTTTTTTAGGACAAAGCATTACTGCTTGACAAAAAGGGTTGACGAGTGTTGGGAATCAGGGTTGAAAGGAATAGGAATGATAATGACAGGGGGTTGCTCAAGGGACGAGCTCAGGTAAAATGTCAAGTGATCAAGTACTCGACTAATAAGTAGAATGGTCGAAGATGCAAGGCATAAAAAAAAAAGGGCTCAAGGTCTAATAAGTCCCTAGGCCATGCTTGTGCATTATGATAAGGTCCGAGTCAATTAGGAACAAACTTGCCCCATTTGCCTCTTCAAGATTGGTCACGTATTGATGTTGGATGTGAAGCCAGTTGATATGGTCGCTGATTGGTCGAGACTGGTTGAATGTTTTGATAAAAAGATTGGTTGAATGTTTGGTCGAAGATTGATCGAGGTTACGATTGATGATTGGTTAATGTCTGGTCGATGGTCTGGTCAATGTCTTAGTCAAGATTTGGTTGAGGTCTTGGATGGATGATTTGGTTGAGGTCTAGTTTAAGGTTTGGATTGATGATTGGTCAATGTCTGGTTGATATTTGGTTGATGGTTGGGTTGAAATTGGTATTAGGTCGATGATTGGTCGAATTTGGTCGAGACTGGTTGAAGCTTGGTTGATTGATTTGGTGAAAAGGTTGGTCGAGGCTTGGATGAAAGTTGAATTCCCCCAGCGGGTAGGGAGAATGTTTGATAGATTGGTTGAGGTTGATTGAGGCTTGGTGGTCAGATTGACTGTGTTGATGTCGAATAAGGGGGTCAAAGGTGGTAAAGGGACCATAGTCTAGCGTGGAGATCCCGATTTAGGTGATGAGGTTTGAGAAGAAGGGGTTGATGTTGATGATTTGTCGAAGGGGTGGTCAAGAGGATCGTTGATGAGATGGGTATCCTTGTTCTGATGTTGATGAGTGATAGCTTTAAGAGCGCAACAACGCTCAGTGTCATGTCTTGGAGTGTGATGATAGTGACAGAATTTAGATTTGTCAAACCAAGATGGTCTTGATCCGAGGGTCGATGAGTGGGGCGGTGTTAAAGATTTGTTGCTAACATGGTCGAGAAAAAAAGGTGTCATTCCCCAGAAATTGGCGAATGGAAACCTTGAGGGCATAACAATGCTCGGTGTCATGCCCAGGCATGCGATGATATGCACAAATCTGAGTGTCATCGAACCAGGGTGGTTTTGGTCTGAGAGATTGATATAGTTTAAGAGGTGGGAGATTAATGTGAGAAGACTGCAACAATTGTCGTAACAGCAAGGCATAAGAACCTGCTAATGGGTCTGGATGTTTTGTTGTAGTGGGGGTTGATGACTTTGGTTTAGGAGGCGTTGGTCGATAGATTGGAGGAGATATATGTCTGATGGGTGGAGAGAGTAATGGATGTGGCTTGTCTCTGTGAAGTATGGGAGTAGAAAGTACTCCTATTAAAGTGGATGGATGCGGGCCCAAGATTGAAGGTAATGATGAAGGTGGGGGAGGAGTCCTCCAGTGTGGTTTAGTGGCCTTCTTGGGTTTGGGTTGAGGACCACCATTGTGTGAGGCGAGGTTAGATGCTAGTTTGGGTTCAGATGTGGACAGAGGTGAGTGAGATATAGCAATCTCAGGCAAAAGGCAAGAGGAAACCATGACCGGGTCTTCCTTGGTTGAAATGGGTGGAGAGACTGGGTCTTCTCTTGGTGGAGAAGAAATAGGAGAGTGTGACTGCTCAGGAGGGTAGAGGGCATGGATAATTGTTCCCTCTGTTTGTGTTTGAGGAGTAGGCAAGGTAGGGTCCTCCATTGGTAGGAGGAAAGACGAAGGTGGGTTTAAAGGTGTTGGTATGGTTAAGGCATCCTCTAGTATAAGAGAGGTCGATGGAGGACTAACAGGGGAAGAGGGTTTTTCTACCTGTGAAGGATGAATAGGAGAAGAAGACTCTTCCACTTGTGAAGGAGGTTGGTCGGGGACAAGAGGCGAGACCATGTTGACCGTGTGTATGTCATGCTTGTGGGAGCTATCAGCCATGGTCTAGACGTTGTTTTGAGGAGGAGGATGGTTTGGGAATGGTTGTTTAAAGATGTTGATGTGTTGGTTGGGTGGTGCGTTTGAGTTATCCAAAACAAGATCCCCCTTGTCGATCATGTCTTGGACTATATTTTTGAAGGTTCGGCAATTGTCGATGTCATGGCCGTAGACGCGATGAAAGTGAAAGAAGTCAGCCTCCCTATACCATGAAGGGAGGGATTTTGAAGGGTAAAATTGAGGTGGTCAGATTGGAGGGAGATTGAGGACCCCCTGTTTGACAAGTTTTTCCAAAATGGAAGCGTATGATTCTCCAAGCGAAGTGTATGAACGCTGAATGTACCGTTGTTAGAATTGTTTGGTGATGCTTGAAGATGTAGAAGGTTGAGAGTGATTAGTTGTTGTCGAGGATGGTGATTTAATGACCACAGTGTTGGCCACCCCTTTGGACTTGGAGTTGGCAAAAGAAGAAGGTCTGGAAGAAGAAAGGTCATTGGTTCTTGCGTTAGTATTACACAATTTGACCTTATCCTCTTCAATGGCTCGGAGTTCAAGCTTTCGGGCCATGGTGAAAGCTTCATAAAAAGTGCAGAATGTTTGAATCCACAAGGTAGAAGAGATGCGCCTGGCACATGCTCGAGAAAAGAGCTCGATGAGCTCAGGTTGAGGCAAGGAGAAGGAGAGCTGGTTAATCAAGCCCCTCCAACGGGCAACAAAATCGACTATTGATTCATCATCAAATTGCCTGATGGAGTAGAGGTCTATGATTGAGACTTGTTTGGTGATGTTGATAGAAAAATGGTCGAGAAATAATTGGGCAAGTTGAATGAATGAAAAGATAGAATGTCTGGTAAGAGAGCTATACCAGTCAAGGGCGGAGCTAGAAAGGGACATAGGAAACGTGCGTAAAAGTAATGCATCGTCATGGGCAATGAGGTAACAGGCATGTCTAAATGCCTGTAGATGTTGTTGTGGGTCTTCCTTACTCTGGAAGTGAGTAAATTTAGGAAGCTCCCAATGGTTTGGGTATGGTCGGATAGGGACAGAAGGATGGATAGGCTCGTTGCAAATTTGCTCATACGAGAGAGCATTGCGTGAACCAAAAATAGAGGTCTCAAGACTGGACATTTTATCCATCGGCATTTTGATGATATCTACTGACGGATTGGCAGATGGGGTACCTCCTAGGATGTAGGGTGCTTGAAAGAGGCTAGAGGAGGTATACGATGTAGTCAGTTGCACTTGTAGGGGCGCAACATATGTGTAACTAGTCGCAAGGATAGAAGTGGAGGCCAAAGGTGGTTGAGTCATGGAAGTAGAAGGTATAAGTTGACTGGATACTGCTAAAGGTGGTTGCATGGTGGCATTGGCAAAAGGGGAGGTAGACACTCCTGCATTTATGGGCGCAAGAGTGTGCGGGGTCGAGACAATCAAGTTCTGGTATGATGTAGAACTTGGTTGAATTACGTGTGGTTGAGGGGGTAATGAAACCCCGATGGAGGTTGGTCTAAAAATAGATGGAGAGGCCAAACTTTGCGTATTGGCCATGGTTGGGTTAATGGCTGAGGCAAAAGGCTGGGTAGCGGTTGGTGTTAGTGTCATCACCACTTCACCCGAGAGGTCTCGCATTGGGTTTCTTGCGAGATAGTTTTGGAGGGTTGTGACATTGAGGTCCAAGAATCTTTTGAAATCTTGGTCCCCTTCAAGGACGATGGGGGTCTGAGGCGGGGTTGGGCGAGTAGGAGTTCTTTCAGTCTCCGAGTGGAACTCCATTATAGGACTAATTATGGATGGGGAAGGCGGAAGCGGTTGATGGCTAGCGTGGTCAAGAAGGGCCTTGGTTTGACTGCGTGTCAAAACCATTCAAGGCAAGAAGGGTCAGGTTCCAGAAACTGTGTTTTTTTAGTTTTAGAAACTTAGAATGGGGGTTTTTCGTAGGAAAAGGGTCGGGTTTTATGCTACTATTTTGATAAAAAAGGATGTGACAATGACCGACGTCGGTTGAAAAACTGATGTTAGTGAGAAAGATGGCTGACATCGGTCAGATAACCGATGCCGGTGGAGGAAGGTTGTCGACATCAGTGGTAAAGCCGATGCTGATGACTGTGGTTTTCAGAAACTCAAAAAACTTGAAAATTTCTTGGAAAAAAGGAAAAAGAACATCCTCACTAGCTCAAACAAGCAGATGGGAACAGAAAAAATAGAGAACACAAGCAGGTCCTAAGCGCTAAATCCTAAGAATCAACTTTTTAGAATCCTATTGGCTTATGCCTTAAAGTGATGTTTGGGGAGGTTGGCTATTAGAGGGGTCCTAAAAGAGGTAGTCTATGGATGGTTTAAGGTTTGTTTAGGCACTCAAGAAGTCTGGGTTAGGTTCCGTACATGACCTGGTGCTAAGGAGCAAGGTCCCCTCACTTCACGATCCCATTGGTAAGCTGGTCTGCTTAGCCAAAATATACTTTCCCTAGAGATTAGACTCTGCCAGAGAACAAAGTGGGCTTTCCCCTTGGTGATGAAATCCAAGTAGGATTGTCAGGACAGGTAAGGTATCCGCTAGGGGATGAAATCCCAGTCGGGCCTTGTCTCAGGTAAGTTTGATGTTTGATTTAGTGCACGTGGTTTGGTTGTGTAACATCAAGTGATCTACGATTAATTCAATATGCGGTTATTAATTATTAAGTGTGGACTAAGAAATGCAAGCAAGCAGAAATAGAATGCAATGTATTTTAAGCCCCAAATCAAAATGTTAAGTTCGGATGAAAACAAGTTGAGAAAGGGTTGAAGGATATGATTTTTGACTAGTCTAGAAGTGCAAGAAAAGAAAGAAAAGTTCTTTTTATTCCTGCTTATGATGTCTTTTAGAAAAGAAGAAAGAGATGAAGAGGGAGAAACCTAATGCACCTAAATGAAAAAAGAAGGAAAGGAACCCAAGGAAGGCCCTAAGGGTCCCACCGGGCGTGCTAGAATGTTTCTATGCAATTTTGCTTTCACGTTCAAAGAGAGAAAATGAAGAAACTTAAAGAAATGGTCTAAGGCTTGTATGTACCTAGATGTCATGCACATCGTTATGAAGATGTCGTGAGAACTCCTCTTTGGTTGTGGAGGATGACACCTGCAAGAGAAAGAGACTAAGACAAAGAAGGCATTAGATAAGGAGATGGTGGGTTGCCAAGCGAAAGCTTGATCCCAAAAGTATGAAGACTTCCTTAAGGGATGTCAACCCACTGATTGATAAAAAGGATGTCTAATAAATAGTAGAATGTCAAAATACTAAAATGATAAAAGACTAAAAAGGAAAATGGAAGCAAATGCGTACCTGATAAGCTGTAATCTGCTTAGCACAGTCGCCGATGTCAGTGATATTGCTGGCGTCGGTCAGGAAGTCGCCGACGTCAGTTAGACTGCTGACATTGGTAGGGGAAATGGACGAGGTCGGTTAGGGTAATGGCCAGGGACGGGTTACAGGTCTAGTTTTTGGTCTACAAGATGGACTATCGTCTTGTCTGTGAGTCTGGGAGTTTGTTTTGGATGGTAAAATAGTAGATAGAATCTTTAATAAGAACTAAGGCAGAGGGTATGTTGTCAGGAAAAGGGGTAAGGGGCAAGAAAAAGGCCTTTCAGCCTTTTCGTGAAGAAATTTAGTCAGGTTGATTAGATTGGTCTTAAGATGGTCTGTAGGTCTCTGATAGCTTGTGCTGAGTTGATTGAACAGAGGGTGTTTGTCTAAAGAGAGACTAAACGGGTGTCAGAGGCAAAGAAAAGGGAGTAAGGGGTGAGAGAAGGCTTTTTAGCCTCTCCAGGAAGAACAAAGAAGGTTGGGTCAAGGATGCTTGGAATAGATAGTAGACAGAATGCTAATATATTTGAAATGATATTGAAATAAAAATAGTACAAATACTTAGCTGTGACACGAGTTGGCAAAGGTGTAGAAGCTGTGTTTCGATTGTCGCTGGTGATGGAGATATCGTGTAATCCCTGTGCAGAATGTCTGATGCAAGACCTCAGTGCCTAGAAAATGCTGTCAAGAATCCTGATCCCTGTAAGAAAACCAAGAAGCCAGAACACTAGAAAGCAAAAGTATGAGAACTTTGTTTTGCCAGAGGAGGATTCAAGATTCATGATTAGCTCCAGGGATTAACGATTTGTGATTAGATCCATCAAAAGGTTAGAAATTTGGTTTAAGTAAAACCGACATCAGTGATCCCGCCGGTGTCGGCTGACATTTGACCGACGTCGGCGGGTGGAGAACGAGTAAAAGAGCCACCAAGCCCGTTCTCCATCTGCCAAGTGCACTATCCATTGGAGAATTGTCGAAGGTTGGGCTAAATACGCACGAGAATTGGTTAGGCAGTTAGAAAGAAGTAAGAATAGGTCTTGGGTGAGTCATAGGGTGGGAAATAGTCCAAGGCGAGGTGTCAGACGAGGTGTTATAGGTGATGTGTCAAAGGGGAAGATATTAATAATAAATTATTATTTTTAAATTAGTAAGTGCATGGTTTAAGAATGGGTTAGGAATGGACCAAGGGGGAAGATGACCAAGGGTTAGACACGATTTCGGTGTCTACATTAGGGGGAGCTTTCTAATCTCTGTGGGTAGCTTGTCAGGTCCAAGGATCAAAGAAATCCTAGTTTATATGGATGCATGTCAAAGGGGGATCCATTAGTTCATTTTCTTATAAGTATGTAAGTATCCTGAGCATCTTAAAATAATATTTTGATTGCATACATGATGTTTAAGGAATGATTGTTGGCATGTTGAGGAAGAGATACTTTGTAATTAATGTCAAAAGGGAGAAAGATTAGAATGGAGAATTGTTTAGTATGAGATAAGATATTCTGAGTGTGGTTTTTAATCAATGATAAAGGGGGATATTTTTGGACATGGTCATTGGTGTCTCAAGTCGTCATTTATGTCAAAGAGAGCATGTGGTACTAATGCATGAATGACAAAGTGATCATATTAAGATCTTGAAGAGATATGACACATGTATAGGTATATAAGGAAAAATAAGAGGTTACGAGGAATCCATAGATGCCTTAGAGGATATTTTGTATGTTTTTTGATCATTTGGAATGAGCAAAATGCATCTTCTAGCTTAAGAGAAGCCAAACCGTCACTGCGCATCATGAAGATATGAAAGATCCTGCAAGTTTGAGAATTTATTTTAGGTACATGAAAAGTCAATATTAGTCAAAGGTTACATGGATATTTGTCTATACTTCCAAGAAGATACCCTAAAAATTTGGAGTCTTGAAGTGTTGTCTATCTCAAGTTATAAAGCTTCAAAGTTTCTCTAGCAGACTGTGATGGGTCAAAGATCATCAATTTTAACCATGTTAAAGATTGAGGTCATTGACCTAGAAGATCCAATAATGAGCACTTAATCATACATATGGAGATCAATGGTGTGTATGAAGTTAACATATCAAAGGTTATACATAGAGGTGAAAAATATCACAAGCTTGCTAGTCTGATAAAATATCAACGATAAGTGGTAGTTCATACTGATGAAGATGAACGGTGCAAGATAAGTCAAAGAGTCAACAATGCATGTGAGACTAAAAAGTGGCACAAGCATAAAGGACTATTAGTAAAGTGCTCAGAAGGCACATGAGGGTGCCAAGTGTTATAATATTGGGAGTTTTGAGCAAGATCTAATGGTGAGCGCTACAAGATAAAGAATAGGTTACTCAATAGAGATTGATGGTGCGTATGTGGTCAAGATTATTAGAAAGAAAAAGATGAGGTCAACATGTTTGAGGTTTAACATTTGGATAGTGGAGCACTACAAGTTAAAGTTTGATCTACTTCTAAATAATATTGATGGTGTAAGTTGAGTGAGTTGAATGAAGAACATGAGATGTGTTCTAAGTGACCGAGGTTTAACTGTGATTATTTGGATTTAAATATTTGAATTTAACTAAGGAAAGACCATTGTTTGGTTTTTGAGCCATAAATTTTGATCCATGCAAAATTTTATATTGTATTAAAAGGAAATGTTTTAGAGGACTTCAACGCACATGTGGAAATATTCATTTGAAGGTCTATATGTTTGTACAGTCAAATTTATTGAGATCCAAATTTGAGTGTGTGTTCATTCATGCTCTAAAAATAACTCAAGAAGGGTAATTGAGTTATTCTTGATGGTATTTTGATGTTTCAAGATGATCTAAATATTAGAGATAATTGTAGACTCCATGATGACCATTTGTGTGGATTATGAAGGTTTGATCAATCATATTCAATATGATTAAAGGCTTAGAACGTGACTATGTGTTCATTCATGGTGGTTGTGTGCACATAATGTTGTTTGAGTGAATTAAGATTTAACAAAATGGTGTTGTGATGGTTTTTATCACTTAAGAGTACTTATATATTATATTATATGGGTCCATGTATTTTAAAGTGTTCCTACATTATTAATTTGCTTGGATAAGTGTTAAAGAGGTGAATGGGTCTTTATAGGACCTAAAAGGTGACTTAGACCTATTTGAAAGAGGGTTGTTCTTAAAAGTGACCCATGTTAGATGCCTTAAGGGTGAATTTAAGTGTTGTGTCTAAAAAGGAAGGTTGTGATCATAATAATCATGAAGACTCTATAAAAGGTGAAACCAAATGTGATTTTTTATAGGCTTTTTAAATAAACATGGGTAGATTTGAGGAATATGTGTAGAGAGATAAATAGAGACTTGTATGAGCTAAGAGAATAGAATGTGTATGATGTGTGAATGATTTAAGAGGTATTTCAGAGAGAGGACTATGTGGATGACCTTTTAGTCATGTCTTTGTTATGATTATAGATTTGTTTTAGGTTTGTGGCTAAGGATGAGTAAAGAAGCTTAGAGAGATCCAAAATGGTGCTTTGGATGAATTACATGTGTGAAGCAGGGTTAAGAGAGTGTTGAGGATTGAAGAGAGGTGTTATACATTGTGACTCTATCAAATTGATATGCAATCATAATTCTAGAGCTATTGGTTTCATAGGTTTTGTGTGGGTGCTCAACATCTAGAGCAAGTGGGTGATTAATCATACTTAAAGGTGGGTGCTCCTTGTGAAGTGGGTGTTCACCAAAAGGGTATCTTTTTTATAATAATCTTATAGGACAAGTAGTTAAAATATTTTAAATATTGAGAGTGAGTTTTATTCCCCATGAGGGTTTCCCACAAGAACTATGTGTTGTGTGCTTGATCTTGTGTATGCATTGAATGAATGAGCTCTCTTATTTATGTTGTTTGATCAACTTGATATATGTTAATTGATTATTAGTCTAAAAGATTTGTAATTAAAGTTAAATATATGCCATCACTAATTCACCCAACCCCTATTAGTGATTATACCTCCAACATTATCCAAAAGGGCCTTATTTATTAAGTTTTAAAATCCCCAACCTACCTTGGTATTTAGCGAAACTGACCCGGTCCCAGGCAACTAGCAGTAATCTTTGTTTTTATTTAGTCTCAATCCATAGAAAATGTTTATATATTTTTTCAATGTTGTCTTTGATGATATAGGTAATTTTAAAGAGTGACATGATTTAGACCAAGAGACTTTGAAGGACACTTTTGACTAGCATTAGTATTCTCACCTGAGATAAAGTGGCACCTTTCCATCTTGTGAGTTTTTAATGTAATATTTCTACCAATAGATTCCATAGATGAATAGGCATTTTTATAGTGAAGAGAGACATTCCCAAGTATAAGGAGGTTAAGGATATGATTTTTCAGCCCAATATTTTGATAATTTTATTATTTATGAGTAGGGGGTGTTAATGAAGAATAGAGAGCTCTTGTCAAAGTTCATTTTTTCCATTGAAACCTCCTCATAGGTGATTAGGGTTTTATTTAACACTTTTGCTTGTTTGATTAAGGTAGTAGCCAGAGTGATGGTATCATATACAAATTATTGGTGAAGAGAAGGGGGGACCCTGTTGGTCAATTTGAATCCTTTGATGGTTATTCTTATTTAAACTTCTACCAAATTTTTATTAAGATAATCTTCAATCAAGATAAATAGGAAAGGGGATAAGGGATTACATTGTCTAAGGCCTCATTTGCTACTGAAGTATCATGTAGGTGTTCCATTAACTATGATGGATAAAATGAACTTAGATATTCTATTTAAAATGATAAATCTAATGTGCTTGTGAAAACTATACTTTTCCAAGACCATGTCTTAATAATCCCAATCTACTTTGTCAAAGGCCTTGCTCATGTCAAGTTTGAATATCATACCCACTTCTTTGCTAACTTCCTTTGAGTGCATCATTTCATGGACTACCATGACTCCGTCTTGGATCTTCCTTTCTTAAACAAAACCACCTTCATTTATTTTTATAAGTTTAATCATTAAAGTTTGAAGACAAAGAGCCAAAATCTTAGTGAATATATTGTAGATAGAGTTGCACAAGTTAATTAGATGGAATTCTTTTAACATTTTTAAGACACTTTTATTGGGGATTATAGATATGAAAGTGTTGTTAAATTACCTTAGTATTTTTCCTAAAGGGAAGAATTCTTCTATTGCTTTGATCAAGTTAGAATTGATGGTTTCCCAAAAAAATTAGAAAAAAGCAATGGGAAAGTTGTCGAGGTTGGGGGCTTGTATTTATTAAGAAGGAAAACTAAATTTTTCACTTCATCTTCTGAGATGATTTTCATGATATTAACATTATAATAATATGATAAAATATTAGGAACTATCTGTAAGAAGTCAAGAGTGTTTGTTTTTATTAACCATATTGTTGGTTGCAAGCATGTTCTTGAAATACATGACATCTTATTTTGTCTGTATGGGGTCTGAGAAATATCCCATCCTCACACATGATTTTTGTGATTTATTATGGTTTCTATGCTTGATGGTGGACATTTGTAAGAACTTTGTATTTTGGTCTCCTTCTTTGAGCCATATTGCTCTTGATTTGAGCCTACATAAAGTTTCTTCATGGGCCAAAAGATTATAATAATCACTTAGAAGAGATTTTTCTTTCGATCTATATTTTTCACTCATTCCATTGGTTTATATATTATGTTATAGGGATTTAATATCCATCCTAATAATATTATTTTGGTGTAATATGTTGCCAACGGAATTAAAATTCTAAATTTTAATATTTTTTTTGTCATTTTTTATTATTTGAGAAAGTTTAAACATTGCACTGCCTTGATTATCTATACTCAATCATTATTTGACCATGCTATTTTTTTCATGATGTGAAAACCACATGCTCAAATGTAAAGGGATTTTTTTTCTTTTTTAGATTTATTATCCATATTGAGGACCAGAAGATTGTGATTAGAATCAATGTGAGGTAATGAAGAAAGACCAAAATCTTGAATAAGAAGCCAATTAGATAAAATAAGAGCATGATATAATATTAACTAAATCAAGTTATCTCCAAGAAATCTATTTGAATAGGTGGAGGAAGAACCTCTTAGGTCAACACCAATGACACCATTGAGAAATATAAAGTTAGCTAGATCTTCCATACTTTTTGTAAAGGATTAAATGTTTCCCTTTATTCTTAGGGATTTGAAGGAGGTGTTGAAGTCTCCAACTAGAATCAATTTGATTCCCTTTTTGATGGATCTAAAAGTTCTAAGATCATTCCAAAATCTTTTATGAGCAGAGTGATAATTATGGGTCTTTAGTAGATTTTCTTATCTAGATCTACCTATGTTTTCTAAACATGTAGATATTTCCCTTTTTGACAAAGGTTGGGAAGTCTTTGGTCGTGTGTCCAATTTTTTTGCATCCCTCACATTTCAGAGTAGAATTTTTATATTCAATTCTTTGGACCTATTCTCCACTTGAAGAGTCTAGGGTGATGGACATGGGGAGACTTTGATCTATGTAAGAATTGACATAGAATATCACATAGAACATGGGAGCTATGTTTTTTGTGGCTAAGTCAAAGGCTATTAGGTATCCCATAGTTTTATTAATACTAATGAAAACATATTCATCCCAAAATTATAATGGGAGTCCTTAGAGCCTAACCCATATGGGCATTAGGTTTATTCTCTCTTGTTTAGGGTTGAAACTAGCTTTCCATGTTTAAGGAAAAGTCCTAATTTCCCTAAAAACTAGGGTCCTCTAATTAAGATATTAGCACAATCTTCTTCATTGATACAACTGATGAGGAATAAATAGTTACTCATGGTAGATATTTATATATATCCCTTTAGCATCCATATTTTTGACTCCCATTATCTAAAATTATCTATGTTTGGATGAGCTCCTATAAACTTATCAACTAAGGCATCTGTCAATCTGGATAAACATTTCGATTTTATTATATCAGGTAAGACTATCTGAAATCATTATATGTACTTAGATATTTTAAGCTTCTGGTTGGGGTGTATCTCTTCATATTCTCCCACTTTTCCTTTGATTTTTTATACCTAAGAGGATTTTAATTTTAGGTTTCTAATGGACCCTATTCCCATAATCTAGTTGACCAGATTCACTGCCTTTGTCATTTTTTTAATCCCAATCTTGTCTGCCCCATGACATTCGGTCCTTGTAGGTTCCCCCTAGTAGTCAATACCTACATGTTAGCCCACCTTTGCATCTCTATCTCCTTCATCATAAATTTTCATTGTATATTTTGAATGCTCCTTTCCCACTTATATGATTTTGTTTTCCATTTTTAGTGTGCATATTTTGAATAAATATAAGCTTGTTAGAAGTATGTTTAAGTGATATTTTTGGTGTTTATGGTTAATATTGTTTACATGATAATTTTATATATGTCAAATTTTCACATTGACAATATAAGTTTCAATTTGGATAGCCAAAATGTTTCACACCCACACCCTTGTCACTATTACGTTGTGTAAAGTGACTAAGTCTACCTCTACACACTTATTATGTGTTGGTATTTTGGGCTGCAATGTCTTCAAAATTTATTTGATGTAGTTTTGAATCCATGGGTACTTTTAATATATTTTTTATGTCATTTAAATTATCTTTTGTAGATGCACTAAAATTACAAGGTCAATCTTTGACCTGTATATGTCCTAATAACATACAAGCTAAACTTAAAAATTATATTATAAACTCTAAACCTAAACATGGTGGTCTAACCTAACACTCTATTCCAACTTTTACATTATGAGACACTTGTGAGTTGAAACCTTAATCAGACCTCAATGCACTTATTATATTATATTGTAATATATTATTAGTATTGTTCATTAGTAGTTAACTTATATTTAAAAATGGGTCACCAAATTGACATAATATATGAAGAGGTTTGAATTCCATTTGGGAATTCATTTGTTTTTGAATATTTTTGGATAATTTTTTATAAACGCAGTTGGAATATGGGAGCCATGTGTTGAATATGTGTAGGATTTGGCTTGATTTTATATTTCAATTTATCTTAGGAATTATTTTATGTTATGGTTGATTTCCTAGACATAGCCCTAGAAAAAATCCTTTCCACCCTTGGCATGTAATAAAAATATTGTTTTTTGATTTGGATTTTAATGGAATGCATGGATTAAGGTGTAATATCTAAGATGAATCATTCCACGGAAAAAAACATGGTATTTTATATTTTTTTTGAATATGTTATTGATTATAAGGCTTTTTATGGATGCAAACACAAGTTGGAAAAAAATCTATCAGGGATTTGGTTTCATGTTTTAGTACTAGTATTTTTTAGAAATAAAGTTTATTTCTATTGTTTGATTTTTTTTCCATGGATATCCATGAAAATTATTATATCTATAATATCTATATGAAAAATTATGAGAAATTTTTATTAATGAGTGTTTATAAACTATCAAGAGAGAGACATAGGAAGTGGGAAATAACCAATTCAAGGGTTAAAATTCTACTATCACAAACTTTAAATCTTGATGACAAGGTTTTATTTAATATCTTACCCTTTTTTAATCTTAATATTTAAATAATGAAATGAAAAAAGGGTAAATTTAGTTATAGGAATGCATTATATTTTAAAATGTCATCTGAATTCTAGGTTTGATTGTATATGAAAAAAATCATTTTAGACATGGTATAGAAATTTTTGTTAAATGAACATCATTCTCTTGAGATTAAATTATGGTTTAGAGGAATATTTAAAATATATGTTTTATTTCACCATAAATTTATGCTTTTTTTAATTATATATTACTAAGAATGTGCATATTATAGACAAAACAATATTCTTTGGCACTTTAACAACATCAACTTTCACATTATTTAACATACTTGAACAATGCACATATATTTTACTCTCTATCACACTTCCATTATATATTTATACTCATTTACTATTCCTCTCTATCCACCATAAATAATTTTTTAGGATCATTTTAGTTTATACAAGAATCCTTAATAATCCTAGACAAACATTATTCATATTTTAGATCTATGTGTTTCACTTCTAAGACACCATTAGTAAACCTAGATAATGACAATTATTGCAAGTGTGTTATTTTATTGGTAGTGTCTAAGGGGCCTAAATGTATATTTTTTAAACTAAGAAGTCTCCATTAGGTTGGTATATATAGGTATCATGTCGCGTCATAAGTTAAGGAAGGGACATATATAAATACAAAACAGCTCTAAGATTATTGGACACATGGAAAGTCTTCGAAATGTATTGATAAATAACATATGATCAATCTCTTTAAACCTTATCAAAAATCATACAAACATTTAATAATTTTAAGGAACATCATTATAGTAGCCAATAGAACCAAATCTAATTACTAAAATTTAAAGTTGCATGCAAATAAGTATCAAAGATCAAAATATAACATAATATGCTTTCCATATATTTCAAGATGTTACATACATATGTACACACATGTGCATGCACACACATGCATAGATAAATATGTGTAGTTTGAACCATCTTTAGAGTATTGGAACATATACAACACTCAACCATTTAGTGGGGAATGGTTGTTTTCATTCCAACCTAAAATACTATCCCATTTTTAAGGGAATTTTATGTTCAATCAAACATAATTAGGTTTTGGATAAAATAGATATAAAATATGTGTTTTTAGTGTAGGATCAGGTAAAATGTGAACATAGAGAATAAAATTTTAGGTGCAAGATATTGCATTCTCAAATGGATGATAGTGCAATCAAATTCATGTCTAGTAACATCTTTAAAATAATAAATTGATCTTAAAAAATATTAGGGAGTATTTTGATCTAATTTATTAAGGCATAGGAATCATGGGAGGTGTATTTATTTCATATCTATATTTTTAGACCTATTTGTGTTAGGTTCATAGATAAAGGTGTAATGGATGGAATTAGGATTCTTAGATTAGGTTGATGTTTTTCTTTAAAGTGTGACTTCATTATAACAAAGATAATTGAATGAATGATAATAATTTTGAATTAAATTATGTTTGAGAGGTGGAAAAATGATATTGGTAAAAATATATTATGTTTCATGATTCAATGTTTCATAGACTAAGGAATGCATGTGACATTGAAAATTAATAATGTAATAATAAATGTATTAATTTATGTCTTGTTTAATGGATGTAATAATTTAAAACATGGTTGAGGTCTATTTTTAATGATAAAATAATTTAAGAAATGTTATTACAACAATTGAAATTAATGCATAAACCCACAATGTAAATCATGAAACCATGCTAGGGAATCTCCGATCAAGATCTGATAAAATAACTTAAGTAATATTAAATCATTATTTTCATAGTTTCAAATAGAGTAAAATATGCATTGAAAGTTCCCACCAAGATATACGTGGCCATCAAATTGGAATTTTGGTATAATCAAGCCATATGGTAGAGATATGTTAAATATATATCTAGGAATAGGGTTTGAAGGTATAACACTAGAAATAAACCTACCATAATGACACTCTAAATGAATGTATAAATCACACACTTCTATTTTTAATTCACATATGGAATGAATCATGGTCACTATCTCATAGTTAGGTACAATAGAACACTTTAGATATTCATTCAAAAGAACCAATTGATTTTGCATTTTAAACATGGGCATGCTAGAAGAGATATGAGTAGTAAGTGAACAATAATTAAAAATAACATGTGTATAAATATAAAATATAATAATTATAATTTACTATAGATAATTAATTTAACATATACATGATTATCTAAAAATGGGAATGATCTTGTATAATATTTTATCTAAAATTTGCAATTATATCCTCATCAATATTATTATTTCATGTAACATTAATATTTTAAAAATTCACATATTTTTAATTTGAATCAAAAAAATCCATGTTAAGATCATAACCCATGAATAGAGTAAGGTAAGAACACAAACTATGGAACAAGCAAAAACAAGCTAAATTTGCTAGGAAAACATTAAAAACTAGAGTTTAAATAAACAAGGCAAGCAACCCTAGGGGGAAGGATAACATGAAATCCTAAATGGAATGATAGAAAGGATTATATTCACATAAATATGAAATTTTAGTTTAAATATGAAGATTAGATATGAAATGTGAAATAAAACACTAAGTTAGGGTTAAATCCAATGACATAGGAAAAATAAAGATGCAAATATGAAAAATTAGATATAAAAATGTATAATCATAAAAAAACCCTATGGGTAAAACTTAGAAGGTATAAACATCTAAATAATTAAGGGTTTCACAAAAAAAAGAATAACTATTTATGGTTTAATTTTAAATATATTGCACATAAATTACTAAAACATTAGCATGAGCTAGATCAATAAGTTAAAAAAAGAACTATAATAATAAGACCTCAATTATGCTTAAAAATAGAAATTAAAAAACTAAAAAATAGGGAAAAATAAATAAAATTGAAAGAGAAGTAAATACTAATGAAAATAGACACACATAGTTACTATTATCAAAATTTTGAGTTGGGGACAAGATTTGGGAGTTATCTAGATAGAAACCCTATAACATGTGATTACGTTATGCTAGGGGAAAAAATTGATATGTCATTAGAATTGCATAAATAAAAATCAACATGATACATAATGTTTACCTATGCAATATCTGAAAATATACCCTTCCCATGAATATGTGCCTTTTTTATTATTAGGTTCTATAAAGTTTTATGTATGTGCACTAGAAAATGAAGAATGGGGCTCTGCACTCGCTTCCCTAAATTGGTGTTCAAAATAGTAGATTGGTCTTCTTATTTATCTTTGAATTAATTTACTAAAAATGGATACAATATGAAAATAAATATGTTTAAGGTTATATGACTAAGGAAACCTCAATATGGAGTTGTATATAGTATCCTACATGCTTGGAATAAGGGTCAATGTAATTCTCATGTACATGTGAGTGTAATTTTGAACAAGGCATTAACATTCTATCCTTAAGTGAATTAAAATTATAGGAACATTGACCTATCCTTATTTTTTATAAAAAATTAACCTAAGCCTTGTTTCAAGTCCTTAAGAGTAGAAATATAGTAATATGATGTGTGCTTAAACTGGAAATCACTTGGTTACTTGATGATTCCTCTTGAAAATTATTATTGAAATGACTATAGAATATGTATATATCATCATTAAATATTTTAATTAATAACCTATTATTAATCAATTTGACCAATAAAAGATAAAAAACTGACACACATAAATATAAACATTGAAAAGAAACAAAAGAGAGTATATCGGACCACAAAAATAGAATATGTTGAATTAGCAAGAGACCAATTATATATGAAACAAAATTGGAAGGCCAATGATTTTGACTTGGTATAATATATACAAGATGTAGAATAAAAAATAAACACAAATACTAAATGTATATTGTAAAAAAAAAACATAAGTTCACAAGATCTTGTAGGGAATAAATAAAAATATGAAAGCACACATAAAATCACTAATAAAACCTTAATTTGAATGAATTATCCATATATATAAAACATCACTAAAAAAATTCTAATAATAAACCTTTTACTAAAATTAGGTGTCTAAAATAAAAAATTAAATTAGTCAAAAATTTATTTTAATTTCAAAACAAGATTCTAAAAATTTATTTATAAAATTATTCTAACTCCATAAACTTTGGATTTGTTTTTAAAAAAAAACATCAAAAAATATATAGGTGCATTCATTTTGTCAACAACTAAAATTGGTACCACCTGATACTATTTTTTTATCCAAATATTCTTATGAAAATACACAACCACAATATTCCTACTAGATAGATAAGAAATTTCATAAACAATTTATGCCTTATTATTGTCATCTTTGGAAATGGTTTTTTCCTCATTTTATTTTTTTATTTAAATTTTTTATAATCACAAAAAAAATCATTAGTATTTTCATAATTGATTTTCTTATTCTCTATATATTATTTACTTTTACTATCCATAGTTTCTCAAACACAATCCTTTAATTGACATGGAATTGTGTCAATACACCTAAAATATCTGCAATATTTTTTTTCATGCAAATTATATGTGTGGTTGTGTTGATTGACTCAATAAAGTAAAAATTAGTAAATAAATTTGTTTTCAATAAGTGATATATTTATTTGAATATTAAGTTTAGTTCAACATATAATTATAAATTTTATTGAAAGAACCAATAGAATAACCAATAAATTTACACCTACATGGAGATTTTTCTAAAAAATATGAAATGGAATTATGTCTATCGTATAAGATTTGCCAAGATATTATAAAAGTTTTAGGGGTTAATCATCAAAATTATCCACATGATGGAAACATTACACCCTACCCAAACATAAGGGTCAAATTTATATTATTGATCCTTGATATCAAGGTATTAGTTGTGCATCAAAATGGGTGATTCACTCTCTATATGGTGAGAACTATAGAAACTTCTCCCACATCACATATACAAACTAACATAGTGAAATGATTATTTTCAACACACTCTTAGTTGGACAAAATCTTGAATGTTTAATATTTCAAAGCTAGATACTTTATTATAACCTCTGGTAATTGAAAGGTATGGAAAAACATCTCTCCTTGGCTACTTGAGAAATGAATTCTTAAGTCATATAGTTTTAATTTTAATTAAAATTATTTTCTAAAACAAGATTATCCAATTTGGAAACCTCTTCTTGGATCTTCATGCCACCCTAAAAGGTTCATCTCTAAAAATTAAATTTATTAAGGCCCTTAGAGATCTTTGGGATCCAATAACCTACTCTTGGTTACCATTGCATGCCATAAGAGATAAATTTAAGTTTATTAGATACTTTAAAAAACTATATGTGAATTTAATTATTCAAAACCATAATATAGTAAATAATAATATGACACCATCAATTGGCTTAATTTTACAAGATTGGAGATGGTCTACCCATAATAATTTTAGAATGATGTCTCCAAAATAAATCTATAGAGCTAGCAGTAATCCCTAGTATGCATTTTTTAATCAAGATATATGATAAATGTGGCTTTTATCTCTCATAAGGTTCTTATGACATACTCTCTCTCTTTATTTCTAGAAAATACATGTCAAAATATCATATTTAGGTGTTGACGTGGCATATTTTACATCAAAAACTTCCCACATGGGTAAGATGGGTAAGATGTGTATTTCCCATAATTTATGACATTTTAGAAACAAACTAGGATATTTTCTATATATTTTAGGATTTTACCTATAAATTAACAACATTTAGAATCTCCTCCAAAGATTAATACCAAGGTTATTTCCAAAGCATTTTAATTAGAATACAAATTTAATTAGACAAGAACAACTCACTGAAATGTCCCCAGTTTGGGGTGGTTGTATATTTATCATTTTTAGGCATATTTGGAAAATTAGATGCAAAAATATATATTTTAATTCAAAGTATAATATTAGGTTACTCTTAGTAAGAATTTTTCTTCCCTCTCTTTGCAATTTTTTCAAATACATGGTTACCCTCACATAATTTATGAGAATGGTATATCCATCTAAAATCTACTAAAGTCGCTTCACTTCTCACACACTACCCAAAAAAACCAATTCTATTAAAATTAAGTAGTTTTTGAACACTATTTCACAAATATCTATAGCCTATCTTAGTATGGGAATGTCCTATAAATGTGAACAAGGGAAAATCATGGGAAATTCCTTAGTTAATTTGGTTGGCTATTTTTTCTTTAAATGATTGAATTATGGTTGCTTGATCCATGACCACTATTAGATATGGTTTACTATAGTTTTTTATAAGATGTATTCTATGGATTTTTCAATTTTCTTGTAATAGTTTATGTATGATATAGAACTCATATTTAAATATGGGTAAGTGTACAAAGTTGGGGGACAAAAAGTGCATATCCGTGGACATTTATTTTCATAAAAATGAGAAATTTCAACTTTTGTAGATTATTAGAAATGACTACACTCAAAATTTAAATATTATAGAAGACATGAATTGTAGTATTTCAAATCTATTCTATAAAACACTAATTATTTTTAAAAATGTATAAGTAGGTAAAATATTTAAAATTTGAAGAACTCATTTATTTATAGAAAAATAGAATACATAGTCAACTGTGTGGCCCCTCATTTTTTGAGAATTGTTTAGTATTATTTAAAACACTTTGGTAGAAATTTAGATAATATCATCTAGTTTTAGACCTATATTTTTTAAAAATAAATTAATATATATTTTTAATTAATTTTATAAATAAACATATCTTGAAAGCTAGAAAAAAATATAGTTGGACATGCTGCCTCCCCTAACTTCCTAAGAAAATGATAATTAGTTATTTTTATTTTGAATGTGTATAGATTTAAACCTAGTTTATGACCATATTTTTTTTGCATTTGGATCAATGATGACCATATTTTTTTATCCCATGAGTACTCATTCTTAGAGAGTCTTCTAAACTCTCTTGCTTTATGACCAAACTAACTGCATACAAAATAATAACCATTGAATGAACTGGCATACCATATAGGATTAGTTTATTTATAGGTCTTTTCATGTTGACCTTTTTGTATTCAATTCCATTCTCTTTTACTTGAGCTTCCACCTTTTGGTCTTCTTTGAAACCTAGACATGTCTTGTCACTTGAAAAGTATTGACTACTCAAGATATCATCTAGAGCCTCAGTGCTCTTTTCAAAATTCACAAATATTTTCACCTTGCTAGATGCTTGATCCAACTTATCTTTCATGGATTTTACTTCAATTTCATACTTGATGCATTCTTACTATTTAGCCTTTAGTCTTGCATTGACTACCTATATTTGTGGCTCAACTTGATTGATGATCTCATCATACTTTTTGTAAGTGTTACTTAGTCTTTCTTCAAACAAGACAATCTACTCTAATGATCTTAGTTTGTGTTTTATTCTCCTTTAGAACTTCAAATCTTCTAGGACACTTACCAAATCTACCTCAAGGTTTACTTTAGCTTCTTCTTCATATGATTCTACATCAAACATAAGGGCTTTCCTATTTGAGTAACCTTCATTATTTTATTTTATGGCCATAAACAAGGTTTCATTATTGTCACATTCAGGTTCATTACTGCCACCATCACTATTAGATTCACTTGAATCACTTACATCAAAAGAGTTATCTTCTTTAGTGTAGAAGGTTCTCTTTTTCATGAAAATTCTTTTTGTACCTTCATACTTCCTAAAATCTTCCTTGCTTTTGTTATAATTATATGCCTTCTTGTTATCACCATGATGTTCATCATGTTCTTCATGCTCAGTATTACCGTTGTTAAGACACTTAGATTCAAAATGACCAATATCACCATAGTTGAAACATTTGAAGGGCATCTCACCTTTATACTTACTAGATCCAAACCTCAACTTTCTTGAAAATATGGATATGAGTTGATCATCATCAACATCTGAACATTCCTCATCCTTAACCGTCTTGAATTTTTAATTATTTTAAACTTTGAAAGTTTCTTCCTTATTTGGATGTCTTCCTTCATTTGTTCTCATCTCATAGGTAGTTAAGATGCCATGAATCCCATCCATCTCTAACTTATCTAAATCTTACATCTCTTCTATTGTAGATACCTTAGATTCAAACTTAGGAGTTAGTGATCTCAACACCTTTTGAACAACTATAGATTATTTCACATCTTCACCCAATCCTCTAATGACATTGATAACTTCATAAAACTTCAATAAGTAGAATGTAATGGTTTTATCTTCACTCATATACGTACTTTCAAAATATCTTTAGTGGGTCTACAACTTGGCCATATTTAACCTTGATATCTCCATCATAGATGGTCTTAAATTTGTACCATATCTATTTGGATTATACATAGTTCATTACCTTCACAATATCTACCCTTGATAGGCCACAAAGAATGGCATTCATTGCCTTAGACTTGTTTCCACTAGACTTCTTACCTGTTACATCAATTGGTGGAATAGGAGGATCACTACAACCATGCACAAATAAATTTTAAATATAATGACCTTGAGACATTAAATATATATTCATCCTAACATTTCAAAAATAATAATTATATCCATTTAATAATGGAACCTTACTAGTAGAGAACCACCTTAAGCTTGTTGACTAGCCATACTTGCTTCTCGGATCTCCTTTAGGATTTTATACCTACTTCAAAAGGACTAGGATTTGCTATCAAATATTTAACTAAAAATATATTATATGGGGGTGAATAAATATTAAAAACTTTATTATCAATTCCACTTACGAAATCATCAACATATAGACCAAACAATGCATAAACAATCAACTATACAAACATGAAATAAGATTTCACAACCCAACACATTATATATGTGGTAAACCCTCAAGGGGAATAAAACCAATTAATATCTAAAAATGTAATAAAATCCTAGAAAACAAACATCAATTTTAATTAAGCACCACTTAAATTGGAGACCACTTCCAACTAGCCAAGTACCAACTCAGCTATTCTTTAGCAAACACCAACTTCCAAGGAGGCACTGACCCCATAAATTAATTAGTAAAAAATCATTCACCTAAAACCATTGATTACCTCTATAAATTTTTTTTTCTCTTATAATATATGATGATCTCATTCTTCATCTCTTCACACACTTCTATCCCTCTCAAATTGACCTCTAGACTTCTTCGCTCAACTAGCCTTCTTCTTGAATTGATTAGGTCATATGACCTTGAACCTCAGAAAAAAAACCTATGTAAAATTTTCATAAATAATCCTATACACTAATATAATGGTTTAAAATACCTCCTTATACTCTACAATTCATTATTCTATTCACTTTCTCTCCACTCACACAAATAGGCCTAAAATTGCCTAGTATTTATACATGTTTCTTGAACATATCCTTCTTATTCAATGAAATACCTTTATCCTCTTAGGTATGACATTAAATGGATATAAGGACATCTCATATACATGTATCATTTTTTTAAAAGTCTATTTAGGTATGATCTACCTTAATTAGGCCTTATCTTTCCTTTAGGTCTCATAGAGACCTAATCCCATTAAGTCTATTTTAGACACGTTACACTTTGCCTTCCTTAGAACACATTAAAAAAATTTACACAGTAGTAACACATCATATTTAATTAAAATATACCCTTGATAATATCATCTAGGATCCAAAAAAAAATTTATCTCCAACCACCATTTGAAGCACATCATTAGTATTAGTCATAATTAGGCTTGTTCATACTCAAAAAGTTTGTCTTGAACACTTGAAGCATAAACATAATTTTCCAAAAATACATGACAAAAAATAAAATATAAATAATATATATTACCTCAATATAATCATCATATGATTTAGGATTCACAAATCTTTTAAAAAGTACTCAAACCCTTCTCTGTAAGTAGCCCACTCAGAATTGCCAACTAGTCTCAAAACATAGTCATGGAAACATGAACTTATGACACCTAATAGAACATAATTAAGGAATTTAAATTAATTAAAAATATATTAAAACATATTAATAACAATACAAATAAATAATATCATAATATCTAATGTCACATATTGCTCTTGCAAACTAATTTGTTGACCTTCTCTCTCATAGACTTCACTCTGCCTGACAAGCCATTTTAGATTCAACATTTGAACCTATTATACTAACTTAAAATATTATAAAAAAATATTTATAGGTCACTAAATTCCAAAAAATAAACATAATGTGTATTATATGTATTAAATTATGGCAAAGAGCCTCCAATTCATCACTGTAACTTGCTTACCCATATCTTCCAATTTACTTTCAAACACAACCATGGTGATAATGACCTTCAACACCTATGTAAACCCTTTCAAATAATTCCAATGAATTAGTATTATATTAATATATCATTATAACAACTTAAAATATAAGGATACCATGATGAAATGACAATATTGGTATTTCAGACCATTCTCATGAACTTGCACCTTCATTGTCTCATCTTCACTAGACATGTCAACTTATGAGCAACATTTTTATCATATCCACTATCCTCCAAAACATCTATACAAAATTAATGTTTATTAATTTTTTTTTTAAATATCTCCATAAAATTTTATTCATATCTAATCCATGATAACACATCCCTAATCAACTTCTCACTTCTACTTGGGTTTCTCGTTGTTTGCACCATTAGGCCTATTAATGACTGGTCAACTTATAAGACTATTTTATCACACCTAATATATATAATATACTAAAAAACAACCATGGTAATTAAAAAAACCTAAATATTCAACCTACATCCATCTGTAAACTTTGACTTGGTCAAATCTGATAGCTACAACAAATCTTTGAGAAATAAGGCCTTTCCTATAGGATCAACTCACTCACTTGATAAACCAATCACACCTAGAGATTATTGGGAGAATTTTATACATTATTAAATAAATTAAATATACATACAAAACTATTTTTATCACTTTATAACAAAATATTTCACATCAGGTCATTGTTAGGGTTTTAGAGAGGGTTAACATTGTGTCTAGTGTTGACAATTATTCATAAAGGATTTCCCCTTATTTACAAAACTAATTACTAGATATATTATTTAGGAAAATTAAACATATAACATTAATGGATTGTCTTCTCATTCAAATGTTACATATGCCAATGAGCACTTGAAATTTCTTCTCAAGTTGAGAACCCTTCATTCTATGCACATGAGAGACCTTAAAATGCTTTTTCTTGCCTTAATATACAAAACATGACCTCAAACTTTGTAAAAATTCTTGAAACAATGTACCATACCTATAAAAACACTTAAATTCTCACACATTCCTTGGAAAATAGTCTTGATACCTCATCTGGCTACCATATATCTTTTTCCTCTCTAGGCCTTGACCTATAAGTCACTTTAGGCATTAAAACTTACTATTTAATCATTATCCAAGATATAAAAACCTAATATACATGTCATAAAAACTCTTAACATTATCAATTACTATCATATAATCTTAATATGCCTTGAAAATACCTCATGAGACCTCATTAGGTTAGTTAGGGTTTAGAACTAGTGTATTTACATGCTAGGTCTGTAGGTCCTGCCCTTATAAGCTCATCACCCTAAGACTCTCATGAGTGATCAAATGACTCATATGAATTCTCCAAGAACATAATATAGCTTCTTATTCCTATGTGCATCCATATCATTAGGACACTAATCTTATACCTTCTCATAAGGTCTCTTCATGTAATGACTAATGTCATGACTAGGGTTCTCAAGAACTTTGTAATTAATGACTAGTACTCAAACATGCTTACCTAGGCCTAAACCTTGAAATCAACCTTAGAAGAACCATTATGTTGAATTAAAATTCTATCTCAATAAATATATGATAGGTTTCCTTTAAATTCTCTCTTTTCACATGACTTCCTTGTCACATTAGGTACACAAGCTCATAACTCATAGATCACTCACCATGCATCTTCACCAAATGTACCTTGACATCAATGACATCAACCTTGACATAAAATGACATAAAAATTGACATCAATGAAAAATCTTCTCAATATGTATAATACCATGTGAATATGTTAATGAGTTATATGATAATGACATTAATCTATTTGTGTTCCTCTACAGTAGAGATGCACCAAGTTTCATAATGTTGGGATCAACTAGAGTACCAATGTTGACCTCAGTGATGCCTTCCATGAATAATGCAGACCCATATTCTAATATAGTTTTTATTGATGGGAATTGATATTATATGTATGATTTTGGGTCATCATGATCACCCATGTAATAATAATAATTTCTCATAGAAGGTAATGACGATTCATCAAAATATTGAGGGAAATCTTGGACCAACCACTCAAATATTTATTGTTCCTTTAAACTAATGTTTAATCCAAGTATAATGTTTGGAATTGTAGGGTCCTTTTCTTCCTAAGTAGATATAAATTATCTATTTTTTGGTTTCTAAAATAAGTTTTCACCAAAGGACTCATCTCTTTCTTTACTATTACCCTAGTCTAAAAGTGCCTTAGGGAGGTTTCCCCAATGGACTTCAATGTTTGATTTTATTTTTTATTTTGACTAAGTTCACCTACTCTCAAAATTAGGAAATAGGGTCCAATGTAAACTCAAATCCTTTATTTTTATATCCAATTGGTAGACCATCTTTAAGGCCTATGAATTCTAAAAGAACTTCATTTTGAAATTCATCCAATGGTATAATGTGATTTTTCTAATCCCAATAGATTAGTTCGAGATAATTAAGGGTGAGGAAATTGGAAGAGGATATGATAATAATAATGAAATTGGTATCAAATATTTTCATTTTGGATAGCTCATCATTTATAATATAATAATATTATACATCGATGCATAGATTGTCTTTATTACATGCTAAAGTTATGTCACTCTCGAGATCTGAGGGGTCACCCCCAAGTAGTTTGTATCCAATGCCTTGAGTACCTTTGTGTTTATTTACATAAATAGGATCTATAATAAATTTTTAAGTTACTCCAAATCCTTTTCCTTTGTAGCCATGTTATTTAATGAATCTATTAGGAATGGGATATTTGGCATTCTAATAACAAGAGGCAAAGTCATCATTGTACAATAAAAATCTTCATAACTGTTGGGTTTATATTGATCTAATGAACTCTTTTTGACCAAAGAGGATGTCCTTTGGGATGAAAATTAGTGTTTTTTCACCATTCCTTGTTGGGTATACCATGGTATTTGGGATATTTTATAAATTTAACAATATTAAAAACATCCTTTATGTTGTATGTACCAAGACCCTTATATTCAATAGTGAAATGGGAAGAGATTTGTGGAGGTAGACTATTAGAAGTGGATGAAAGGTTACTTGGGTCAATATAATTAAACTTTGGAGACTCAAGATCTTTATTCTTGTCCTTTTTAGGTGTATGCTTAGTGCTAGCACAATAATTATATTGACCATACTCAACTTCTAAATTTTTACAATATTGGTATGGATAAAAATCACTAGGAATAATAACCTCCATTATAAAATGGGGTATTTTTAGGCATTGATGCAAAGTAGAAGGGATTTCACATACTTCATGGAGCCAAGGACATATAAGAATAAAATTTTATGATATTCAAATATATATGACATGGTATAGGGTATCATGGGTGATAGGTCCAATAAGGATATACAAACACATGGTACCCTATGGTTCAACTTCTATATTATTGTACACCTTGATAGTAATGGTGTATAGCTAAAAATATCCTAAATTATACCCTAAATGTTTTACCAATTTTAATGAAGATACAATTAGGCATGAACCATTGTCTATGAGAACCCATTGAATCTTGTGGTGGGAAATGATGGATTTGATGTAAAGAGGATTATTGTGAAATGGACCAAGGGATGACATGTCACTTTAGTCAAATCTATTATGTTGACCTGGGGATAAATGCCCCAAAAGTGCTTATAATTGGGTAGGCTCAATGTCATTTGGAACCTTGTATTGGAAGAAAAGTTCATGAAATATTTCTTTGTGAACTTGAGACGTACATAGAATATAAATTTACATAAAGGTTATATTTAATTATTCCACAAGGTCATATTTATTTTTATTGGAATAGTATGGCTTGGATTTTTAAGGGAAGGTGTTTGAACTTGATTATTATTTGAAGGAGGTGAACAACCTTGAACTATAACCCTTAGATGTTTAGCTAAGATAACATAATTTGGAGTGAGAAGAGGGTTACTTGGAGAGTAAATGGAAAGAGAAGGTGGTGGGCCTATAATGGTGACCCATGGATGTCAAGGTAGAATAAATCTTTTTTAATCTTAAGAGGGTCACTAGATATAAATGGATTGTTCCAAGAATGGAAGGGGTGATATTTTGAGGTGTGTTGGAAGGTTGATAAGGATTGTTTTTAATAAAGGACACATAATTATTTGTAATATGACCTACAATATTGTTATAGTCATAAGATAAATTATGGAAATTGGGAATCTTGATCTTTATTATAATTATTTTAATGTTGATTTTGACCTTGAATCTAATTCTAATTATTCAGTAAGCACTTATTATGATTTTGATTATTGAGTTACTATTGGTTATTTTTATTCAAAAATGGGTCTTTATAAATAACCATATTTTTATTTTAAGTAGAAGATGTGTTATCCAACTTAGTGTCTCCATGCTAAAGTAGATCTTGGATGAAGTGCCTAAGTTGCACACACTTATAAATTCCATGGCATTTTATGAGATGGTAATCACCATATTTTTTATCTCTATATCATGAATGATTTGGTTATCCTTGTTCAAAAAAAATTTATTTGGACAAATGAACATATTTTCCTCAACCAATTTCTATAATACTACCTCAATAATCTCCCCAAGGTCAGAAAATAATCTCCTTTGATACAAATTCTACTGAGGAGGGGTCTATACAAATTGATATATTGAGTAGGTGGAGTATTTTAGGTAGGCATAGGTTACACCATTTGTACATTCATTGATTCAATTATTATATTTCTTATTACATTCTTGTTTATATTGAATATTTTGGGCTTCTTAGATGTACTTATTTATGCTTGAGTTAGGGCTTGAGTTTGTGCCTGATTCTAAGAATAAATCTTGACTAGGCCTTTATCTATAGGAGCTTTTTCAATTTACACTCATTTATCTATAATCTCTTTAAATGTATTATCACAATGGAGTCTCATGTTATGATCCACCTCTAAATTCAAATTGGAAGTTAAAATATTTTTTAGTTGCTTATCTAGAAGGTTATGCAAAAATTGACTTGCTAAACTTCTCCATCATTTTAGGTAAGCAAAAAAACTTTCCCCACCACATTGTTTAGTATTGCATAAATCAACCATGGTCAACATATGTTTTATGTTATATAAGTTTTTAATACAAAATTTATACAAGTCATCAAAGGCACTGATATATCCCTTTAGAAAGTGAAGAAAACACTATGAGGCTTGTCTACCTAAGCTACATAGAAATAAGCGAAGAAGATAAATGTTATTATAGGCTACTTATTTACATGACACAAATAATCCTTTTGAGTGCTCTTTAGGATTACCCCTTACCTTATATTTTTCAAATTTTGGTGAATCAAAGTGAGATTGGAAAGGTACTTGAAGGAAATGCATGTCAAATGGATATGGGCATATCTCATCAAACTTGTACTTTTATATCTTATTTCATGTTTGGAGTCATATAAAAATGTCTTTTATCTCTTGAAATTCCTAGAGAATAGGAACATTAAAAGATGGAATAAGTGTATTTTTTTTATTGTTTAAATGGGGATTGGTTTGATTTGGATAAATAGGTGGATTGGGATTAAAATATGTTAGAATGGGTACCCTTTGGGCTAATCTATTAGGGTTATTCACCCTATAAATAAGATTATAATATTGATAGGGTACTTGTTGCTAAATATTATGGGTAAGTGGATTAACAACACATTATTGAGTTAGAGGAATTTATTTCTAACATAGGGGAATTTTTTGTCAGAAGGTAATGACCTATCATGAAGGGACTTGCTATTGGAAGGAGACCTATTGTGAACTAGAAGGGATTTGTTGGGAACTAGAATGGATTTGTTGGGAACTAAAAGGGATAGATTATGGATTAATAGGGATCTATTAAGGATTGATTACAACTTGTTTTGGTGGAGGATTATTAAACCATAATTGTAGATTAGTTACACTTGGTTGTAATGGTGGATTATTGGTAACTTGTTGTTGTGGATTTAAAAAGATATGATGAGAGGTAGAATGGATTTGTTTGGATTTATAGGGGAATTGATGTGAATTAGGTACTACTTTTGATGGATTATAAGAATATATTTTCTTGGAAATAGGATGGATTTAATGCAAATGACAAGGGATTTATTGTTGTGGGTTTATAGTATCTTGTAGCAATAGATCCACTGGAGGTGTTTGCTCAAGATTTTGAACGGATCCAAACTCAATGAAGGATTAATTAGTTAATCTTATTTTTATTAATATAAGGGTGGATTTTGGTCTCAAGTGGGGTATTGATAAAAGGAATAACTAGGGAAGTAGCTAAAGAAACCATAAGCTAACTGATCTATTGTAATTGAGAGATAATAAGTTAGGAGGATTGTGAGAGGTTTACAAGTTTCCCTTTACCTTTGTTAAATGATTATATATTTTGATTGGTACTTTGTACAAGATATTTTTTATGAGTGGAAGTTGACTCTATAGGTATTTCCTCAATTCAAACATGGCAATGTACTTCTATTATGAGTGGTATATCCTCGTATAGTTTTCATTATTTTGGAAATACCCCAATGGATCATAAGACCATTCATCATCTATATTATCATTATATGAAGCCCTATTTCATGTATACTTAGGTATGTTTAGATTATTAATATTCATTTTTAATCAAAGTTGTTTGTTCAAATTGATTAGATTTGATTGTGTATAAAATACATTATTAATCAATTTGAATTTGAATTTTAAGTTTGAAATTTTCTATTTGAATCAACTTGTGCTTAATGTGATATTGGAATAGCTCTTGGTCAAAGTATAATGTGTGATTATATTTTTCAATGTCAAGGTGGAATGTTTTTCAATTCAAGTTACCTTTCAAATTTTGCAATGTTTTAGAATGTTAATTAGAAGTTTTAAGGAATTAAACACTTGACCTTGGATTTCATAAAAACTAGGATTTGGACTTGATTCTTAATTTGGATTGCAAATTTTATCTTAAAAAAATTATTTTCTTCAAAGTTTGACTTTGATTTCAAATTTTTATTTGGTTTTAGTTTGACTTGAGACATTTGACTTGAATTGAATTATTTTGAAAGTTGAAATTGACTTTTGGAAGTGATTTAGTTTAAATTTCAAAAAATCATGACCTTGTTTTAAAATTGACTTTAATTTATATTTGACCATGAATCAAATTAACTTTGACCTTTGAATTTTGAAAATATTTGACTTTGGCTAACTTTGAATGGTCGACTTAGAATAGTTGAATTTTCCTTGATCATTTAATTTTAGAAGTTAAATTTGACTTTATTTGAAATATTTGACTCATTTAGAAAATTATAATGATTTGGATTCAAATTAGAATTTAAATTTTGGAATTCAGATTTGATTTGGATTTGAATTGGAATTGAATTAGATTTGGAATTAGAATTAGGTTTAGAAATTGGATTTGAATCAGATTTGGATCATATTAGTATTTTAGAATTTGGATTTGATTTCAAATGGGTAGTATTATGGTAAAACATGGCCAATGTACCATTTTAATTGGGTATTTTAACTTTAGGAAAGGGATTAAATCTAACTCATAATTTGGGTAAAGTAATGCCTTATCATGAAAATGTGTAATGACAAAGTTTTAGACTTAGGATATTTTTGATTTGTTTGATGTGTAAGGTATGTCATGAAATATGGGTATAATAAAAAAAATAATCAACAACACACATGCAAAGCATGCCCTATCTTTAGTATCAAAATGAGTGTGTAAGGTGATTGTAGTCTATGTATCTACCTCACAAGAAGTAGGAACAAGTTAATCTCTTAGCCCTCACTTGAAGTAGTTTATCATGAGATCTTGGGTGAGGTTGTTTTCCCTTGCACTATAAGTAATTTATGACTAAAATGTATTAACTTAAAATTTTGACAATGTTTTTCTACATGGTCCCCAACATACCTCATAATATGTGGGGATCAAAATTTATCGAAGAAGAATAAATAATGGGAAATTTGTGGGAGAGTTTAGCCCCTTTGTGACCACTTCAGCCATGATATATTAGTGAAGTTACATAATAAATTAATACTTTAATGGTGATGTTTGATAATTTAGATTTAGGGATAAACACCTTGATTTCATGAATCCCTTTATTGGGAATTTCACTATGCTCTTAGCAACTACTTCCCACATTTTATATACCTCATTGGATATATAGGGTTGGTGAACATGTTGGGGGATGATATCCAAGTAATTTTACCCTATAGACTAATTATAAGGTGATGAAATCCACCCCATAAATCCAAAATAAAAAGGGCATTTCATTATTTCTAATCTTTAAGATCTCACAAGGGGGAAAGAGGATAACATACTCTAGTTAAACTTCAAGAAAAATATTAATAGTAACATATGTGTTTTTTATCACCCATGATCCCATAATTGGGAAACGAGAGAGAATAAACATGATAAATTATCCACAAATTAATAATCAATAAAAAAACACAAAAAAATGAAAAAAAGAAGTTTTTTTTAGAACACCAAACTTAAGTGTCGGTTGTTTTTATGACCAAAATAAATTGTGTTTGTAAAGCATTCATAAATTGTTTATTTGGGAAATAATCACTTCTTTAATGAGAAAAGTATAAAAAAAATATTAGAGATTGAAATGTGGTCTTTATCTACCAAGAGAAGTTAAATTAATGTTGTTTTTATCCTTAGGAATTTGCAATAGTGAAACCACCATTTAGTAGAGAAATCCCACCGTTTAGTAGGGAAACCTCATTATTTAGTAGGGAAAACCCATTGATATATAGACACATAATAAAAAATATAAAAAATTGGTGATTCTACCAATTAGTAGTGTGATATTGCTATTTATCAGGGTGATCCAACCAATTTGCAGAGTGATATCACCATTTTTAGGAAAAACATAATGAGAAATAAAATAGAAATAAAATTGTAATTTATGTTATCAAATCTACCTTTTCTAAGATCAATATCACTAAAATGTAGGAAAATAGAATAAAAAGGGATTACCATGACATTTCTACCAATTCGCAACTCAATCCTAGCAACACATAAGCTGATTATGTCATTTCCATAAAATGATAGTATTTAAAGAATCCAAGATCAAATATATCATTTTATAGGGTGATATCACTGAATTGTAGGTCAAAACTACCATTTTCCTAAAAAATATAGAAAACTAGAAAATATAATAGAAATGATACAACCAATTAGCAAGATGATATATTTGATTATGGGGAGAGATCCCATTGATTAGCAGAGTATTCTTGCTATTAATTTGGGAACAAAAATATGATAAATAATAAGAAAATTAAGATATAAATTAGATCTATAATGTGTTAATTTATTAATTAGAGGACTATTTTAATGTTTTAAAAGAATTTGTGGGATGCTAGTCCCACTAAGTGTACCATATATAAACACACAAGTATAAGGGAGTTAGTTCCACATTGTTATGAAATCTAAATTAAATGCATACAATATAAAACCCAAGCACATGTCCTTGGATTGAATAAGGACAAAAAGAGGTAAAAAAACATAAAGAATATAAATAATATAGTTTTTTACCTTCTCTTTGGATACCTCCATCTCTCTATAATGAAAGCTTTTTTTTCCTGGATATAGATCTTGGAGTCTTCATCAATGTTATGGAATGATTCCAAAATCATATTCCCTTACATTATGTATGTTTTGATTGAGCAATGAAGGAATTTATAAAGCCTTTTTTTAGAGTTTTGATAGAGTGAATCTAGCACAAAAAGCTTGTTTAAGAAGATAGAGATATCCTACATTTATATATATTTTAAAGTGATGGTGGACCACACATATAAGATAAGGATCAATGGTTGAGGATGACTCATCATCCTCATAAATGTTAGAGGGAAATTTTTTAATAAACTTGATTAATGGAACCATGGGGTATGTAAGAGTTTTGAATTATGAGGATATAGTATGTGTAAGTGTTTTTTAATAACAAGTTTAGTGTATATGATCATTTCATACCTTTTACTTGAACATTTGCCTTAGTGATGTCATCTTTGGTGAGGAAATAAACCAAATTTAAATTCAAAAACTAGGAAATTTTAAAAAGGTGTGGAATTTACCATTAGAGGATAATTAGGCCTAATTAATCAAGGGTTAATTATCCTTGACAATTAATATTAGATTTTTAATGTTTGTTGTTAATCAAATATTTCATTTAATTTTCCTATGGTAACATTTGTAAAGTGTTAAATTGATTTGGGAGTTTTTAATTTAAATTTTATGTTACATTGTGTTACCCTTATTAGTGATGTGTCATCATGATTATTGATCAAATCAATAATTCCATGGATGATTTGGAGAAAATTTGATGGTTTTTGGTTAAATTTGTGCACTTTTGTGTAAACTCATTATGATTTCAATTTAGACATAGAAGTGATGAAATTGGAGTGTCTACACAAATATATAGCATCAGTCACTAATGACTGATATGTGAGTGATACATGGATAATTTACCATATGCCCTTATATATTTTAAATATTTTATACTTTCACAGTCCATACATTAATAAAAAAATATTTTGGGATAAATTGTGTAAGATTTTTGTAATTTTTCAATGTTTTGGTTCCACACATGTGACCCTTCATCAGGAGAAAAATAAAATGGACCAAAGGTGTGGATCTAAAACATTAAAAAAATACAAAAATATTACATATTATATCCCAAAATCTTCTTTTATATATTTTCAGATATGGATAGGGAATATATAATATAGTGGTCACACTAGTGGGTGGTGGCTATCCCCTGTGTGTGTGTGTGTGTACAACCATCTATAGTTGAGGCTAAGATATATGTTCCATAATATATGAGGTGCACTCAATTTATTATTTACCATAAGTATCTATTTGGCGAGGGAATAATATAGAGAATAGGGGGGGATTGATTGACATGTCTATATATAGGGTGAATTGGGGGGCCACATTATAGTGAGTAATCACAAAGTTTCCCTTCTATTTATATAGAGAATAAATAATATATCAATGAATTAAGGGATGAGACTACACTCAATTGATTACCTAAATTTATGGATGACATTCAATAGATAAGGGTGACTATTTAATTGAGAAATAATTGATGGTCACCCATACCCATATTGGGTAGTCAAGGACTTGATAGGTTGTATTGTATTATAATACATCAATTTAATATAATATATCAGTCACTATATTCTATTTTGGAAGAACACCAATGATTAATAGGAAGAGGGAGTTATGCACAAACCATTTTTAATGTGGAGTTCATAAGCTATACCCAAGCTTCCCCATGCCTCTAGATAAATAAGGGATGGGATCGATTGATTTATATTTAAAGTTATATTGAAAGGAGGAGGGTTCAGGTAGAATAGTCAAGATAAAATAATAGTGCACAAACCATATCATCAATCTACTCAATAGTAATCAACATGATATTTATGCAAGTTATAGAGATAGTGTTGTTGGTACACTATCTCAATTAAAAATAGATGAATTTTCCTTTGCATGAATTTTTTTGATCACAAATGGATATAATGTTCTTATATTTATTTTGGAATATAATTACCATAATCTCAAGTAAAAACAACATAAATGGGTTGTTACATATGTGTAGGTCATCAATATAACCTAAGTTCCCCAAATTATACCACTTGGCTTGATTTTAAAGCAAATTGGGTGATCACACATATATGTGCCCTAAATCATCTGCATTTTTCCTAGTTATAAATGGATACAATGTTTTTTGTGGATTTTGGCACATAAGGGACTAAATAATAAGTGAAATCAACATAAAGTGGTGGTTTGGTGTGTACGGGTCACCCTTGTGATCAATTTTACCTCAATCACACCACTTTAGCTTGAATTCAAATTGAATTAGGGTGATTATGCATACATATACCCTAAAGTGTTTACATTTCCATGGTTACAAGTGTATATGGTGTTGTTGATTCACTTTTGTCATATAATCAAGCAATAAAAACATCATAAATTGTTGGTTAGATGAGAAAGGGTCACAATACAACTTACATCACCAAAATCACACATTTTTTCTTGAATTAGAGAGAAATGGAGTGATCATAAACAAATATTCCTAAAATATTTTTCATTTACCTTGGTCATAATTGGTTATTATGTTTTTGTTCTCTTTTGACTAATAAGGGACCTAATTACAAGTAAAGTTGGCATAAATAGGTGGTTGGGTGTGCATGGCTCACCAATTCAACATATGTTTCCCCATGCTCACCACTTTGGCATGAATTCAATTTCAATTGGGGTGACCTATCATAAATTTGGCCCAAATTGTCTCTATTTTCCTTGGTCATAAATGATTATGGTGTTTTTATATTGATTTTGTCCTATAAGGGACATAATCATAAGTAAAACTTATATAGAGGAGTGTGTTGGTTTGTAAACTTTAGTTTTGACAAACCAAGAACTCCTAAAAATGTCAATAAGGAATTTATAAGGCCCGAAAACCTAAAAATTACAATATATTTACACAAAATGGACATCAATTAAAAATTTATGCCATAAAATCCTTGGGTTCAATGCTACAATCCTATTAAATGACTAAGTACTAAATAGATTTTATTTTGAAAAACTATCTCCCAAATTGTAAGCCATGCAACTGTGAGACCAATTATAGAATATGTAGAGTGACCCTAATGTATTATATTTATTACAATAAATTTAAACTATAAGTAATATGAATATAACAATGTAATCACTCTAGGCTTGGTACTTACCAAGCCTATAAAACATAGTAAATGCATGTTATTATAATGATATATTATAACACATACACATCCATGAAAATTCCCACATAATTATCCCCCAACTCCATTCACTTACCCATATGTTTTTTGTATGACATGTTTCTTCATTAAATGTACTACCATCATGAGATGAATTAAAAAACAAAATATATTTTTTTAGCCCCTTTAATTCCCAAATAGAAAAATATATTTTGAAGACAAAAGGGCTTGTTAAAAAATAAAAATAGGAAACATTTTTTTTCTAAAATTTATGTTAAACATTAAAATCAGTGATTAGGCAAGGAGAAAATTAGTTTGAGATCACTACAAAAATGAGAGAGGCAATGTAATGTGATTTTTTTCTATGATGTATAGTTGAAAATAAGTATAGTTTTTATATTTTATCCCATTTTTGGTCCATATAAAATTTTAAGTAACTTATATATTTATGCCTAAAATGCCCGATAGGCATTTATTAGTTGTTAACTATCATGACTCTTAGATACTTTTCTATTTTATAATTATTAGTTTAAATGAATTGTTATTAACATGTTTTTTTAACTTTTGATGGTTTCCATTCTCCTCCTCAATGTATTTTTTCCCTTGAATTTACCTCCTCTCTCCTTTATAGTGTTAGAAGCATATATAACCATATAGTCACACCATGTTAAGTTAGAGTGCACTCTTCCTTTTTGTGCTAGATTTTTATCTTTTAAACCATTGTATGTTGGTTTTTTCACTAACAGGGTTCACATTTGAGTTCAACTTAATATAGATACATAATAATTATAGTTAATTTTAATATAAATTATACAACATATATTAATGAATAATTATTGAGAACTTAGAGTAATTATAGAGAGATATGCCATCATTATAGCAAATATTTTAATGTGGAACACAAGTTATCATTATAACAATCACTAAAAGTAGGAAGGACACACATTACACACCTCTAGGGTTTTTACATCACAAGAATTGCTTTCAATAATACAAAATACTATTTTTTGACATATAGTTTTATTAAATGGGAATTTTAATATAATCCCCTAAACCTCACATTATTTCCCAAAGACATCAATTATTTTAAGTGACTTGGAGTTATTTTAGGTAAAGAAGAAGAAATCATGTTTTTTAGGTTACATATATTTCAACATACATATAAAAGTGATGAAATATATGAATATTACTATTTCTATGCAATTTCGATTTCACATTCAAAGAGAGAAAATGAAGAAACTTAAAGAAATGGTCTAAGGCTTGTATGTACCTGGATGTCATGCACACCATTATCCAGACATCATGAGAACTCCTCTTTGGTTTTGGAGGATGACACCTGGAAGAGAAAGAGACTAAGACAAAGAAGGCGTTAGATAAGGAGATGGTGGGTTGCCAAGCGAAAGCTTGATCCTAGAAGTATGAAGACTTCCTTAAGGGATGTCAACCCACTGATTGATAAAAAGGATGTCTGATAAATAGCAAAATGTCAAAATACTGAAATGATAAAAGACTAAAAAGGAAAATGGAAGCAAATGTGTACCTGATAAGCTGCAATCTGCTTAGCACAGTTGCCGACATCAGTGATATTGCCAGCGTCGGTTAGGAAGTCACCAACATCGGTTAGACTACCGACATCGGTAGGGGAAATGGATGAGGTCGATCGGGGTAATGGCCAGGGATGGGTTAAAGGTCTAGTTTTTGGTCTACAAGATGGACTATGGTCTTGTCTGTGAGTCAGGGAGTTTGTTTGGGATGGTAAAACAGTAGATAGAATCTTTAATAAGAACTAAGGTAGAGGGTATGTTGTCAAGAAAAGGGGTAAGGGGCAGGAAAAAGGCCTTTCAGCCTTTTCGTGAAGCAATTTAGTCAGGTTGATTAGATTGGTCTTAAGATGGTCTATAGGTCTCTGATAGCTTGTGTTGAGTTGATTAAACAGAGGGTGTTTGTCTAAAGAGAGACTAAACGGGTGTCAGAGGCAAAGAAAAGGGAGTAAGGGGTGAGAGAAGGCTTTTCAACCTCTCCAGAAAGAACAGAGAAGGTTGGGTCAAGGATGCTTGTAATAGATAGTAGATAGAATGCTAATATATTTGAAATGATACTGAAATAAAAATAGTACAAATACTTAGCTGTGACACGAGTTGGCAAAGGTGTAGAAGCTGTGTTTCGGTTGTCTCTGGTGATGGAGATATCATGTAATCCCTATGGAGAATGTTTGATGCAAGACCTCAGTGCCTAGAAAATGCTGTCAAGAATGCTGATCCCTGTAAGAAAACCAAGAAGCCAGAACACTAGAAAGCAAAAACATGAGAACTTTGTTTCGCTGGAGGAGGATTCGAGATTCGTGATTAGCTCCAGGGATTAATGATTTGTGATTAGATCCATCAAAAGGTTAGAAATTTGGTTTAAGTAAAACTGACATCGGCGATCCCACCAGCGTCGGCCGACATTTGACTGACGTCGGCGGGTGGAGAATGAGTAAAAGAGCCACCAAGCCCGTTCTCCATCCGTCAAGTGCACTATCCGTTGGAGAATTGTCGAAGGTTGGGCTAAATACACACAAGAATTGGTTAGGTGGTTATAAATAAGTAAGAATAGGTCTTGGGTGAGTCATAGGGTGGGAAATAGTCCAAGGTGAGGTGTCAGATGAGGTGTTATAGGTGATGTGTCAAAGGGGAGGATATTAATAATAAATTATTATTTTTAAATTAGTAAGTGCATGGTTTAAGAATGGGTTAGGAATGGACCAAGGGGGAAGATGACCAAGGGTTAGACATGATTTTGGTGTCTACATTTGCCCCTTTTTGTCTTGTTGGTTGCTCTAGATGAACTGCAAGACAAAAATAGGAGTTGGTTGCCTCAAGTATGGGATAAGGTTGATTTTGTCTTGTTGGTTGTTCAAGTGAACTGCAAGACAAAAATAGGAGGGTTGGTTGCCCCGATTATGGATGAGGTATTCCCCCTCAAAGTAGGAGTCGAGAGAAGGGAACCTAGAATCGGGTGCTGATTTGACAGAGAGTGGATGAAAAGGGTGAAGATAGAGTGAGAATGCTACAAAAGTCGTGATTGCATGTACACCACTTCACGAGGATGGTCAGGTCAAATTGTCATAGGTTGAGGGTCGAGGAGTGCCAAAATTGAAATAACCAGGCCCCAGCATTTAGTCAGCTACTGATTGGGTTATTCAATCTAAGCTAAAGCTCTAATGGTCATCGTATTCTAGGTATCCTGGGCTCAGGAAGTGCTCCCAGAAACATGAAAATGTCACAAGTAGTGGGGATCAACTGGCTTGCAATCTTATACTTGTGAAGGTCAAAAATATGTGCACAATTTTGCTAACCAATCATGAGGTAGCATACATGCAAAAATAACCAAGGCAAAATCACTTTGGAAGTAGTCACGGTCAGAGGAGATGGTCATGATCTCCAAGGTCTGGTGGTCGATGCGGGTGGAGGCAAAAGTGATCTCAAGTGTGCCCCAGGGGGCCAAGATGACTTGTACTGGAAAGCTGACTGATTGGGGGCATGATTCCAAGGAATGAAGAGGTGTTAAGTATGCCGATGTCGGTGCCATAACTAATGTCGGTAGACTAAAAGGACCCATGTCGATAGAAATTGGCTGAGGTCAGCAGACCAGGGCACGAATATGCCAATGTCGATAGCCTGCCAAATTTGACAAAATCATATTGGTGGCCCACCAAAGGTCATTTGCTACTTGTTGACTGAGAGAAAAAAGAGCTCTAGAGTTGATTGAGTGAAAGTGACCCAGAGTTGACCGAGTGAGCGAGATAAGGTGGCAAAAAGGCATTGGTGGAGAAAGGGAGTGAGTTGGAGAGTGATTGGACGCTGCAGAGGCATTTATGGGCTAGGAGAAGTGTGAGGGTAGAGAGTCATGGTAGAGGGGAGTAGAGGACCTACGGGAGGTCCACCACCAGTGGCACCCATTGTGCCACCATGTTGGCGACGTCGGGATGAGGTAGGAGGGCCCTGAACCCTGTTTGGGTGAGTTTTTGTTTTGATTTAGTTTTTGAATTTATAGTTGTTTTAAGCAGAAATCGAGGGGGGAGGGTAGCTAGGAGGGTGGGGAATAGGTCTAGGAGAGGTTAGGAGCAATTTAGGAGGGTTTTGGGGGGTTGGGGAGGCCACAATGGGGAAGCCCTAATTTTAGGGCTCGCCCCGTTCGGCCCTAGGGCCAAACCAGTCACCGACGTCGGTGGGATCACCGATGTTGGCTAACTTTAGACTGGCATCAGTCACTTTCTTGTCGGCATCAATCGCTATGTGACCAACGTTGGTTATATTAGTGCTGTCGTCGGCATGAAAACCGATGTTGGTGGCTGCTTGGTCAAAAGGATGGTTAAAAAATTGCCAAGTCAAGGGATCGGAGCTACACCAAGGGTTTCGCGAGTGTCAAGATAGCCATAGATGGTGTGGTAGATGGTTAAGTAGATAGATGAAAGGGCAAATGGTTAGGCTGTGAAGAAGAGTTATGGGGATTGAGAGTTGCGTTGACATGGGTTTTATTTTGGTTGGATGCAGGTGAGGTAGACACTGATGCTACGGGATCGACTACCGACACCGGGCGTGCCAGAATGTTTTTATGCAATTTCGCTTTCACATTCAAAGAGAGAAAATGAAGAAACTTAAAGAAATGGTCTAAGGCTTGTATGTACCTGGATGTCATGCGCACCATTATCCAAATGTTGTGAGAAATCCTCTTTGGTTGTGGAGGATGACACCTGCAAGAGAAAGAGACTAAGATAAAGAAGGCATTAGATAAGGAGATGGTGGGTTGCCAAGTGAAAGCTTGATCCCAGAAGTATGAAGACATCCTTAAGGGATGTGAACCCACTAATTGATAAAAAAGATGTATGATAAATAGCAAAATGTCAAAATATTGAAATGATAAAAGACTGAAAAGGAAAATGGAAACAAAAGCTTACCTGAATGTTGCTGTCGACTTGGTCACAGTCACCGACATCGGTGCTCCTACCAGCGTCAGTTGTCAAGGTCTACCAACGTTGATTACTCTGCCGATGTCGGTTTGGGAAATGGTCTCTATGGCTGGCGTCGGTCGGGGTAATAGTCTTTGGATGAGGTCTAGTCGGGTTTGTGGCCTATGGACAGGGTCTATGGACGTGTAGAATGGTTTAGGTCTGTCTAATGGTCTGAGAGTCTGGTCTGAGGTAGTCAGAGGGTTTGTGCAAAGATACGGGGGAGTCAAATGGACAGAATGTCAGATAGATAGAAGGGTAGAGGAGGACAATAGGGAGACAGGGAAATAAGGATTTGGGTCTGGCCTGGTTGACAGTTTGGTCTGGGGGGTTGATATTACTGGAAAGCAATAACTGAAAACATAATGAAAACACAAAAAATATACATACATGTGGCCTGCAGAAGGAGTGCTACTGATACCCATTCTTGTTGTTGATGTACCCTGTGTGGAGGACCTGTTGCTGTTGTAGAAGCCTACTGTGTGAGAAAGGGTGAGAGGTCTGGTTTGAATATTGGCAGATTGATTGGCAGAGTGACGGATGGTCGAAGACTGAAGATTCAAGGATACCAGAGTCTGATCAAAATCAAGGGCCCAAAATTTGTGATTAGCCTCGCCAAAGGTTAGAAATTTGGTTTAAGTAAAACCGACATCGGTGATCCCGCCAGCGTCAGCCGACATTTGACCGATGTCGGCGGGTTGAGAACGAGTAAAAGAGCCACCAAGCCCGTTCTTCATCCGCCAAGTGCACGATCCGTTGGAGAATTGTTGAAGGTTGGGCTAAATAAGCACGAGAGTTGGTTAGGCGGTTAGAAAGAAGTAATAATAGGTCTTGGGTGAGTCATAGGGTGGGAAATAGTCCAAGGTGAGGTGTCAGGCGAGGTGTTATAGGTAATGTGTCAAAGGGGAGGATATTAATAATAAATTATTATTTTTAAATTAGTAAGTGCATGGTTTAGGAATGGGTTAAGAATGGACCAAGAGAGAAGATGACCAAAGGTTAGACACGATTTTGGTGTCTACAATTACCAAGAAAACAAAATTTACAACTAATTTTAGGCCTTGCATGTACTATTTAAAAACATCCCAATCTTGTAGTTGTGTCATTTATTCATATCCATATTTTTGGGCAAGGTTCTTGACACTTATAGGTGCACATTTCCATGTTTAAATTCAAATATTTATCACCAAATATTTAATTATTTAATATATATGTATAAACACTTTGTGAATTCTCTCCTTATGGATTTGTAAAATATAAATTAGCCATTTCTATTGTTCTCCATATATGTTATAACCCTTATGCTTAATTGAAAGTAAGTAGGTTATTTTTATTCAATATAATGTATATAATATGTATATCTCTATTAAATTTTGGTGAACCAAGATGTGTATCATGTGTCTTTCCTCCTTCCACATTTGATTTATCTAAGACAAACTTATGTACCACAATGGAATAATTAGTGATTTAATGATTTATTGATCTCTAATATAATGTTGATGAGTGCTCAAGATAATGTTATGATTTCTTGATAACATTTTGTGTTAAATTAGCTATAAATGGTGTTTATTTATAGATAATTAATATTATATTGGGATATTTTTGATGTATAAAACTAACATCAAATAGTCAAATAATTACAAAAATTGGATCAAATGGGGTAGGTGCACCCTAACTAAATGATGACCATGAAGGGGACCCATAATCATTTGGAAAATTGAGATAGATATCAAAACAATCCTAACACATTTGATATAAATTTTGAGATAATATATAGAGGAATAATTGAGGTAACACAATAATAATGAGTACCATATAAAACTTAAAAATACATGAATAAATCATAATTTGGATTAACAATCAATAAATGTAAAAACACCTAGAATCATGCTAAAATTAATTCCTAATAAATACATTATCACCATTTTTATGTGTCTTCATTTTACCCCATATTGATGTGTGTGTGCGTATGCATACATATCAAAGTATTAAAATAATACATAAGTGGATATAAAATATTCCTCTTGATCTCTAGAATAAAATCCAATGTACTTGAAAACTTAAAAAAAATTGTCTTCTTCTACACTTGCATAGGTTAAGAATAAATAAACATAATAAATGCTAAAACTATATGGGATGTTGAAATTATAATAGCATCTAATGATGAACCTAGATCTATAATATCCAAAATATATCTAAGCACATCTTGAGTGGAATCCAAATATAATCCATATGGTTTTAATATAATTGATATGGAATCTGAATCATCAGGAATTGAATTTAGGGTCCTCTTTGATATAGGACCTTCAATACTTATCATTATCAATAGTGTAATGTTCTAAAACATCAATAATGATTAGACTAACAATATGGATAAAAATAGAGTATGGTTGGTCCCTTGAGATTCAAGAAGAGCATATGAAATGATGAAAATCAAATATCAAGAAATATAATGATATCTCACATTTGAGGAAATGATATTACACTTAAATATCATTGATAAATATATTCCATCACAAGACATACAAGATAAAATGATTAGTAACTATAAAAAAATATTATTGAATGTCACCCTATTGCATCACAAGTCATTATACCGAAGAAATTATGTCACGTCATTATTTTATTTTATAAATCATTTAAAGTAATTAAAAATAAATATTAATTTCAAATTAGGGCTTTGACCCAACATATGTGGAGTAAAATTGAAATTTTAATCTCACATGATTCTTTCATTTTACCTTTGCAATCTAAGATTGAGAGAGATTTAATATAATTGGGACTCAATGATAATTATTAACTCTTTAATATTGATTTTAAAGTTAGCTAATAAATATCATCATGACCAATTTAAGAACTTTACAAATCATTTTCAAGAGATGACTAAAAAATGAATGTTTCTTACCATATGTTTATATTTTTCCATGAGGATTCTAAAAAAAATGATTATAAATCTTGATAATCTCTCCATTAATGAGGCCATAGATTCTTTTTTAGGAACTACTTATGATTTACCCTCATATTATAGAACCCTCAATATGACTAATCATGCTTGTTTTATCCAAGGGTAACCCTCCCATAGTGTAGTTCGAGGTGACCTAAATGTATTAGCTATTTTTTTTTACAAAAAGGGCACACAAGTGTTCAAAACACTACACACAACAAATATAAATAATTACAATAAATCAAACTAGCCTATGCAATAAATTAAAAGTAAATTTTGAGAAATTGATAACTTATATAGGGAAAGAAGGGTGAAGAGAGATGCATACATAAATGCAACTTACTAAAGTTCTATAAATGACTAATGATGCTTAAAATAGACTTTGTAACTATGTAACAAATCTCATAGGATGTAAACTATGCTTTCTAATGATGACCACTTTCAATAGGAAAACAATGTGGATAATTTATTTCATCTACTGAAGAAAATGAAACTTTTGGATGAATGTGGAAACTTGATATAAATATGAATCTATTGTTCCTTAAGTTATAAAAAGATTTGGAATCCTTCATGATAACATAATTGTAAAAATATGTATTCTATAAGTAGAATGTATTGGGGTGATTAATTCACCATTGTAAATAAATGAGTAATATTTAATTACCCATAGTAGATAGTGAATAATAATTACGTGAGTAAATTATACTCATCATAGATAGTGAGGTGGTTTATTTTGCGTAGTATATCTTAAAATATTTTTTAACATAATAGTTTGTTACTCTTGTGTTGTATTTGGGAGATCCTATGATAATGATCTTCCAAATTTACTAGGACTATTACATGAATGATTTGTTTTTATAAATAAGAGATCTATAATAATTCTTTAGTTGATTGAAATAAATATAATTTTATTATTCCTTAAGATCTGGTATTAGAGATTTGATATCTTTGACCCTGTGAAGAACCACAAAGAATCTTGTGTACTTTGCTAGTCGTTTACAATAGAAGATACAAAGAAAAAACAAGAAGAAATTAAATGACCACCTTCAAACCTAGTGCATTCAAGGCAATATAAGATTGGATTACTTCAATACATTATCAATGTTATGAGTTCAAACATTTTATTTGAGTTACCACCTATAATAATTCTGATCATGAGGGATGTTAGATCTACCAATAGACTAAAGATATGTGTATTGGGATCTATGGCACAAATATTCTTCTTTGGTGAAAGTTACATGCATAGTAGTAGTATTTTGGTATACTTAGTGAGTTAAAAAAATAAAGATAATACAAAATAATCTTACCAAAAGAGTAGTGATGATATTTGTATGCTCAGTTGTATTCTTGACATGGTGCAATCATTAAATTCCACATAGCCTTCAAAATTTGTGAGACTTGGATAGTTGAAAACAAACACTTCATATGTTTTAAGGCATCCACTATTGCATCTCAACTTGGACCAGTTTGGTATATGCAAAATATAAATCAGTGTTAGAGAAAAGGTTAGTTTTAATATTTATTAAAAATTTATAAATTAAAAAATGTATTTTATAAGCTTTTAGAATTTAAACTAGTTCCAAAACCACTATTTATGACCCAAAAATACCTTTCAAATCCTCAAAACCAACCCACTTACTATTCATTTACTATATTTTTCTTGTAAAACCACCTCAAAAGGAAACCTGTGGTATTTCCAAAAGGGCATGGTTTTGCTCATGAAATGTATTTTTTAAGCCTTTAAATACAAGTTGTATCTCTATTATACTTGTATTGATGCATATGTAGGTTGGTAAGATACATTTTAACAAAGAGGAGGTTATAGGTTCAATTCCCCCTTAAATATCTTTTATCAGAATTTTATTTTCTACTATCTTTGGAAATTCCACTAAAATTAGTCATAGCCAACTAAATTAGTAGAGAAAATTATTAAAAAAAAATTTAAAAAGAGGGGAAAAGTTCTTTAAAAAAAGGAAAAGGAATTTTTTTAAAAAAAAGTGAAATATTTTTACCAAAAGAGGCCAAAAGGCCCAAAAACACAAAATTTCATTTTTTGAGAAAAATAATGCATTTCAATTTCCTTTGTTGTGTATTTAAATTTCAAGTATAATGTATTGTAAAATTTCATAAAATCAAGAGTTTTAAACTCAATCCTAGTGTTTGATCATAACTATGCCTTTGACTCATATTTATGGGTAATGTCATCATGATTGAGTTACTACATACAACACCTAACATAATTGTAATAATGACATATTGGAATCGACTATTTAAATTATTAGGGAGAAATAAGGGACATACACTCATAGCCTTCCCTTCATTTACCCATTAATTATAATCAAAAGGAATAAATCCTGACAGGTGGAATTCCTAAGTATATAGTGAAGTTACATGCACATATGAGTAAATCCATATAAGCAAATGCTAGTGATTGGACAAAACCTTTTTATTAATATCTAGGTACTAAGTATTATACCCTTTATCTTATGTTCGTGCCTCTTTCCCATACCACTAGGTATATATAAAAGGTGAGCTTCTTTTTCATACTAATGGGTATAAAGGAAGGACATGTATAAATAAAGGTATGACATATCAGTATGATCATATATAGAAATGGATACCTGTATACTTGGAGTGATAAGGAACTAATGCATCACTCATATTCTTGATAATGGTTACATAGGCTCCAAAATTATTTCTATCAGATTCACAACTCCTCTAAGGTGACAACTATTCTACTTAAAAGATAAAGCTCAAAACTCAACTGGAGTTTGAATAAATTTGGTTTGTAGTAGATGGCTTATATGACACACATCACACATTTATTAGAAATGTAAGTTTGATAAATCCAACCAAAAGGATAAGTTTATAATCATGTTTGGAGTGTCAGATGAAGTCCATCCACACATCCATGAATCTAGAAAGATAAATAAGCTTGGGATAGGCTCCAAATTGTATATAAGGACAAAAATGAGAGTATTATTCTACATCTACATAGTCAACTCCACTCTCTCAAATTGAGATTAGGAAAAATATTGGAGACCTTTTTAAGATGTGTTACACTACTGAGGGCATCACATCAATCCTTGGGTGAGATAGTTTTAGATGAATCTATTATATCTATTATCTTGAGAGCATTGCCACCCTCTTAAAGGATTTTTGTTACCACTTTGACTATCATAGAATAAAAAATAAATTTTGAAAAACTAGTAAATATGTTGCAATAGGAAGAGTCTTTTAATACTGAAATAACCAAGAAGAACATGTGTTGGCTTCTCATCAATAAAAAAGCAAGAAACCAGTAATTTTTTTGTCAAAAGATAATCCAAGGTAGAATTCACAAGGAGAAAAGTTATATAAATAATGTCTCATTTGTAGTCATTAGTGGTATGAAATCAAATATCATTGGTATAATACCTTCAAGAAAGGATATTCTAGTGGTCAAAAATCCAATAACCAACACTAATCCCCAAATTCATTCTACAAGCCACAAGGACATAAAAAGGTGACCTAGTAGAAGAAATCAAATCAACAAGGAAATATTGTTAAACAGGAAGAACATGATAATGTATAATACTTCTTGTACTCTGTCTATCTCCATGATGAATCCACATCACAAAGTGACATATTTTATGTTGACTCAAGTGCAACCCAACATATGATAGGTAGAAAATATTATTTTTCACTTTTAGGGACACACCCAAAAAAATCATTTTTCTTTGGGTGATGATATCTCATATAGTGTGCGAAAAATTGTCAACATTTCCTTACCCCTAGGCATGCAAACATGTAAAATCATAGATTTTCTCTATGTACCCAATTTAATGAAAAAATTGTTATCAGTTAGTCAACTCTTAGACCACAATTTGAAGATTGACTTTGACTATAAAGGTGGAAATAAATGATGTTTGATCAGAGATAAATCCAAAAACTCAAAATTAGTTCACAAGAATCTAATATGAACCATATGTTTTAGCTTGATTTCATTTATAAAAATAATCAAGCACTCATAGAAAAGGACATTGAATTGGCACAATTATGTCATAAATATTTAACCACATAAGTTTTTGATATCTCAACACCCTCCACTACTAAAACATGGTAAGAGGATTGCCACCTCTTAAAAAGTGTACAAACAAATGTCATGATTGTTCAACAGGCAAGTAACATATATTTTCATTTCAAAAAAGTACCTATAGATCTAATGTTAAACTTGATTTGGTTCACATCAATTTGTGCAGACCAATGACACATAACCATGTTGGATTTAATTAGTTCATTTTCTTTGTTGATGATTATTCTAAAAAAATATGGGTCTACTATGTGAAAACAAAGAATCAAGCCTTTGAAACTTTTAAGAAATTTAAAGTGGCTATTGAAATAGAATCTATTCAAAAAACTAAAACTCTTCACTCAAATCCTAGGGTGGAATACACTAGTAATGAGTTTAAATAGTTTTTTCAAGAAAACAACATTCATCATCAAATGACACCTCTGCATGCACCATAAAAAAATACAGTTGTTGAATAGAGGAATCATACCATTATAGAAATGGTGCAATGTATGATACATGATTTAGGCTTAACAAAATAATTTTGGGTAGAAGCTATCAAAACTACCATATATCTACTCAATAGAGTACCCATTGTAGCTCTGGATGGATTGACTCCACATGAAGCCTAATCTTAGAAAAAGGCATCTATAAAACATCTTAAATTTTTTGGATTCCAAGCAAGTATGCACATTACCAAAGTAGAATGAACTAAACTTGATATGAAAACCAAAGGATATGTGTTCTTAAGGTATAGTGAAGAAGCACTTGCCTATAGATTCATGGATCTAAAATCTAGACAAATCTACAGTAGTAGGGATATTGAGTTATTTGAAAATAAATAAACAGAAGCTCCTTCTACAAGCTCACCTGATAAACAAATTAGTCCCATATAAAATATATAAGATGGTAATATCCAAGATGAATATAATAATGATGATGGGAATGATGGTGCATCTCCACCACCCATAGGAACTACTCAATGCATACCTAAATGGTATATTAATACACTCAGAGATGAAAAATTGGATGGTGTTCTAAACACATCCACCACTAGACCAAGAACTTGTAGTATGGATCAAGGAGAGGTTAGTTTGGCCTTAATGAGTACATTTATTGAATTTGTTGAGCCCTCTATAGTTTTATAATCCCTAAAGTTAAACATGGATATAGAATATAATTCACTATGAAGAATAAAACATGGAAGCATGTATATATTCCAATAGGGAAGAATCCAATCAAATGCAAATGAATCTTCAAGACAAAGTACAAAGTAAATGGTAGTCTCAACAAGCACAGGGCAATACTGGTTGTAGATGAGTATGATAAGAAAGAAGACATTGACTATGAGGATATATTTTATCCAATGACAAAGATCAAAACTATCAGGATGATATTTGCTCTAGCTACATAATTTGGGTGGAAATTCCATCAAAGGGATGTGAAAAGTGCCTTCCTTAATGAAAACTTAAGGAAGAAGTCTACATGAATCAATTACAAGGTATTTTTCAAATCATGAAAATAAAATAAATATTATAGACTTGTAAAATCATTGTATGGTCTTAAACAAGTTCCCAAGGCATGGCATATCAATACTAATAAGCATCTCTTGAAACATGGATTCAAATAGAATTCATATGATCCTAATATCTACCTCAAATAAAAGTGGGGGAGCTATTAATTATCATTGTATATGTTGATGATCTAATCATCATTGCCAGTTCAATGAAGATGATTGAATCATCAAATAAAGATCTAAATTGATCATTTGACAATACACATCTTGAGCTTCTACATTATTTTCTTGGTTTAGAAGTTTGGCAGAGAGAAAATCACATTTTTTATCTCAACTTAAATATTCTAGGACAATGCCCAATAAATTTTACATGATGGATATCAAACCAATTGCCACACCTATGGAGACACAAATTTAGTTGTCTTGAGAAGATCCATCACCACAGGTAAATCCAACTCTATATCGACAATTGATGGAGACTCTCATTTACCTAATGTACACTAGGCCAGACATTAACTATGTTGTTAGTTATCTCTCAAGTTTCATGCAAGATCCTAAGGTTAGTCACTAGAAAGTATCAACGCAAGTATTGAGGTACATCCGAGGAATTATGGATTTTGGCCTAAAATAAAAGAATAATGATAACTTATTTTTGACATGATACTTAGATTCAGATCATGTAGGAAACATTTATGATAAGAAATCTACTTTAGGATTTGTATTATTTTTAGGATCTAGATTGATATCATGAGGGAGTAGGAAGTAAAATTATGTTTCAAGGTCCTTCAAAGAATCAAAATATCACACCATAAGAGTTGTCTGTGAAATGATTTGGCTCAAACCTATACTTTAAGGATATGGATTACCATAGAATCATCCAATAATTATTCATTTAGACAATGAAAGAATGTGAATATTGTTCATAATCTAATATTTCACGAATGCACTAAATAGATTGAGTTGAAAGTTCATTTCATCCATGAACATGTTGAGAACAACAACATCTAGCCCCAGTATTACTTGGCAGATAAACAACATGCAAATGTTTTTACCAAAGCACTTACATGGGAAAATTTTGAGGCATTCAAAGAATTTTTCTCATGTTCACTTGAGACAATGTTGAATTAATGGGGGAATATTGGAATTATTAATTCACCATTCTAAATAAATGATTAATATCTAATTACTCGTAGTAAATAGTGAATAATAACTATGTGAGTAAATTATACTCATCATAGGTAGTTGGGTGGTTTATTTTGGGTAGTAAATCTTAAAATATTTTTTAACATAGTAATTTGTTACTTCTATGTTTTATTTCGTATATCCTCTAATAATTCTCTCCCAGATTTATTGTGACTATTATGATCATGATTTTTTTATATAAATTAGAGCTCTATAATCATGCTTTATTTTATTTGAATAAATAGAATTTTATTCTTCCTCAAGAGAATGAATGTAAGTAATCATATAAACATATTATCCTTTGATATAACCCTAATTTTCCACAATATCATAAGAATAAAAAAAATGTTTAAGGTTTTTGCAACTACATCCACACACTCAAGATCAGGGTTTGTGTAATTTTATGCATGTGAATGACCTAACCCAAGTGAGAGAAAATAATTCACCTTATATCCATAAAATAATAAAATAATACTATATATTCCTTAATGAAATATTATTTGTGTACACGTATGCATCCACAAGACTTCAAAAAATGAATATTAAAATAACAATAGGTTACATGACAAGTGTGAGATAGATTGACTAAATGTGTAGCTCAATAATTTGGTACATAAGATATTACCAAATGATTTCTTGGTGATACATGGATTAGGGTATATGTGTATATATAGGCTCTTTTGAATGAAATTTTGAACATATTTTTGTATAGGATAACCATGGAAAATATTGAAATATAACAATCAAGGCACATGACATTAACACATAGTGGCATAATTGATCCAAAAAACACATGAAAAATTTCAAGCACCACTAAAAAAGTGGTCTATTATAAAAATTATGAATTAATAAAATAACCATAAAATAGAGCTCAAGTTGAACTAAAGGATGACTGGATGGATCGTGGATCAGGGTAATTGAAATATTTGAATTCATTCTTGAGAAAATTCAAATGATGCAAAACTATGAAGGGTCCAATGTAAAGGGAAGGTCTACAAAAAAGATATAAATATAATAAAATAAACCAAATGTACCAATGAATGACAAGGAAAAATTACATGAATTAGAATAAATTATGTGTCAAAATAATGTCCCACCTTGATGTGTGTGATTTCATTCATGAAAATAAAAGTAAAACAAAATTAAGTGCATACATAAACATTACCTGAGAAGGATCGAAGATGAAATTTGTATTTTTGGAAATTAATCACCCATGTTCTAATTCCAATAACTTGAATAATTTTAATAAAACATGACTATCAAAAAATATATCAATGTCATGGTGAATAGAAAATCAATGTATCCAAATCAAATAATAGAATGTTAATGTAATAAAATGAATGAATACATATATCACTTTGTGAATCATGTTGACACTATTGAAAAAACAAATAGAAATTGAGATTGAAACTAAAAATTATTTCCTTGGTTTTTTAGAAAAAAAAGATATTAATAACCCAAGCATTGGGTTAACAACTATACTTTTTTGCCAAAAAAGTAGACAAATGGTTATTATGGGATCCATTAGTTCAAATGTAATATGTAATTTCAAATAGAACAAGTTAGATACATGCCTCCTTTTTAGGTGAGTGATGGATCCTATAAACACTTTTCTCAAAATAAAAGGATGAAATGTACCATGTGTAACATGTTCATGAAGTTAAGTAGTTTTAATCATTTAATTCTCTTGTGTAACACATTTATAAATATTTAATCATGTATGACTCAATATAAATATGCACACAAATACTAATATGAATTATAAAGGAGTAAAAATGGAGGGGAAATTAATACACCCTAATGGTACCCCATAATGAGGGATAATTTATATCCCCCAATGTAACCAAATTCCCCAATATAGAAAATATATAACAATAAATGTATATTAAATATTAACCAAAATATGATTAGGTGTGTGAAGGAAATTGGAAAAAAAATGCATCCTTGTATAGTAAATGTAGGATTAATAGACATGCCAATGTATCATGGCCAAAATGATAGGATATATGTGATAATATCAATAATAAGAGGGATAAGTGGTATGCCTCAATGTAACCACAAAGAGGGACAATTAATAAGCTATAATGTAACAACATGACCCTAAGAAGGTGAGATTTAAAAATTAAGCAAACAATAACCAAATAGATGCATGGTAGAAAGCATGGAAACATGAGAACAAGAAAATTTATACCACAAATAATAGTAAGCATGATATAAATCATATGATATCACGTAGTCTAGTCAATACTAATAACCCCACACAATCATGTAAGTACATGCACCCAAATTTTACATAGTGCAATATTTATCCAATACAATGATGATGTGATAAGTCCAAGTAAGAATTCACATGCTCATATCCTTCTCTATGTATTTACCCATTTTTTTTTTAAATTTGTGATACCATCCCTAAGTTCCAAATCTATATAAAACAAACTTAAACCTTTTAAACTTGTAATTTTCATGGTGCACATCAATACCACCACAATAATTTTGTGAATAATTATGGTAATTTTTAATCCACCACAATGGCTTAAATAATCTTCATGGTGGTTGTGTATCTGTCTCCTACATATAGAGGTGGTTTCTCCACCTTTGCATGAGCTTTTAATTTTAGCTTTCGAGATGTGCATTTTAATGAGTTTTAGATGTTCAACACTCCATTTTATTATTGTGATTCACCTTTTTAACCCTATAACATTCTAATATACTCTAAATAAACCTTATTAAACTCCAAATAAATTATTGTTACCTCTCACATGCAAAAATTTCTAAATTTATACAAATATGCCTATGCATGATGATATTTACATTTAAAATTTCAAGAATTGATAGTCATAACTCTACCATTTTTTAGAGTTAGACACATATATATTTCATATTTTAATTTCACATTATTTTTTTGTTACACACTCCCCAAATCACATTATTTCAATGAGATTCTACATAATTATCATCTAATTTTGGCAAGGTTGGAGATTATTTGTTTTAATTTCATTGTTTTCCTTAGATTAAAATTTATTAATTCAAAAATTGAAAATAACTTATATCAAAAACATTTTATTGTAAAATTTATCAATTTTTTTATTGCTTCAGTGTTAATTTATTTGTTTGCATTTCCTCAAAAGCTTTTGTTGATTCCTCTACATGTAATTTGCATTTCTTTCTTAGAAGATTCTACAAATTGATAGGATTTCCTTACATGTTTATTTCTTATTCCTTTAAAAACTAAATCTTCTATTTTTTTAATTCTTTCTCTCCTTCACCCAAAAAAATCCTCTTAAAGGAAGTATATTTTATTACTCTCGGCGTTTAAGTAATTGCCCTATGAAATTTGATTCTCCTTGAAAGTAATTCCTAATTCATCTTTGTTTTTATCAATTTTTTCTTTCCCTCTCTACTTATCCTCAAAAGATATGTATTTTCCTTGTTCTCCATTCACAAATTAGTAGATAAAAAAGTGTATAATGAATTAATTATTTTCTTTTTGTTTACATTTTCCATCTCAAATATTAAATAAAATGATTAGTTAGTTTGGTTAATTTTTGTGTAATTTATGGGTTGTATTTTGTATAGTGTAATTTATACCACAACTAGCTTCATAATAAATTATAAGGTATTTTAAAAATTTCTCATTTTTAGGCATATTAATAGAATTCCATTTCTAATTATGAAAAATAAGAGTTTTTCAAGTAAGATGAATTTAAATGCTTGCAACTTAAATTATCTTGTTTGTATTTTATTTAAAGAGTTAGGACAAACTTGATTTTCAAAATAATAAACTAAGCCATGATACAAATAAATTTGGAAAATTAAATAATCCCAATCTTACATTTTCTAAGTCAATTTTAAAATTATTGGTAATTTCAACAAATTTTATGGTTTGAAAATAAGGTTTTGCTTGCAACTTATCATTTAAGTAGTAATTGATATATTATCTAAAGTTGAATTTTTAGCAAAGTATTTAACTAGATCATGCTGGAATAATGTAGGTTAGTACATACTTATGCATATAATTTATATTAAATTATTATGTATAAGTAATAAGTTGTAATAACAACTCATTAAAAATAGGTTTGAGAAAGATTTTAGAGATTGTATTAGTTATTCATAATAAAACTAAATTCTATGAAAATACAAGTTAACTAATTGACATGTATAATAATCGATCATTAAATAAAATTAATAGAGTTTTTTTTGTGTATTTTTGAGTATTTTATAGATTTAGTTTTAGAGTAGATTATTAATCTTGTAATGAAGAAATAATTTTGTATACATAAACAAATATAATTTTGTGTTGTCTTATAAATGAAATTTATTAATAAGTGGAAACATCTGATGGTGGCTTCTTTGTATAAATTTTATTCTTTATAAAAATTATTATAAAATAGACAAAGGTATTTTTATTTTTTATAAAGTTTTACATCTCTGATATCTAGCATCTTCTACCTAGATACATATAATTAGATTGTAAATTCATGTGGGCTAATCCTTAGCCTCTTGCTGATAATACCTCCACTACTACAAATTCGACATTATCAAGCTTCAAAATTAATGGCATATTCATATATTTTTCAAACCCAATTATCATCCTCTTATACATATAATTTATTTGTTCATTCATCTTCACACTCACTGATATTCATATTATGTTAACTCAGTATAAACACTATAAATCTACACACCTACAATTTTGAATGTCAAAAATCCCCCTAGACCTATCAAGGACCTTCTTGAGATCAATCTATACCAATCTGGCCTAACCAAGCTCATCTACAGTCAGTTTCACAAACTGACTCAGCCTAGCCTTTGAGACCTCTTTCCTTTGGAGCTTGACCATTAATGGTTCGGGTGACTATTGATAATCACCATGGGAAACCTTGACCATTAATGGTTGGGGTCCACCTCCTCAACAAATAACATGCATCCACCCACGCTTATTTTCTAAAAATAACTTTTCTAATTATGTTTGTAATCCTTTGCATGGATGAGTTATATTTAGATGGCTTAGTTATAACTTCACTTCCACCTCTTGCTTGTGTCTATAAGAGAGAGAGGCCTGATAGGTCAAACCCATCTATAATAACTATTAGGAGCTCAAAGACTTAGGAGTTATTTTGTAATTCAATTAACATCATCAACATTATCAAGCATTATCAACCATCTTATTTAGAGATGACTTATCATTGCCTCTCAACCAAACTCTCAAGTACTGTTACTATGTCGAAATCAAACTAGATTCCACAAATGGACTAAATATTTCAACCACTCACCCAATAAACTTATATTAATATAAGTACTCATTTTTTAATATTCACATGCTTTATTTCCATTTCACAATCAGTCTAACCCTTGCCCATCTCCTAGAATCCATCTTTAGATCCTGTCATTCAAAAATTTATCAACCTAGAACTTACACGGTAACCATTGATGGTTGACTCAACCACTGATCGTGTGTTCAACTACCAATGGTCATCTTAACCACCAATGATCACCCTAACTACTGATGGTCACCTATGGCAGTAAAAACTAGCAATTTCTTCTCACCCATCTACTCCCAACCAGACCTAATTTTTTATGTTCCTAACCATTCATAGACCCCTTTAAATTTTTTTTAAGTATACCCTAACCCTATAACACTAGTATTAAATAGTTTATCACTAATTTTATCATTTCTAGTAAGCATTCTTGTGTTCAATTTTAGTACCTTTTGATTATTGATGCAAGTACCTTCTTTCCTATTTTGTGAACTTGATTGTTTAAAATGTGTGAATTGATATCCCCTAAGGAAGCTCTCACAAGTTCTATCTATCTCTAATCAATCCACCCAACTATCTATCTAACAAATAAGTCTTCTCTAGTGCTTTCTTATATATAGATCTTCCCCCCAAGCCAAAGATTAACTCTCACAATTGTTTGGATTCAATACATGCACAAACAAATAGGTTTTTCAACCACACCTTATTGAGTTTCTTTTTTATCTTCCCTATAACTTAAAGTGAAAATTTACATGAAACATTATGGCATGTCCGGTGGGACCTAGAGTCTTTACTTACATTTTCTTTTCATTTGTATGCTCTTCTCTTTATTTGTGCTCATAATTGAAACTAAAATTTATTTTAGGCTTAAAATCAAATGCATATATTTCTTGATTTTTACATTAGTTCACTTTAAATTAAATAACAATAATCTTATCATAGCACCACTTTTGTTGCACACACTAGCCAAACCACTTTCATCAATTAAACATCAAAATAATTTGAAACAAGGCCTAACTGGGATTTCATCACCTAGAGATTACCTTACCCACTCCTGATGATCCTACTTGGAGGTGATTACCAAGGGGATTACTAACTCAACTCTTTGGTTGAGTATAAACTCTGAATATCAATATATATTAGCTAAGCATCTAACACTCTTATCATTGTAGGACTGTGAGGTGAGGGGTTATGCACCAATAGTAGGCCACATATTGATTCTAATACAGACTATTTTTTATCACCTAAATAAACCAAAACCAACCATATAATACTTCTATGGTACCTGATCTACAATCTAGCTTCTATCACACATTCTCATAAACTAAGGCATAATCTAAAAGTGAGATTAAAATTAACCTCTAGGCTTAACATACTTTGTAGTGTGTGTCTTGATTACCTTAATCATTTTCTTGTCTTCTTATTGTTTGAGTGGTGAGTTTGTTCTTGTCTTCTCCCCCCACCTTTCTTTTATGGTTCTCACTTACCAAAAACAAAGAGACCTAGTAGAGTAGAAATGTCACTCTAATCAACCTCTTCTACCTCCTCATCTATGGAATACATCTCTAAGGTAGAAGATTCACCCCATCTATTTGGAAGTCCTACCTTTCATCTAGTATTTTTCCAAGGAGACATGAACTTTACCATCTTTTTAGACAAAAATCTAGTTTCCCTTCAACACTACCTTAACACCTCCCCTCACCATGCCTTGATTCCAACTCCACCTCAGGATCCTCTTTATGGCATGCTATCTCACCTTATGAGGTGAATACTTATTTTTTTAGTAACCACCCAACCTTAAATTACCTAAGCATATTCATCTACTAACCCCTTTGATGCCATAGTTGAAAACCAACCTATCCAACCAAATTTTACCCTTACACCTTCCACCCCTACCAATGACTCCTCCACCTTAGGAGCAACCCTACCATTAAACCATCATGCTCCACTTATTGCTGGAGCACCCACTATTAGCACTACCAACCTTCCCTCTATCAAACCCATCCCATTGGTCAATACCCCTTTACCAAGCTTAGGGGTATCTATCCCTTCTACTTCATTTCCTACTAGCATAAAGGTCACTACCTCCTCTCATTACCAACCCAACTACCATTCATGCCCAATCCATAGGAATCCCTCAATAGGTATCTGTTTCACCCAATCTTAGATACATCCCTAACCCCCAAGGTTATGTACCCACTACCCAACCACCATCATCCACCTACCCTACCCAACTTCTAACATCCACATTCTAATATATGGAAACCTCTTAACCACCAAATAATTACCATTATGTTACCCAATCTCAACCATAATATCCACATTATAATCCTTTTGGTGCACCACCTCAAGCTAACTTAATGAAGACGCTCATAGACAAGATGACAAACCTTGAGTCATCTATTTTAGGGGCCCAAAATATCTTATCCTATGATCATATTTTTAATGAACCTATTTATCCTTATATCCCCATCAAACCTTACCCTCCTCAATGGGAGTTTCTAAAATTTACTAAATTTTAAAGCAAGGAGGACCCCTACCAACACCTTAGGGATTTCAGACATTCATGTTACATAATTTATTATGATAATTCCCTTCTTCAAACCTTCCCCATGTCCCTATCTGGCCTGACACTCGACTGGTATAGTGCCATTACCAAGCATTCCCTCTTTTTTTTTCACCCAACTAACATAGGTCTTCTTAGATGACTTTTCTATTAACATTTCCAAAAATATATCTATCACTGACCCCTATTCCACTAGGAAATTTGATGATGAGTCCATTACCAATTTCATCACTCATTGGAGAAGCTTGATTAATCATCTTTCATTTCCCTTGCCTCAACCTGAACTTATAGAGCTTTTTCCTCGAGCCTGCACCAAACATATATCTTCTACATTATATGTCCAAAGCTTTATAACTTTTGATTAATATTTTACCATGGCACATAAGATAGAAAATTAGGCCATAGATGAGGGTAAATTGAAGTTAAAAAATAATAAATCAGCCTTTGAGACCAATCAAACCTCTGCCTCTAATCTAGGCAACCAAACCAATACCGAAACTAAGAGCAAGGAAACCATGAATGCTATTGTCCTTAAAACTACCCCTCCACCTAATGTCAACCAAAAAATTCTTTCCATTATCTCCAACTAAAACATAAGGAACCCAAACTGAAGCAACTAGAAATAGTTTTCTCTACTTGGAGAATCTTATGTCTCAGTTTTAGATAAACTACTAAAAGCTAACCTTATACAATGTCTACCCTTCAAACCTCCCTAGTAGTTTGCTTCCACTCATCTAGCACCTACTTGGTACAATGAGAATGAAGTTTATACTTTTCATTGGGTAATTGGACATGACATCAACTAATGTAAAACTTTTAATAATATTGTTCAGATTCTTATTGACAAGGGGGACTCATGTTGGATAATCCCAATGCCCCTCAAAATCAAGATCTTGACATCTTTAGGAAACCTTTTCCCAACCATGCCCATACCAAAACCAGGGACACACAAGATAAATATTTTCATGATACCCACATGATCAATATGGTCCTTGACATTCTTGTCAATGAGGAACCTATCATCCAACCTACCTATTTCTTTCCCACTTCACCTATCAAAGTGGTGGATTCACCTTCCCTTCTTTTGGAAGCACAAACCAAGGAGGTTAATTTTTCCTTGGCTAAAATATTAGAGGCTTTAGAATCATCAAACACCATTTTTAATAGCCTACCCAAAAAAAAAACCATTCTTAACCCACCATCTCCCCTAACCATGGATCAAACCATAACTATGGACATTATGCTCAGGGAAGCAACTTTTTCATAATCACCCCTCACAGAGAAACCAGCTAGCCTAAACTAACCTCCCTTACTTAAAGAGATAGATGAGGCTATCAACCCTCCTCCATAACCCATATGTGTATCCTCAACACCCACTACCTAAGGGGTCAGACTATTATATAGACCTTTTTCCTAAACTTGTTCAAAGGTTAGGTATGGTCATAAAATAAGACATGGATCAAGCCACTTTTTGGTAGCACCTAAGACTCCCTTACATCAACAAGCCTAAACCTTATATCATGCCTCTAACTAACCAATCCATAATTTTTCCACCACCTCTCAAACCAATCAAAATTCTACCAACCCCTCACCTTCTCAGTCAACCAAAATAGCTACCTTTCCAACCACCGCATCACCATCCAAACTTTTCAAAACTCTTGGTGCCTTCCCTACTCAAATTTTGGTTCACCCATCATTGAAAGTTGAATCGACCTCACCCAAGCCTATACATAGGACTCAACCCAAACCAACCAAGGGGATAAAAATATTGAAGAGCTGCATGACTAGGATTCTAACTCCCTCTACCTTGCTCTCTATCTTAGGCCCTCAACCTTCCACTTTACCTAAAAATCAACCTCCTCTTAACATTGTCACCCATTACCATTGGTTGTGCAAACCCACTTATTGTTTGATGTAATAGTCCTTATTAGATTACCAATAGTTAGGCCATCAAACTCAAACACCTTAACCACTAGCATACCCACACCACAACCATCAACCAGAAGTACCACCTTCCCAAAACATCTCTCACTAGACCTATTTCCACCAACGTGCTCATCTTACCAACCAAAACCACAATCCTTAAACCTTTATTACCTCTAGTATAATCCTATATGACCATTCTTGATAGATTATTGTAGACCTCCTACCTCACATTAACTCCTATCAAACCTTTCAATCCTCTTGGTTCAAAGCCAACCTAGTATACTGACCATCAAATCTACTCATATCACAAGATACTTGGGCATGACACAAATAATTTCAAATCTCTCTAGGACATTATCCACCATCTCTATGATGAGGATGACCTTTTACTAGATGAAACTCTATCCATTCCTCTACCAATGTACCCAATAGCCATTCACCAACACATCACTAATCCTCCACTCTCACCTTAGAGTGACATAGAATCCACCTAACCTCCCATCACACCTTTCCCTTATATCCATACTATTAATGTGGTTATTTGATCACAACAAAAGGATAAAGGGAAGACCAAAGTGTCCATTCCATGGACATACCCACCAACTCATCCTAAACCAAACCAAATCCAAACCTCTATATCTTTAGTACCTCTGAGGCTAACCCCTTTGAATCCATTAGAAGGGTCATCCTTAATAAAATTCACCAAACTTCATCTAATATGAGCCTCTACAAGCTCATTTCCACCTCACCCCACCATTGCTAGGCCATGATTGAGGCTATGCAAGCAATCGAAGTCAAACTAGATTACTCCCCACCTATAGAGGCCTTCATAGATGCCCTCCAAATCTCCACTCTTATTAAATTCAAAGGCTCAAAGATACCATCTATCTACCCTAAAGATCCATATCCTCCTCTCTTTATTACTTCCCACACCAACCAAACCTACATCAAATAGGTTATGATTGATGGGGGATCCAATATCAACATCATCTTCTCCCATGCCTATGACCAACTCAAATTACTAGATAATGTCATTTCCCAAACTTAAACTATGATTCACTCCTTTAATGAAACCATGACCACTACCTTGGGAATATTTTTCCTCCACATTTATATTGGACCACACGCTCTCCCTAAACTTTTCTATGTGGTTGAAGGTGAATTCTAGTAAAATGTTCTATTAGGGAGACCTTGGATCTGAGCTATGGGTTGCATACCTTCTACCCTCCACTATTGTGTCAAATTTAAACACAAATATTAGGTTGTTACCATACAAGCTAACTTGAGCCCTTTTATAGCATGCATCATGACTTAATGACCTAATAATGTCCTCTAACCACACCACCCTAAGCATCCATCACCAAGCCCTCAACCATGGAAAACAAATTCATTGCTTCTCCTTCCATAGAGGCATCTACCAGTTCATCTATTATTATAGACCAAATAACCACCATTTATCCCTTGGAATATACCTTCTAATGGCTTACCCTTGGAGAATATCATCTCTTTACCCTTGATACTTTCCCTACTCCCCAAGAGTATAGGAAACTCAACCATCAATCAGGTTATGATCTTAACATTAGAGCCATTACACCATTAGGGCCTCTAAGCTATAAAACCCAATTTATCTATGGGGGAATTGAAAATCCCCTTAACATTGTTGCCATCCCCTCTTCACCTCAACTATTCACCTCTACCTTCTCTTACTTGGACAACCCAAACTTTGACAAAGTATACCTCCATAGGTGTGCTTGGAAAGGATTCAGCTTAGGATGATATGAGCATGGAACACACACATTGATATTTATTGAGACCCAAAAGCCTCATGAGAATAATGTCCTTGGCTTCATTCTACACAATAAGAAGAAAACCAAATAAATTACCTCTATAATTATTCAATAAGAGACCCCTTCCTCACCAACACACCCTCCACCTAAGCATGAGGATGAGAACATCATCCCACCTAATTTTTTTTTTCAACATGATTACCCTCAACCCCCTAACTTATCAAAAGGATGGGTCATGCATATCCATCCCCTTGATCCATCTTGAACTAGTGGGAGGGTGGGAGAGGACTCTCCTACCATTAACACGGTTCAGTGCCAAGATGATAATTTTATGCTCACCTACCTTAGTACACCTGATTATTCTATCCATAAGCCCTTACCTCCTAAAACCTCAACCATGTTAAATTAATCCACTATATATAATTACATATGAACTTTGTGCAAACCTCATATCATCAAATTAGGCTAATATCTCACTCCTAAGGAACTACAAGACTTCTCTACCTTCCTCCAAGACCACAACAATGCATTTGCCTGATCATATGCTGACATGCCTGGTATTGATCTAATGATTACCACCCACAAAATTATAACCAATCATGATGCCAAACCTATTAGATAGAAAATTTGATGAATGCATCCTTGCATAGCCCTTCTTGTCAAAGAAGAGATTCAATGTTTCCTCTCTATTGACTTCATTCAACCCATAGATTATCCCCAATGGGTTTCAAACATCATTCCTATCATAAAATCCAAAGGGGGACTATGTATCTATGTGTACTTTCATTACCTCAACCTCACCTACCCAAAGGATGACTTTCCTCTACCTAGTATTGACCAAATTGTTGATCTTATAGCAGGCCATAAGATGTTCTCTCATGGATGGTTTCTTGGGTTATAATAAAAATTTTATTACCCCTGAGGATTGGCACAAAACTACCTTTATCACCCCATGGGGGACATTCTATTATAGGGTCATGCCCTTTGGTCTTAATAATGTTGGTGTAACCTACCAATGTTCTATGATATATATCTTCCATGATCTTATCCATAAAATCATCAAGGACTATGTGGATGACTTGCTCAAAAAATCCAAACTTCACAAGAACTAGTTAGTCATTCTTAATATTATCTTTGATCAATCTTAAAAAATGTATTTTGGGGGTCTTTTTAGGTAAACTCCTTGGCTTCATCATTTCCCTTCAAGGAATCAAGGTTGATCCAACCAAAATCAAAGCCATCCTTGAGATGATCCCCCTGATCAATCTTAAACAACTCCATAGTTTGTAGGGGAAGATCCAATCCATTCATCGCTTCATTTCTCTCAAATCAGTGTCAACCCTTCCATAACCTCTTGAAAAAGGAAACCTTTTTCAAGTGGAATGATGATTATTAAAATTCCTTTGATACACTCAAAGAGTAACTTCTATCTCCACCTATCCTCACACCTCCTAAGGATGACCAACATTTATACCTATATATCTCTGCCACTAACCATTCCTTAGGGGCAATGCTTGCCCATTTGGATGAAAAACATAAAGATAAAACCATATATTACATAAGTCATACTCTTGTAGAGTATGAAATTAGGTATACATATACCAATAAACTTTTCCTATCCCTATTCTTTGTGGCCACAAAACTTTTCCACTATCTCCTCAACCACAAAACCTTTGTCATAACCAATACCAACCTACTCAAGTACATGCACTCTGAGCCATACTAAAAATAGTGTATGGCTAAGTGGCTCATTATTTTTGCTGAGTTTGACCTTAAATTCCTATAGTAAAAGTTAATTAATGTGCAAGTCATTTCTAACTAATTGGTTGATGCACTCCTACTAAGCAACCAACCTCCTCTACTTGAATTTTTAGATGAGTCTATCATAAACCTTTCCCAAGTGGATTTCACCAATCACATAAACATGTTCTTCAATAGTTCCAAATTTCAGCATGGTGGTGGAGTTGATATCATCCTTATCCCCCTTGTCAGTGAATCACTTCCTTTATATTTTAAACTTGACTTTGAATTTACCAATAATGTGGCCAAATATGAAGTCCTCATAATAGGTATCTAAACTACATTAACCTTGGGATTCTGAATAATCAAGATCTTTGATGACTTCCAACTTGTAATCAATCAATTCAATAGCATCTACCAGTTTAAGAATGATATTTTATAAATATATAGATAGTTAGTCATAGAACTCATGACATCATTTTAATACTATCACATTCAAACTACCCCATAATCTACCAACAAGTTTGTCAAAACCATGGATTCTCTTTCTTCTTAGATACCATTAACACCATTGGACTCTAAGATATCAATAATTGTCCATCACCTCACTGAAGCTTCCTACGTCAAGTCAGACACTCAACCATTTTTAGTGTGAAGGAGATCCTACCTGACCTTTGGTATCAACAAACCTTTAATTACCTTCACCTTGGCATAGTCCCCTCTATTCTTTATAGGAATTCCCGTCAAGCATTTATTCATATGACCTCTCACTATATCATTATGGGAGGAATCCTCTATAAATGTGGTCTTGATGGCCTCCTCTTCTATTGCCTCCATAGCTTAGAAGCCTCTCATGCTATCAAAGAAATGCATGATGGTATCTTTGGGGGCCACTTTAGTGTACTCACTGTGGCTAAGCACATCCTCCACCTAGGCTATTATTTGTCTACCCTTAACCAAGACTATTGTGATTATGTGAAAAAGTGTGTCAAGTGTTAATAACATGCTAATTTACATCACGCACCTAGAAATAGTCTTCGTATTTCCATGGATTTTTGACCCTTCTCATAATGGGGTCTGAACCTTATTGGTGAGATTAACCCTCACTCTTCCTAGTGACATCACTCTATCATCACCATGACTAAATATTTTACCAAATGGGTAAAGGCCAATCCTCTTATCTCGATAAAAGTTGAAAATATTGTCAAATTTATCACCCATCACATCATCTACCACTTTAGTGTTCCCCATAAGATCATCACCGATAATTGAAAATCCTTCAAAAACAAATAGTCTTAGGGCCTTTGTGACATATTTGATATTAAACTTATATTTTCATCCCATTATCACCCATAATCAAATGGACAAGCATAAACCTCTAAAAAAAACCTTAACAACATGCTTACCAAAATGGTCAATGCCTTAGGTCAAGATTGGTACTTGCACATCACTTTTGCCTTATGGGCATATCATACTAGCATCTAAACCCCTATAGGTGATATACCTTTTTCTCTTGTATTTAGAGCTCAGGCTGTATTTCCTCTTGAAATCCAAATACCTTCTCTTGGCATATCTTTGCATGACATTTTTTTGGAAGATGATTATCATCATGAACATTTAACCCAACATGAGCTACTTGATGAGCATCATTTGGTCACTCTTTCCCATCTTCATGTCTATCAATAATGAATCACACGTGCCTATAAAAATAGTTAAAAGTCTAAGAATTTAATATTAGAGATTTTTTTCTCAAGGAAAATCAACATTAACTAATATGGAGAAAAGCAAAAGGGGCAAATTTGCTTTCAATTGGCTTGGACCCTATAACATAACCCATAAGTATGGATCAAAATCTTATCATTTGTCCTCTATTAAAGGCAAACTAGAGCCAAAGCATCTCAATGCTTCTTATTTTCATCCATTCTATTGTTAAATAGGGATTGCATTCATTATTTGTCTAACTTAAGCTCATCCCCTACACTCACATTCATCTCCATATTTTTATGGTCAACCAACTACAACTGAATCATGTGATTATCCATCACATTCCTAGCTTAATATTGAACTATGGGTATCACAAATCTACCCATGGCATGATTCTCATGGTACTTTTTATCCCTCTTCAAGATATATTCCCATGGTTGTTGTCACCCTAACCTATTTTCACCTACTAAACCTTCTTTTACCCTTATCTTTACCTCCATAAAGGTAACCCCTTGAGCATGTATAAGTAAGTCTATGTCAAGCAAAAATCAAACAAATGCAAAAGCAATATCAAAATAGTCAAAAGCACATCATGGGTCATTCTTAACATGCACAGACTACTCCTTTGAAGGACATCTATGGAAAACTCATCCAAAATTGTAAAACATAAGGTGGACTGATCCCTTGAAGGACAACTATAAAAATCATTTAAACTATTCATATAAACTTAGACCACTCCCTCAAAGGATGGCTGAGTGAGACATTTTTTAAATTTAGCAATTTCTTGGAAGTTTCCTGCATCAATTAGCTTCCCTAACCTTAAATCAAATTCAAAAATAGAAATGATCCCTAATCAAAATAAAAATTAATGAGAAAGCTACAATCAACTCTCATAAAAGCAATAACCTTGGAAGGCCACAATCAACTCTCCTCAGTAAACTTCTTGCATCAATCAATATATACTTTATATATGAGCATATAATTGTTTGTACTACCTCTTTGGAAGCCTATAGAAGAGGCACACTAGTCTCGTAAAAGGTTTTAGTTTCACCCATTCTCCCCCCACATATTATATACATGGGACTATGATATTAATTGACATAATGTGATCAAGATACCTGTTTATCAACCTAAGAATGCTAATGTGAAGCATTTTAAAGGCTTATTTTCACTAATCCAATCTAATTTTAGGTTTCATTTTGGTCCTTATCAATGAAAAGGCAAGAAATTTTGTTATTCCATGTAGACATACCTCTTATGAATCTTACCACTTTCCTAAACATTTAGTTTTTTATCCACTTTATGTATTTTCATTACACCTATTCCCATACTCACATTTTATCTCCATGATCAGCAACAACATTCAAAGCATAAACATCAAAAACCATGTCCACAAACTATACCATATCTCTACCTATGATCATAACATAATGAAAGCATATCATAGCATATCATCAACATCATCATATCTATCTACCATCATAACATCATGTGAGCATATATCATGTCATAAACAACTCTAATTACACTAGTCACCATGATAAACACAAATAGAATCAATTAGAAAACCATCATGAACCATAACATATACTAGTCTATCCATATACCATAACATTAGCAATACTCATTGTTATAACATCAATTCATGCCAAACAGATCACATAACCATAAATAAAGCCATTACATTATCATATGACATACATCCATGAATAGTCAATCCTATCACATCCCTGAAAAAAATCAAAGCATCATAATTATTTTTATAGCATTACATGGCTAAGATCCTAGGTCAAACATCTTATAAAGCATATGCAAGAAGTCACAGATCATAAACCATAAAACATGAACATCATGAACCATAAACATACATTATTTATAACATCATAATCCATACACCATATACATTGGGTCATCATAAATAATAAATATAATAATGTATCATCTCTCTCTTAGAAATATATACATTGTTATAGTAGCATGCAAGTTGGTATCAAAATAATATACATCCATCAAAGCATATATGGACATGGTCATGGGTCACCACTACCATTGGACCCATCTATACCTATACCTAGACTTGTACCTAGTGGTGGTCCCCCCAAGACCCTAGCCTAACCAGCAGCCTACTATCTTGCAGTGGCTATTAATGACCCATCAACCAAAATATCTCTATACTTTGCATATCATATAGCTTGGGGAAACTAATCTAACACCATCACCTCATACTATCAAATCTCCTCCATAGTGGCTAGGTAGTGTACCTATGAAACTATATTTGATGGACCTCTTGTTACCACTATGACTACTCTATCCATCTATTTTAGTAGGTCCCTCTCTTATGTGACTATCCCAAGGGATGCATGTGCCTGATCCCTCTCATCTTTAATAGTGGCAAGTTAACCCTATAATATGGTAATCTAACCCTATAGTGTGGCCACCTATCCTTTTAATACCTATACATATGCTTAAGCTGTAGTAAATTCCATCCCTACTTATCCATCATGACCTCTTGGATCTATAGCTATTAGCATCATGCCCCCATCATCCACACCAACATTTGTAGTTGCATATATCAACTAGTACCAAGCCATGTAACCATTTGTAGACCCATCATCATCGATAGGGTCCCTAATAGAAAGCTCCACAAAACCACTATCTAAAACTATCAAAGTAGGCTGGGGCATTGATAATTGACCCTTTGAATCCTTCCTCCTATACTAGGGAAATGGACTTGAGATACCCTATATCAATCCAAACTACCAATGTACCCTATCAAATGGAATCAACTCAACCTCACCCTCTTGTCTACCCACTATCCACTTGTAAATCTGAAGGGTAAGGGGATATATCTTATAACTTGGCCATATCAAAAACTATATATATGTCCTCTAGATGATGTCTCGAACTACTAATGTACCTAGTACACCCCTAAACCACTCAACATCATGGGTGCTACCTCCTACACTTGATGTAGCCACATCATCCCTCCATTTCATAAAACTAATGGGAAACTCAATCTATGTGTACCCTACCCATGGAAATCCTAAGGGTCTCAAAAAACAAATATGCTTATAATCCCAACAATGAAGAACTAGGCCAACACTGATGTTGTACCTCTTATGGTGCCTAAACCCCTATAGCTCATTGTAAATCTATACAAGTAAACTCTGGACCCAACCAAACACATTCTTACCAAGCAGTAACTCTACCAATATACCTAGTAACACATAAGGAAACCTCTTGCTACTCAAATATATGAGCCCAAATCACATCACTGAAATCATGAGCATCACCATGAGTCTCCTCCCCTTTGGAGCTCTCTCATACAATGTTAAGTAGATGCATCCCCTAGCATGCCATCATACCTGATCACTCTCATCCCCATATAATCCCACTCCTCCTACTCAATTTGATATAACACCTTACCATGTAGTGGGAGTTGAGTGATCTTGTGTACATCCTTAGGGAAAATAGTAACCTCCCCAGTTAATAGCAAGAAGGTGTTCATAGTAGGATCCCATCTCTTGATAAGTGTTATGAACATGGATGCATCTCGAGGTACATGTTGGTAGTGCCTCATCACCCCCAACCATACCTCCTCTATATACACTTATTCCTCTATATTCATCCCCTCATGAAGCTTATGGAAGATGTATGGCATGTGGTCATACATCTGAATCTGCTCTCTAGCCTACATCATATCACACACTTAGCTTATTTACTAACATTGGTCTCGTATACCCTAGTTTATTAACACCTAACATATTCCCTTATCACTCCCACCTATCTATCCCATGTTAGCTATGTTACCCCCTAATAACCCATATTAACCATAACCCTAACCCATTACCCTTACCCTTAAACTAAACCATTACCCTAAAAACTTACGTATAACCATTATCCATAACCCTAAAATTTAGCCTATCCTTCCCAACCACCGATGGTCATGCTGATCACTAATGGTTAGAGACCCCTATTTCCTAGGGTGTCAACCATTGATGTTCAAACTTGACCATTGATGATCACTATGGGAATTTCATATCCAAAATGCCCAAACCCTCAGAACCATAAATAATACCAAAACATATATGAAACCAACCTAAACAATTAAATCACTACCTACCCATCCCAAATTACCTCCCCCACCTGTTTATTTTTAAATTTACCTGCACATTTTCCCCAGACCCTCAAAATATTACAAAAGGCACAACAAACCCAAAACATTCCTATAAATAGACTAGCCTACCTATTTGAGTAGTAAACTAAATAATGATAACCTATTTACTAGATCCAAGGCACCCCCTACCTCATTCATTAACCTCCACCATGGTTAAATCCCACAAATAGCTACTTGATCATGTCCTCATGCTCCCTACATCCTAGGCTAACATAATCAATCCATGTACCTCTAGCCAATAGGCAACAACCACCTCAATAATTACATTCCCTGTTATACACTGAAATCACCATAGCCCATACTCAAACTCACCCAAGTTACAAATGGTAAAAGTAAGTTTTGTTTTTTTTTAATTCTAACATTATGGATTTTTAGTGTTTCCCCTAATCATTGATGGTTAGGGTGACCATCAATGGTCACCTTTAATGGACCCTGACCATTGACAGTTATGAAGACCCATTTTTACTACCATATAAACACTACCCATTCTTTACACAACTGTACTAGGTTTTGCTTACTTTTGGAGATGCCCTTCACCCACTAACCCACCCACCTTATCACCTCACCATTGGTCTATTTTGGACCATTAGGTGTGTAATTTTGTGACACTTTTTTCCTGGTCCTTTAACTATAAAGACAACATTGCCATATTGACCTTTTTTGCACCACCTCACACATACCTGACCCACTTGTGTCTCACTAGGAGCACTTCCTACCTTGGATACCTATGACACATGACCTATTTATGTTTTCCATGGGATCACTTCTTATCTTGGATACCCACCAAAAATATAAAAATTTCTTAAGAGACTTACATTTACAAGTGTTCCCAACCACCATGCCTATAGGTGGTTACATGGTTCACTTGTCACTTTTCCTTCTTAAACACTAACCCTTAGTTTTACCAACATTGGTAATTTTAGTCTTTGCATGATCTTGGATATCACAAGTTTTGGTCACACTTTGTGCATAATTTTGTGTTTCAAATTCCTAACCTCATGTCTCCACCTTGTGACTAACCATATACCAATTATCAAACCTATACCCATTTTATTTTCACCTCATACACTCCTGATTTGAGGGGGAAAAACTTATCATAATCTTAAGGTAACTAGATCCTTGACCCATACTCTATTTCTTTTTTACATCTCATTCATGAAATCTACACAACAAAAAGGGGTAAACTATAGACACCAAAAATCTACACACTTGTGATTATAAATGTCAAAAATCCCCTTAGACATATCAAGGACCCTCTTGATATCAATTTAAACCAATCTAGCCTAACTAGCCTCATCTACAGTTAGTTTCACAAACTGACTTGGCCTAGCCTTTGAGACCTCTTTCCTTTAGATCCTGATCATTGATGGTCAGGGTGACCATCAATGATCACCATGGGAAACCTTAACCATCGATAGTCAGGGTATACCTCCTTAATAAATAATGTGCAACCACCCATATTACTTTTTAAAAAATAATTTATCTAATTCTAGTTGTGAGCCTTTATATGAATGAGTTATATTTAGATGGCCTAGTTACACCTTCACTTCCACCACTTTCTTGTGCCTATAAGAGAGAGAGGCCTAGGAGGTCAAATCCATCTACAATAACTATTAGGAGCTCAAGGATTCAAGAGTTTTATTTTATAGGTCAATTGATATCATCAACATTATCAAGCATTATTAGCCATCTTATTAAGAGCTGACTTATCATCACCTCTCAACTAAGCTCTTAAGTACCATTACTCTATTAAAATCAAGCCAAATATCACCAATAGACTAAATAATTCAACCACTCACCCAATTGACTTTTGGTAAGACAAGTACTCATTTTTCAATATTCATGTTCTTTATTTCCATTTATCAATTAGTCTAACCCTTGCCCATCTCCCAGAATCCATCTTTTAGATCTCCTCTTTCAAAAATTTATCAACCCAAAACTTACATAGTAACCACCAATGGTTGACTCAACTATTGACAATCTGCTTAACTACCAATGGTCAAACCAACCATCAATGGTAACCTTAACCACTAACAATCACCCCAACTAATGATGGTCATTTATGGTAGTAAAAACCAACAAGTTTTTTTCACCCATCTAACCCCAACCAAACCTTATTTTTTATGTTCTTGACCATTCATAGATCCCTTTCAAAAAAAATTAAGTATACCTTGAACCTTTATTACTAGTATTAATTAGTTTATCACTAATTTTATCATTTCTAGTAAGAATTCTTGTGTTCAATTTTAGTACCTTTTGATTATTGATGCAAGTACCTTCTTTCTAGTTTTATGAACTTAATTGTTTAAAATGTGTGGATTGACAACCCCTAAGAAAACTCTTGATTTTGGAATCTATCTATCACAAGGAAATCCACCCAACTATATGTCTAACAAATAATTTTTCTTTAGTGCTTTCTTATCTGTAGGTCTTCCTCCCAAACTAAAGAGGATCTCTCACAATAATTTGGATTCAATGTGTGCACAAACAAATAGGTTTTTAAACCACAACCATATTGAGTTTCTTTTCTCTCTTCCATAGAACTTAAATTGAAAATTTACATGAAACACTCAACTTCATTTGTGCATGGCATTTCATAGGCTATTGATCAATGTTTCTATAGACTATTATCCTTTTATCAATTCTATTGAATTATATTATTGTCCATGCAAGTGAATTTATGTCTAATTTGTTTCTAATTCCATCATATAGGTTGCATCAATAAATCAAATATACCATGCACTGATCAAGGTAATATTATCAAAATTAATAAATAATATAGTTAAATATTAATAAATATCATACTTTTTAGGTATATCTTCTAACATATATAGTTTGAATCACATGGTTTTAATTTATTGTGTGTCTTGTCATGAGTTTTCTAAAATTAGTGTGTCAATGTTATAATATTACACACATTTTTCAATATTATAAGTTATTTAAAAATTTTCATAATATAGTTTTGTTAATTTTTGTTTCATAAGTTGAAATTTATGTGGGTTATCATTGTATTTAATATGGTCTTTAGTATTATTATGTATTATTATTGAGTTTAATATTTATTTATTTATTTAAATAATTTAATACATTAAAATGGTATTATAGTCTATATTCATAATTTTCATTTAAATTATGTGTGAATAAAGTGTCGCTTAGTTGATTAAGTTAATTAATCAATCAAGGTAGTGCTTTCTATTTATTATTATGTTTGTCATCAAAGTTAAGTCCATATTTATTTCATTTTTTAAGTGGTGTTTTCTCTCCATATTCATAACTTCATTATATTGACATTTTTTTCTATATTTTATAGATATAAGTTATGTACAAGTAAATGTTGGAAGTAAATGAGATAATATACATCTAAAGTGTAATGTCTCTATAGACCCAAGAGCACATCTATGGGATGTGGATAATCAAATGGTGAATTAGGTGGTATATCATCCAATATTAGACACTAGATATGTCCTAACTCAAATAAGTCTTCATTATCACAATCATCAAACCATGATGTATGTATCAATGTATCCTTATCATTGGCATTAGTATAGATTATGTGCATCTGAAATATTCTATTTCTCTACCATGTAATATGCCTCCTATGCAATCCTAGGGTAAAAAACATTGGACCATGGAGTATATATATATATATATATATATATATATATATATATATATATATATATATATATATATATATATATATATATATATATATATATATATATATATATATGAAACCTATAGTTCTCATATATGCCATCATGTATAATGCAGACCATGTGTCTCTCATGATTGAATGCCAAACATCTATCTGATCAATCAACTATGGAATCCATCACCTATAACCATGTACTAACAAGTGCAACTTGTGTATGAGTACATGTGTTCATGAAAAATAATAATGTGTTGGCCACCTTGGGGCCACATGCAACTGGTAGTGTGATATGTCTTATGGAATCTTGGTAATGTATGGCATGTTGTTGCTCATCATCTTAATTTATTATGTGATGAAAAAATACCAAATTACAAGTATTAGGATTAAAATCATCATCTATAATGACATGGGGGATGTATCTATCCTCAAAAAAAAATTGGATAGTTAATGGATCATTTCATGAGTATATGTGTCAATGATGAGTCTATCGTGATACCTATACTAGTGAAAATGGAGGTTGTGTAATCTAAATAATGCCCTGAGCCTTGAAATTATTTAACTTGTGTTATAATGTTGATAATTTATTTGTATCATGTCTGGTAAGCCTATGAAAATGATAAAAGGGTTGACCTTCTTACTATGACAAATTTTTAATAGATTTATCATGAACTATGGGTAATTCCATCAATTCTTTATCAAGTAATATTTATAGAATCTGATGTGGTCTATCTTATGAACTACCTTCTTGAATCTATATAACTAGGTAGATATCTATATATTTAACCATATTTACTAAGTTAATGGAGGGATATTCATCTAACTATAACTTATTAGGTGGGCCTATAATTGTATTATTTTGAACTAGTGGTGTTGTCAATGTATAATAAGGCATAAGTGCCTTAGAATCATCTTTGTAATCTCTAGGGCCCACTAGTGTGAAGCTCAATCCACATAAGTAATCATCAATGTTAATGGGTGTTGGATCATACTCTATAGTGGCCTGGGAATCTGTATCAAAGTTATGGATATATAATATGCTATGATAATGTCATCATCCACTATGGGTGGAGATTATTTTATTGTAATAAGGTCCTCCTTCATCATGGGTGAAGGTAAATATGTTATAGTAACATCTATAATGGGTGTAGGAATAATGCTACTAGATTCCCCAATCTCATATGTATGTATATGCTCAATCAAAATCTTGTGAGGTGGGGACTCTATAATAACATGAGGTGTCCCATCTAAATATGTACTTAGGATGGTAGGCTTGGTGACTCTATAATATCTGAATGGTTGATTGTCTTTATGAAAGGTAATATTTATAAGTACCCATCATGTAAAAACTCAACACGTATATGAAAGGTAGATGGTATGGCCTCCATAGAATGTATCCAAAGTCTCCCAATTGATAGGTTATAGTGTAAAGGATTATGCATCACCTAAAACTATGTAGGTAGGGTTTTTATCCCAACTATAATATCTAATGTAATAAAACCCAATATTTGTCTAAGAATGTCATCAAAACCTATAATATTCTTATGTCTTTAAAATGGATGCTATATCAACCCCCATAGTCTATAGAAATATGATGTTACATATGTTAAGTCCTAAAACACTATTAATTAGAATCTGTTTAATAGCAGTGGTATTAATTTATGCCTAAATTAAGAGTAGTGGATTTTGATCAATAACTGACTCTGATGTAAAATCCTCATTACAAAAATATATAACATACTCAGTATCCTTGATAATGTTCATGATAAATGTAAAGTAAGTTGGCTCTATATCATGAGGCAAATAGGTATGATTGAGTGTTTGAAAAATAATATCTTTGAAAATAGTTACTTGAAGTAATTCTAATATGGAGATCTTAGCCAATGTGTTTCTGAACTAATCCATAATACCAAATGCTCTATGAAGATGTCTAGGTCCTACTATAGTGTTTTAGGTATGAGGAGGGATGGTGGGGATATCTTGTTCTTGTATATTTTTAGGAAGCATTTTCCTATATTTAGTAACAACTCAAACAATAGGATCTACTATTTTCTAAGGGTGAGTAGTATAGGTAGGATTTGAGTGAAATTAATCAACTGGTCTAGGTGGAGGTAAAACAAAAGGAGTCATCTATGCTCTTAATCTTCAAGTAATAACTAGAGTTAATTCAAATTGATCCATGTAACAATTATACTCATAGAAGGGGGACTCAAGAGAGGATGGAATAATGTCTAAAATAAGATGATCTATAACATGATCTATGCAATGAGTGACATACATATGCATATTTATACAAATGGTGGGTAATAGGAATGTAAGTTAAACCACAAGAATTTGTGTCAAAAATTAAAAAATGGCATCCATCATGATAACCATGATGATAGGCTACAAACTAAAAACTATGTATATTCTATAAATAAGAAGGAAAACCCTAATATTGTATTAGGGTTTTGAGAAATATTCAAAGTAAGTTGGGTTCATCAAATGATTTAATTTTTTAGGGTTTATGGATAAATATAGATGGTTATATATAGAACTAGGGAAGAATAGGGATTGATAACCTCGATTATGCATAACTTATTCTGAGTTTGTGTAATTTGCATCTACTTTTCATCTAGTGGATAAAGGGATAAAATTCATGTATATATATATATATATATATATTATAGTGTGTGTGTGGGTCTTAAGAAAGGTCTAGGTTTACCCTAGGTGGTTTATCATTTTAAAACATATCCATTGGTAACAAAAGGAAGGAAAAATATAATAACATCCAAATTGGGACACTAGCACCATGGGGCACTACTATCCAAATTATGGTGCTAGTGTTTAGGTGGTAGAACTTGAGGCATTAGGGGTGAAGATATTAAATTAAAGGTTTGGGACTAATGTAGGACTTTTTAAGGTTTTGTGTGGCACACATGAAGGCTAGATAAGTGTCTAAATATCCCCTAATATAGGTCTAGGACTAAGCTAAGGATGGTTGGTCTCAAGTAACACTCTTAGCATTCAAGTGTAATTTTTAGATGATTACATCTAACTATTCTACTTATTTTTATAATTCTATAAAAATTATGTATATTTTAATGAGGCTTATGATATTTTCAAGGGTGGTGATATCTACCAAACTTTACTTCATTTTCATAGGCTAATATTACCATAAGATTCTTGTATAGTTCTTATGTAGTGTTTGTCTAATTAAATATTGAAATGTGTTATTTTTATATTGGCTCAGGTTCTTAGGTTCTTGAATTTATCAATGGCATTATTTATATATTTATTTCCATGTGTTCCTATGAATATTAATATGTGTATTTATCTTAAACTCGAATGGAATTTTGTTGAGATGCTTATTTATCCTTTTATCATGAGTATTACCTTTTAAATGTGCTTAGTTAAAGCTTGGAGTATATTCACATTTGGCCAATGTTTGTCATTATGTTACATTAATTTTTTGTTTGATCTATGAGGCATCATATCATGTCATTGTGGCCTTGCATTAAGTTATTTTATATAAATTTCCCTTTTATTGTGAAAAATTATGATTATGACTAGTGTCACTCTTTGATTGAGTCACAATTTTCAAATGCATGAATTTCAAACTTGTTGTGCATTTTTTTTAGACCATATAGTGTTTTGATGTTGTGAAATTATGAAAAGTAAGAATGGATGATATGGTGTCATTATAGTAAACTATATATTTATTTTTCAATTAACCGAGATTAAGAAAAATGGAAACATATTATAATCAAATTCTTGAAAATTGTAGCTCTGAATTATACGTGTTCTTAACAATAGGATGTGATGATACAAATGAATTAAATAATGATACCTAGTGATTTTTTATTAAATTAGACTTTCATAATTATTAATCTTTAAATGTTAATGTGATGACCTTGGGATGACATCGAGTGACTGGATGTATGACTAACATGTGGAATGTTTCATTAAGTCTAAAATTTGAAATGGATGAAATCCAAATGCATTGTCATGTAACCACCTATGAATACATGTGATTGAGTGTGAATGTGCACAATTTCAAGAGTATAAAATGAATAAAAAATAGAGATATGAGTCCCTAATTCAATGTATTTGAGTCCTACATCCAAATCATTCAAACATAACATTAGAAGTCAAAATGAAGAAAAAAATGTGATTAATATATTGACTTAAAATATTGATTAAAGATCAATCATTTGTCTAAATAAAATCTCATATAGGCATGTATTTATAATTAAAAATCATGGGGGTTTGTTGTTATCTAATAATTTGACTCAAGAGAGGATGGTTAGTATGGTGTTAGTTCCAAAATGAAAACAAGATGAAAGAAACACACTAATAGGATAACATCTCTAGGCCTAGACACTAGGGAGAGCTTAGTTAAAAAAACACAACTAAAAAGTAAGGAATAAAAAAAATAATTCATTTACCTTCCTTGGACTCTCTAAATGCCTTTGTAGTAATGGTTTGCTCAATTTTGTGATCATGAAGTCCTTAGCAATGGAAGCTTGGCTACCTCCATCTCTCCTTGGCACCTTTGGCTTGTGGCTTGGATTGGATTGGAATAAATTTGACATGGTAACACTAATTGATTGAAGATTTGTAATCAATTATGAATTATAACTTTGCATTCTCAAGATTTATAAATGATGTGGTAAGGCCTCCTATTTATAGATTTTTGCAAATGTCTAGAATCAACCTGAACCATCTATTTAGAGATTGAGATGTGTGGTTGAGGATTAATTAAATTTTTGTAATTAATTTTTTAACTATCCTCATCAAGATGTTGGAAAAAGGAGAAATTAAGAGGCATGGATGGCATCATGGAAGGCATTGATGAGTCATGGAGGGCATGAATCCTAAAATTTGTGGCATTTATGGCCTAGGGATGTCTTCCCAAGAAATAAGGTCACTTAATGATGCATATATTCAATATTCATTTCCAAAAATAAGTTTTAAACAAGTTTACATGGAATTATTAATTATGCCTTGATTTGGATTAATTATCTCTTAAGCATGATTAAGCACTTTGTGCAAAAATTACTCAAATTGATCAGAATGCCTTGTTATTGGTCCAAAATTTGACTGGATTGGAATTAGAAGGTGATGTCAGATGCATTGAATCTATTATACCATTTAGGATGTTACAAACAATAAATAATTAAGGAATGTGTCTTGTGAAATATATTTGATAGGAAATAACAATCTAGATCACCTAGGTACAAAATTGGCATTTTGACTCAAAATGATCTGATCAAAGTTAGCTGGCCCATAAATTATATTGCCCCATTTAGGGATACCCTAGCCAAAATTGGCACTTGAATATGTTAGTTTCACATGATTTAGCATGTTTTAGTATTTTTAGGCCAAATTGTGCATTTTGGGTAGAAATTGGTTAAAACCCTAGTTAGAGGTTGTCGATGGCCAGATTTAGGTGTCTATAATTTTCCCCTATCTGGGAAAGCATTACAAGATATAAGAATAGTAACATATTCTCAAAGAATGAAAAGGTCCTATATGCCTACAACTTTAATGATGATAAACTAATTGTATGATGTCCCCTCGAAGGAGTGGTTGACATAAGCAGGTCGATAAATGGTTTATCAAAAAGAAGTGAAATGCAGAGATCAAAGAAAGGAAAGATAATGGGGTGAAAAAAAAATGGTACTAAAAAAGTAGTCAAAATTATTGAGAATACAAGTGGGATGGTGTTCAATGGTTTACTCAAAGGCAGTTATAAGCATTGTACCTTGATAGTGGTAACGTGGTATGATAACACAATGATTTACCCAAAGGCAGTTATAATCATTGAGAAGAAGAAACTACCCCAGTTAGTATAGACAAACAAGATAATATGCCCCTATATAGGCAAAAAAAGTAAAGTGGTGACAATACAATGATTTGCCCAAAGGTAATTATAATCATTGAGAAATGTAGGTGGGATGGTATGCAATTATTTTCCCATAGGTGGTTATAATCATTAGACCTTGATTATGGAAAACATGATAAAATTGGATGAGGATGATGATAACTTAACACAGAGGGTAATGATGAATTGGAACAACCTACTAGTAGGGAGATGCTCATCTAAACTAATAAAGTTTAAAATTATTTCATGGTTAATTACATTATTTGGGACATTATTGGGATTGAATTGGGGTGTCAATGTCGAAGAGATGCCACCATTGTTGAATAGAATTTTTGAAGCTAAGATTTGTTGTAGAATGTGTCAGTAGGAATCATGGTATAACATCATGAGGACTTGGCTAAAATATGCATAAGGAATGACTTCTGTAATCCAATACTCAATAGAAAATAATGCACCAATGATAGAAACCATGATGACAATGTAAACATATGAATATGGATGGATTCAAGTGTAAGTGTGGACAAGGAATTACCCAATGAACACACATAAACTGAATTAAGGCAACAATGTTGAAAGTAAACAAACAGATAGACAAATAAACAAAATAAGCATAAATAAAAAAACAAACAATGTAATAAAAACCATACAAACATTGCCCCTAGAAAATAGGAAAAAATGTAACAAATGAGCAAAATGGGGAAATAGAAAAAAAGGAAGGGGGTGGCCAAGTTATTTCCATATGCACTAGGAAAGTGGACACTACCTACATAGTTCCGTAGATTTAATATCCAATAAAAAAACATTAGGCCAAATGTAGTTCTCCCAAGGAATGGGAAGAATGTGATAATTGAGGAAAATAAATAGGATGGATGTGATAGAATAAGAGGAATGGTCTTACAAAATGACAAGTGCATGAGAGAAAAAGGCCAAAAAGGATGGAGAAACTAAGTGATAAGTTATTTTCTTGTAACTTCGTAAGGGTTCCCAAAATCCTTAAACCAAAAAAGTGGTCAATATTTTTGCTCTTTTTTAATGATTTTTCAAATGTTTTTGGGATTTTTTGAAGTATCTCAACTCAATCAAGAATGATGAGACACTTAAATGGTTCAAGCTCACAAAATGGTGAGAAAATTTAAACTAAGGTTGCTCACAAAACAATGAGAGCGTGGCTTAAGTTGCTCACAAAATGGTGAGTGTATGGAAAGGGTTACTGAGCTGACCTCAACAAGTATTGAGTGTTGCCTACATAGTCCCAAAGTAGGACCTCAAGTCATTGTAGTTCTACCCTTACAATGGAGGAATTTGACTAATGTAGTACTCAATTCAAATAAAATAGTCACAATTGGTAAAAAGGGATAATATGACATATGAAGTGGAAAGTTGGTAAATCAAGGCTTAATGTTGCCCTTAGTTTTCCCATAGGTAGTTATAACTAGCACATACCATCATAGATCAATGTTACTAATTTTCTCAAAGGTAGTTATAATTAGTAACAAGACTAATGGTAAAAAAGGAATAACAAATGAAGGATGTAACTACCAAAACTTTTATCACACTATTCCAAAATATGATCTTTGTTTGAATTTCTTGAACCAAATGATGAAACTAATCAGATACATTGATGTAAAAAATGTGTAATGAATGGTGAAAACTAAGGTCAATAATGTTAGGCTTTAGAACACACTAGGTTGATAGGTTAGAAGTGGAAAGTGGATATGGTGGATAAGGATGGTATTTGTACAAAAAGGAATAGTGATAAAATGGCATAACTAAAATGATCCTTATAGATAATACACCTTAGCATTCAAGCATATTAGCACTTAAGATGAATAATATTCATCAGCTCAGGAAGTTCATATCTATCTAGTGTGGCAAGCCTATATGCTCTTGATCCATAATCTACAGTAATAATGAAAGGCCTTATCTAATTTAGTTTGAATTTTCCTTTTTGCTTCTTCTCAGCCATGGTATTCTTTAAGAACAAGATCACCAAGTTTAAATTCTCTATACTTAACATGTCGATTATAGTGGATTTTGAGTTAGTTTTGATATCCTTGAAGATTATTGAGCATACTTATGCATTTCTCATCAAGTAGGTCAAGCTCTTGCAAGTGGGTTAGTCGATAGTCATGATCATTTAAGACATGCTTGAAAAAGATGTATAGTGAAGGTAATTCAACCTCAATGGGAAGGATGGATTTAGTACCATAAAAAAGTGAGTATAGAGTGGCTCTTATGGGGGTATGATGATTGGTATAGTATGCCCAAAGGGCAAGGAATATCTATAAGCACCAATCATGACTAGCATCATTAACAATCTTATTGAGAATATTGATAATGGTTTTATTGGATGCCTTAGCTTGGCCATTACCTTAAGGGTAATATGCTATAGAAAAATGTTGTGTGATGTATTTAGTATATAACTAGTCTACATTCCTATTCTTGAATGATCCTCCATTATCAAATATAATGTCAGAGGGGATATTGTAGTAAAAAATGAGATGGTTGAAAATGAATTTGGAAATTTGCTTTCCAATCATGTGAGGGATATAGCTTCAATCCACTTAGTGAAATATTTAGTGGTAGTAAGGATATGTTTATGGCCATCAGATGAAGTGGGGTTGATCTTCCCAATTATGTCAAGTTTCCATGTAAAAAATAGCCATGGCATCAACATTGGTTTTAGAGTTTTTGTTGGGGCATGAATCAGATTAGCATGCCATTGACATTTGTTACACTTTTTTACACATGTAGCAACATATACACCCATTATGGGCCAATAATAACCATTACATACGAGATTTTTTGATAAGACTTCCCCACTAGAATGAGCTCCACATACTCCTTCATGAACTTCACTTAACACTAGTGTAGACTCTACCAAAGTTAAATAATGAAGCAGAGTTCCATCAAAACTATGTCATTAAATGGTGGATCCAAGTAGAGTATAACAAGTGGAATGATGAATGAAGGCTTTGGCTTGTTTTTGAGATAGGTTAGGTGATAAAACCTGGTCATGAATTCAAATGTAAAGGTCTAAGTAATAGATAGAATTAGGACCAATAATATCACAAATCATGGTAATGATTGAAGGTTCATGACCTGGTGCTGATAAATTCTTGATGAGGAACTGATACTCTCTATCTTTATCTATTTGTCAAATTAGAGAGCCAATAGTAGCCATGGTATCTTTAGTTTTGTTAGTAGCCCTTAGTATGTGCTCAAACTAAATGTTGGTAGTTTATTGTTTAAGAGTGTCAACCATGGATTTATGTGGGACCAACTTATCATCTTTGGTCTAAAAATAATCTGTGACCTGATTGATGATTAACTAAGAATCACCATAAACTTGGATATGAGATATGTTATAATGCACTACTTGTTGAAGTCTTGCAACAAGTGCTTTATACTTAGCCATGTTGTTTGTACAAGAAAAGTTGATTCTAAATGATTTAGGGATTAGATCCCTTTGTGGTGTAATAAATAATAGGTCTACCCATAATCCATGTGTAGTAAATGAAACATCAAAATACATCTTCTAGGGCTGCTCCTCAAGGGGTGTGTTAATGACGATCATGATGGATTCATCAAGAAATTGAAATGTGAGTGACTGTGTGTTTATGAGAGGTGCTTCAACAAGTTGATCTATAAAAACTTGTCCCTTGATTGCCTTTTGATTGACATAATCTATGTCAAACTCATTGAGAAGCATGATCCATTTAGCCATTATACCTTGCTAATATGTTTTAGATAGTAGATACTTGAGTATATCTACTTTTGAGATGACCATGGTCTTATTATTCAACATGTAGTGGCATAATTTTTGAGCTATGAAGACCATGGATAGACAAGCTTTCTCAATAGGTGCATAGTTACATTAATATGTAACCAAGGTATGGCTTAGGTAGTATATGGTGTGCTCCTTTCCATTGTAATAATGTTGAGCCAACAGTACCCCTAGAGTATGGTTGGTAGCTAATAGGTATAACAAGAATGGCTTTCCTAGCATAGGAGGTAATAAAATAGGTGGATTAACAAGATAGTCTTTAATTTGTTGAAAAGCTATTTGGCTGCGATCATCCCAGTGAAATTTTACTCCCTTATTTAAAATGTGTGTAAATGGATGGAATTTGTCTTTTAAATAAGAGATGAAGCATCAAATTGACTAGATCTTACCCTATAAACTATGAAGTTACTTTAAGTTGGTTAGTGGTGGCATCTCAATTATAGTATGGACTTTAGCCAGATCAACTTCAATACCTCTATGATACATGATGAAGCTAAGTAGTTTGCTTGAAGTTACACCAAACACACATTTCTTTGAATTGAGTTTGAATTTATACTCCCATAATCTTTTAAATATCTTATACAGCAATGATAGATGGTCAGCGTTGGTTTTGGATTTTCCTAATATGTTATCAACATAGTCTTTAACAATATCGTGCATCATATCATATAATATGATAGTCATGGCCATTTGATATGTAGTTCCAACATTTTTAAGTACAAATGGCATTAATTGATAATAAAATGTTCCACATGGAGTGGTGAATGTTATTTTATGTTAGTCTTTTAGTGCTATTTTGATCTAGTTATATCCTAAAAATCCATCCATGAGTGAAAGAATTTCATAACCAACTATGGAGTTGGTGATCATGTCAAATTAGGCAAGGGAAAATCATATTTAGGACAAGCTTTGTTGATGTCTCTAAAATCAGTATAAATTCTGATCCCTTCAAGATTTTTGCTAATAGGTACCATATTAGAGATCCATTCTGAGTAGTCAATATATTAGATATATCCTACTTCTAAGAGTTTTTCCAACTCTTTCTTTAACAATATAACAATGTGAGGATGCATCTCGCATAGCTTTTGTTTTATTGGTTTAGCATCAGGATTAACCATAAGGTGGTGCAAAGCCAAGGTAGGGTCTAAACTTGGCATGCCAAAATAGGTCCATGAAAATATATCTACAAATTCTCTCAATAGAGCTATAAAGACATCACGTTCCTCCTCAGTGAGGGATGCACCTAATTTCATCCATTTTAGGTCTGATGGAGTCCTAATATTTACCTCTATTATATCTTTGACTAGAAGGGTCAAATAATTTTCTAAGATAATAGGCAGTGACTTGAACTATTGAATTATGTCAGGGTCTCCACTAGGACTTGCTATTCAACTTTTCCTAGGCATGATGAATCTAAGCCCCTAATGGGAGATATGGCCACATGACAAAAACAATTGTAAATTCTTAAAGAATTTGATCAAATACTTATTTTTTCTCAAAGCTAAACTCAGATCCACATGCAAGTTCATCATTGGTGGTCTCCTAGTCTAAATTCAAATAAGAATGAACACCCCCATCTAATGGTGCCTGAAATATGTTTTCACCACTAGACTAGCCTTTATCTTTACTTTTTTTCCTAGTAAGAAAGCACCTCAAAGAGGTTTTCACTTTGGGACCTCAATGTTTTACTTATTTTTTTGGCTAAGGTTGTTTACTCACTCTTCAAAATAGGCTACAAGATCCAATGTAATTGAGAATCTTGATTTATGATATCCCAATAGAACATTGTCTCTGAGGCCTGAAATGTCACAATATGCCTCATCATTCTAGAACTCATCAATTGATGGACTAGATTTTTGTTGGTCCAAATCTATCAGTTGGGGATAATATAATGACAATGGGTTATGATGAATGGTTAGGGTAAGGGTATAAATGGAATTGTAATCAAACATGTTAGTTTCAGCTAGGTCATCAAAGGTGGGACAATGATCAGACTCTACTTCACTCTCAGCATTATCATCACTAGTTGTTGGTGATGGAATTTGAATAAGATATATGGGGTCACCCCCAAGTGGTTTAAATCCAAGTCCATAAGGTCTTTCATACTTAGTCATGGAAATTGGCTTGATAATTCCTTGTTGATTCAATCTAAGGCCTCTTCCTTCATAATTATGATGCTCCATGATCCTATTAGGAATAGGATACTTTACATTTTTATAGTAATCATCTTGGTTGTTATTGTATAACCATGATTCATCCCCTTCAAGAGGGTTAGGTCCTAGGCCAAATGTTATTAAAAATGTGACAGGTCCCTTATCTTTGCTCTTTTGTTTCTAATGCATATGTGGGGTGACTTTAGGTCACCCAAAGGTTTTTGAATTCTAAGGAAGATTGGAAATATTAAATTTATCATGGGTCACATACTCTCCTGATCCATTATCTAAAATGGTAAAGTGATTAGAAGTTTCAAGAGGTGGTACATGGGAAAGGAAATCCAAGGTATCAGGATCTATGCAATTATCTGGTGAAGGATCAATAAGTATAGCCTTTCCTTTATCCTTCTTGGAACTTAGATTCATGCCATACTAATAATTATAGATTTGAAATTCAACCTCAAGATGTTTGTAGTGTTCATATGGGTGTAAATATCTTAGAATATTCACTTCCATCCTTGAGTGGGAAAAATTGATACATTAGTGTAGTGTTAACAGGACTACACAAATCTCATGTAACCAAGGCCTACCTAGAAGCATATTGTATAATAACTCAAGATCAAACATATGGAAAAGTCTATCATGGGTCAAAGGCCCAATGATAACTAGAAAACTAATAGTGCATTTTGATTCTCTCTCCTAATTATCATAATCTTTGATAGTTATTATTTCTGGCTGGAGATCTGCCATTGTGTACCCAAGAAGCTTTATGAGATTTAGAGACACTATGTTGAGGCCAAATCCATTGTCTATAAGGACACGTTTCACTTTATGCCATTTTATATAAAATTCTATGTATAATGGATTATAATGGAGTGGGCCAAGAGAAGACATATCACTTTGGTTGAATGTGAATTGTTGGGTTGGAGTTAGGTGTCCAATCAAAGATTGAAATTTATCATGGGGTATGTCACTAACAATAGTGGATTGGGTCAAAAAATCATTCAAGATATTCTTGTGGATTATTGACATTCATAACAAATCTAAAATAGAAATTTGTGCTGGTGTCTTCTATAATTATTCCAAAATATCAAATTTCTTGTCTTGGTCTGTAATGAATGGTTTATTCTAAAGTTTAACGATTGGTTGGATAATAGGCAAAGTGGTAGATGGTTATGGGCCTAGGATAGTAATCTTTGACCTTTGAGTTGTGATTACATAATCAAGATTAAATACTTGACCATTATTACTAATTAATATTTGGAATGGTGTGGGACTAGACAAGACAAGTCTCACTTGTTGGTGTACTTGCATGTGGTCACATGGCAAGGATGAGTTGTTGATATAAGGTCCGAAAGTGGAAGTCCTAGTTTTTTGGCCTGCTTGTATGCATTCTTAGGTTAAAGAAGGATTATCCATGTAATTTAGCTAAATTTTGTTGTTTAGTAATGGTCTAGGCTAATTAGTGCTTGGCCTAAGATTAATGTAAATGATATTAATTCTACCCCTTACAATATGACCTATAACCCTATTGTAGTCATGTACAACTACATGGTAGGTTTATTGGTTATTATCATTTTGACCTTGGTTTTGTCCATTGTACTATCATTATGGGTTCTACTGATTTTGTTGATTCTACTGGTTTAGCCTTTGATTTTGATATTGTTGATTTTGCTGCTACACTAACCATTATTGTTGTTGTTTCTAATTATTTTTCTACTCTTAATCATTATGTCAGGGAAAGAGGTTTTGATAAATCCCAAGAGTTTGATTGGAAGTGGAAGCACCATTATCTAATATTATCTCCCCATTCTCCAACATATTCTCAATTAAATGCTTGATTTGGACACATCTTCATAGATTATTCCCATTGACCTGATGATAGTCATATAATTCATTTTCATGATACCAATCAAGATAAGGAATGCCTTATAGATAATGCTTTAGTATAGGCCAACTAATCAGATTAGTGGTAGCAAGCTTATGAAATATAGACTCAATAGGTTTTCCTGGGTCACTAAAGACATGATGTGCAGGCATGATTATTTTAGGAAGAGGGGTTTGAAATGTAATGACTCGTGTATTTATTGTGAAAGTCTTGGTTGTTGCACTTGTGGTATTGGTTGGAGAGGTTGCTATTAGGAGTAAGCTAAAAAGGTGATACAGATGATGTTTACACTATTTGTACATGATGATATTTAGTTACTCCATTTCCCATAACATTCATATTGTAGTTGAATTGCTTTGGTCTTTCTTGGTTATTGGCCTGTGTTGGTTGCAATGTTGGAGCTTGAATGAGATGTTGATGTTGGTCGTTTCCATAATTGGTACCTTGATTTTGATTATTTGAATTAAGCTTGATGACTCCTTTATTGATGAGTGCCTTCTTGATCAACAAACCTTTGTCAATGATTTCTTTGAAAGTATGTGTACATTGTAGTTCCAAATGATAAGTTATCTCACTATGTAATTTTTTTGGTAAACACAGTGGCTAATTGTTTATTTGATAAAATATGGGTGAAACATCTTTCAAGGGCTCTCTATTGTTGTAAATAACTTTCAAAAATCTCATTAGATTTTTACTTTACTTGTCTTAAGTCCCCTAATGAAATCTCATGCTCAAGATTATAGGAAAAGTGATACACAAACTTATCATAAAGATCATCAAAATATGTTATTGAATTTTTGGGCAACTTTGAAAATCACTCCAAGGCTTATCCAGCCAAGCTCCTTGGAAACAACAACAAAAGGTAAATGTCTCTATATGCCACTGGTTGACATGCAATAAATAATTTAGTCAAATGAGCCTTAGGGTCACCTTTCTATTTGTATTTGTCAAAATTTGGTGGTTCGTATCCAAAAGGAAATGGTATCTACAAATACTCCATGTTGAATGGGTAGGATTTCTAGAAGAAGCCTTTTGATCATAAATGATATTATGGGGAACTCTTACTAGACTTGGTAAATATTTATGGGGAAAGTCTACTAGAAACTTGGCCCCTACCTCTATGGCTCTAACCAAAATCTCATATTTTTTCTCTAACAAATGTCACTCAAAAAATAATGGATCATACGTGGAAACCATATTAGTAGAATATAATTGTTGAAGAATTGGCTCATCCACTACAAGTAATATAGCTAGGTATTGTGTGGTTTATTCTTGGTCTTGTTCTAAATAAGGTGGTGTGTTAACTAGATAGTTAGCCAATGGATCTTGGCTTTGTGTCCCTAATTGAGTATTATAAGAGGGATAAGAATCCATCTCATAAGCAATATTATTTGCATATAGGTCTTGCACCATTTCTTCTTATGCCACCACATTATTAATCCCTAGATTGTACATGAGTCCACTACTAGTTTAGGAATACATATTGGGATATATATTCAATGTTTTGTGATAAAAGGTCAAAGAGTTGTACAAACTCTAAAAAAGACAATGTCTAAAATAGGTGATGTTCCAACTTGGTCTAGATTCATCAAAAGGATAAAAAGGTTTATGCAAATATTTTGTGAAGAAATAAGCTAGCATGAAGTACCTAACATTTCATTATTCACAAAAATATAAGGAAGTAAATGGACTAAAAATTGAAATGCCAAACTCTATGGTTGAATTGTTTCAAATCAATCTAATCTAGGAATTTAAAATTTGCTAGGTCTTTTGGCCAAATGCAACATCAAAAGATAGGCTCAAACAAGGTATGCACTAGGACCCTTGGCCAAATGGTGTCAAAATATAGCCTTTAAAATAGATGAAAGTTTTAATCTAATGGATTTGAAACACTTCTAACAAACACTAGGCATTTGATTCTTAGACATGAACTTCATCAATGAAGTATAAGGTATGAAACAAAAGGCACTTTAGAAATAGTTTATTTTCTCATAAAAAATGGTATAAAACTTGGTTATTTTGACAAATAAGCTAGACAAAAGTGAACAGTAGAACTATTTTAGATAAAAGATCATAAAAGTACACTTGGATTGGTCTAAAAATGTAGGAACAAATTTGGAACTCTATGCAAGAGGGTCTATGAAACAATATTCAAAATGTTTTGAGTAGCTTAATGATTTTAAACTACCCAAAATGTGTGAGAAAAAGGTTTATTTAAAAAAATCTCTAAAATAAAGATGCTTTCCTATAATTTTGATAGCATAAAACTAATTTTCTTGACTCAAAATGTTGTGGTGCATAGACTCAAAGTGCAAGTGTTTAGCACAAAATGGCTTAAGTCTATCAAGTTATGACAATGATTATGAGTCTTGAATGGCCTTCAACCCAAATTAGAAATTTAACCTAAGTTCCCTCAAGTTTAGTATAAATGGTGAACCCACTTAACACATCAACCTTATGAAATTATAAAGGTGCAATTCTGAATTTAGATTATAAGTAAAGGACTTAAACAACTTTGGTAAAGGTCTTGAATCAATTAGGTAGCATAACTATGCCAAAGTGGATGATATGACTCTCAAGCCTTTGATGAAATTTTGAACAAGGCAAATTGATGATCTCACGAGGGTAAAATAATGCCTCTTTTTTCAAAAGAAAATTTGGACTATGTGTTTGGTTTAGATTGTTTGTTTACACCAAATTTGAATTCAAACAAGACTTTAATCTAGGACAAGACTAACTAATTAATCTCTTTTAGATCATAAACTAACAAGGTTGCTTGGTATTGTTGGAATCTATCAATATACATCATTTGAGAGGATTTTAAGTGTTCATCCAAAAGTAAATGTGAATTATATAGTAGGATTTTTACACCCCTTTTCTCTCAAATGATAGTACTATGACATGGACCTTAAGGCACACCTTTCACCAATAATACTTCTATGACAAGTGGGGATTTGTCTAAGATCTAACAAGTTTTTGAATGATCTAGGGGAATCAATTGCATAATGACTTTCATACCAAACAATTCAAAATAAAATTATGGATTTCGGGTCTCTATCACTTGGCTTGTTGAAAAAAGGTATAGTCCTTTTTGCAACCACTACATCTTACTATTCACTCAGTGTAGTGTGATGTTTAAAGTACCACTATGTCTCATGTGCAAGTACAATTAGGATCCAAATAAAATCAATGTTAGGAGGTGAAACCCCAGGTCAAAGCTTCACTAAAGAACTCATGGGAGGTGATGAAGTCCCCATCGCAAGCCAAGTTTGTATAAAAATAAAGAAAACATGAAAGTAGAAAGACTTTAGGGTCATTTTCAAGGTCACCCAAACTTTGATGAGTTTTTGGGGAGTCCTTTAGATGAATTTATTTCTAAGCCTTGTACAAGGCTACTTGCAATAGGAATTTCACTTTTGATTCTAAGGGTTCCCTAAAGGGGACAAATGGAAGATAATACATGCAACATTCCTCTTTTTTCCAAACAAAATATTAATCTAAACAACCAAGTAAATACAAAAATCTTTAAAAAGGTGATTTCATTTTTAATCCCAAAGGGAAAGTGAGGTGGTTTTCATTTGACCCCTTGGTCTTAGTTTCAAACATTGAAAATATTCACCATAAACATAAAAAATACTTTTGTTAAACACCAAAACAAGGTTCTTAATTGATTTTTAAGCATACAAAAGGTGATCTAAACATGTTTTTATAAAATTTCAAGCTTGGTCCTATAATAAAAATGTTAGCATGTCCTTTAGCTTTGAGGATCTTTTGGGTTTGAAACAATAAACTTAAGAAAAAGAGCTCTTGGGTCTATGTTTTAAGAAAAACATAGTGATCGATGTCAGTTTATATAACTGACAATGGTTACATTTTATAATCAATGTTAGTTATCCAACCAACATCAGTTATACTAATGTGACTAATGATAGGTATACAACCAACATTGGTTAAGATATGCAATTGATGTTAGTCTTACTTGCTGACGTTGGTTACTGTGTAAAACTATGGCAAACAAAAATGGAAAAACAAAGTTAGAAAATCAATTTGTAAGAGTTTTAAAGGTCCAAATAAATATTTTAAAGTTATAAAATGATTTTATTTAGGTGAGCTATGCATCTAGTCCCACTAGGCGTGCCATAATGTGATATAAAAATTTGACTCAAGAGAGGATGGTTAATATGGTGTTAGTTCCAAAATGAAAACAAGACGAAAGAAACACACTAATAATATAACATCTCTTAGCTTAGACACTAGGGATAGCTTAGTTAATAAAAATACATGAAAAACACAACTAAAAAGTGAGAAAAACACAAGAATTACTTCACCTTTTTTGGATGCTCCAAATACCTTTGTTGTAGTGGTTTGCTTAGTTTTTTTCTCATGAAGTCCTTGGTAATGGAAGCTTAACTACCTCCATCTCTCCTTGGAACCTTTGGCTTGTGGCTTGGCTTGGATTGGAATCAATTTGACATGGTAATATTAATTTATTGAAGCTTTTCAATCAATTTTTCATTATAAATTTGCATTCTCAAGGCTTAGAAATGATGTGGTAAGGCCTCTTATTTATAGATTTTTACAAATGTCTAGAATCAACTTGAATCATCCATCCAGAGATTGAGATGTGTGGTTGAGGATTAATTAAATTTTTGGAATTAAGTTTGTAATTATCCTCATCATGAAATTGGAAAAAGGGGAAATTAAGAGGCATGGAGGGCATCATGGAAGGCATTTATGAGGCATGGAGGGCATGAATCCTGATATTTGTGGCATTTATGGCCTAGGGATATCTTCCCAAGGAATGAGGTCACCTGATAATGTAGATATTCAATATTAATTTATAAAAATATTTTTTCAACAAGTTTCCATAGAATTATTAATTATGCCTTGATTTGAATTAATTATCTCTTAATCATGATCAAGCACTTTATGCACAAATTACTCAAATTGATCAGATTGCCTTGTTATTAGTCCAAAATTTGTTTGGATTGGAATTGGAAGGTGATGTTAGATGTGTTGGATCCATTATACCATTTAGGATATTACCAAAAATAAATAATGAAGGCACATGTCTCATGCAAGATATTTTCTAGGAAAGAGCAATCCAGAGCACCTAGGTGAAAAATTGGCATATTAAATCAAAATGATCTGATCAAAGTTAGCTAGACCATAAATTGAATTACCCCATTTAGGGATACCCTAGCCAAAATTGGCACTTTAATATGTCAATTTCACATCATTTAGCATGTTTTAGTGTTTTTAGGCCAAATTGTGCATTTTGGGTGGAAATTGGTCAAAAGCCTGGTTGGAGGTTATTAATGGGCAAATTTAGGTGTCTACATGTGTTAGTCACAAAAATTGGTGAATATTATATGAAAACACTGTTAAGTGTGTATAACTTAGAATTTGTTATTAATTTTGAAATAAAATCAACATTCATGTAATAAAAAATCATGTTTTCAAAAGACACCTAAATAGTAGCTTTAGCCTACCACCAACATACTAAGCCTTAAAATATACGAAGATTCATATGTATGTGTATGGTGATTCTTTAATTTATTTTTTTATGTTTTTGACATATATTGAGAGTGATCACATGATTAAAACTTCTGAAGGGCATTATATTTTTATTTTTGTTACTTGTTTATTTTATCAAAACAACTTGGGCGGAAGTCTTGGTCATTACTATAGAGCAAGAAAGGAATCTATAGCCTCGATAATTATACCTTTCGATTAACTAAATACTTTTATCCAATACCGCATAGGTATTTATATCCCTAATAAATATTACCAAATGTGATGAATAGGAATCCAATAGAGGAGATTATTATCATGTTACTATGATCAAGATCGATAAAAAATTACACTAATGAAGCTTACACCTCTAATCTAGACACTCAAAGATAAAGATAAATGTAAAAATAACTACCAAATGAAGAAAAAATAAATAGTTTTACCTTACACGAGAGAAATATTTATATGTTAATAATGAATTGATGTGCTCAGTTATGTGATCAAAGATTGTTTGACAATAGAGCTTATTACACCACCTTTCTTTGTCACATTAGTAATGTTGGGCTTGGATTTGAATTTAGTGTTTCTTGGTATTTTAGTGTAATAACATTACACAAAAGAAGTTTATTGAATAATAGGTTAGGAATTGTATTTATGGCATTCCAAACTAACTCTAACCCAAGTGTAATTAGGTTAGAGTTAACTGCGATTGAGTTTAAACTAACTCTATTTAAGTTAAGGAGGGGACAAGTAATTAATATTTAAGATATAGATCCCATTTATTAAGCATGGCTCTCCATTTCTAAATTTATGGCTTTAGGGAAGATATTATCAATTCATTGAATTTGAGGATGATAACATCATTATGACCTCATTTTTATTGAAATTTCCTTTTTGAAAAATTAATTTTCACTAATTACACATGGAAATTCCACTTAAGCATTTAAGTTGATTCAATTATTTAATTCATTTTGATGAGCATTTTTTCACTTTAATAATTGTTTAAGTGCCTCACTTAATGGGTCCAAAGGCTAATTTTTTAATTTTCTAGGTTACAAGTTGACTAGAGATGAATCCATGAGAGGTTACCGCAAATAGGAATTCTAGGACATGATTTTGAGTATTGATGTCTGGTGTGCAAATAAAATTGGGAAATAACATTGGGACATTCAATGATTCCTATACTTAATTTGCATTATTTGGTAGAAATCAATTTGAAGCACAATTGGAAGTCAGTTTTGGCCAAAATAGGGTGTTTATAATTTGCCCTTATCTGGGAAGGCAATATAAGAAATAGGAAATGTAACCTCTTCATAAAGAATGAAAAAAAATTAATGTCAAATGCCCCAAAAGGTGATGGATGAGCCCTAGATTCCCCCTTAAGGGAGTAGGCAAAAAAGAAGGTCAATGAATGTGCCCTCAAAAATAAATAAATGATGTAAACAAGAGGTAAAATAGGGGAAAACTTATTTTCCCAAAGGTAGTTATAATTAGTGGCACATTAAGATGTCCTAATAGTGTATATAAAAAATATGATTTTCCTAAAGGAAATTATAATCATTAGCATAGTGAAAAATTCCTTAGTAGGGAAGATAGAGATAATGATTTATCCAAAGGTAGTTATAATCTTTAGAAAAATTAATACATGCCTAAATAGGGTAGGAAAATTATAGTGATTTGCACAAAGGTATTTATAATCATTAACATTTAGATAGATCAAAACATAATGATTTGACCAAAGGTATTTGTAATCATTGGCACTATGGTTTGGCCTAGTAGGGTTGATGGAAGCTTTATATAATTCATCTTTGCATCATTAGATTAAATTAAGAAAAGGGGGATTACGTAATAAATATATAAGAATGGAGTAAGAGTAAGAAAGTGTAAAGGATAGGCTTGAATTTGGGCTACCTGCTAGTATGGAGATGCACATCATAACTAGTAAGGATTAAAATTCATTTATGAGTTAATTACTCTATATTTGTTTAATATTTGGATAATTTATGAAATTTACTAGGCATGAACAAGGAGAATTAATGAAGCACCATTACTTGTAAGATCCATCAAATTGAGTTTTTTTAGCATGAAATACTTTACACCATGATATAAAACACCATGATAACCTAGCCATAATATGCATAAGGACTGACACCTGATCCAATAAAGTGCAAAGGATAGGCTTGAATTTGGGTTACCTGCTAGTATGGAGATGTACATCATAACTAGAAAGGTTTAAAATTCATTTATGAGTTAATTACTCTATATTTGTTTAATATTTGGATAGTTTATGAAATTTACTAAGCATGAACAAGGAGAATTAATGAAGCACCATTACTTGTAAGATCCATCAAACTGAGTTTTTTTAGAATGCAATACTTTTCACCATGATATAAAACACCATGATGACCTAGCCATAATATGCATAAGGACTAACACCTGATCCAATAAACAATTGAAAATAAAGCACCAAATGATACAGACCATGATAACAATGTTGATGTATGAATATGGATGGACTTAAGTATCATGCACAATGAATCACCCAATGCATGCATACATACTAAGTTAAGGCATAAAAATAAAAGAAAATAAATAGTCAAACAAATAAAACAAAACACTAGTAAACAAAAATGGAGTTAATTACTCTGTAATAATGGAGTAAGAGTAAGAAAGTGAAAAGGATAGTCTTGAATTTAGGTTACCTACTAATATGGAGATACACATAATAAATAACAAGGATTAAAATTCATTTATGAGTTAATTACTCTATATTTGTTTGATATTTGGATAGTTTATGAAATTTAGTAGGCATGAACAAGAAGAATTAATGAAGCACCATTACTTGTAAGATCCATCAAATTGAGTTTTTTTATCATGCAATACTTTGCATCATGATATAAAACACCATGATGACCTAGCCATAATATGCATAAGGACTGACACTTGATCCTATAAACAATTGAAAATAAAGCACCAATGATACAAACCATGATAAGAATGATGATGTATGAATTTGGATGGACTTAAGTATCATGCACAATGAATCACCCAATGCATGCATACATACTAAGTCAAGGCACAACAATAAAAGAAAACAAATAGGCAAACAAATAAAACAAAACACTATTAAACATAAATAAACAAACAACAATAAACACAACAAAACACCAATAAAATAAAGAAGAAACAACAAAAGACCAATAAATAGAAATGAATGCACACTAAAACACCAATATTAAAAAATAAATAACAAAACACCAATAAAAAGAAATAAATGCACAAAAAACACCAATTAAAAAAATGGATAGAAATAAAAAATCAATAAAAATGCCCATAAATAAAAAAAGAAAAAAAAAATAAATAAATAATGCAAAGCAAAGAAAAATTCAATAAGCAAAATATTCTAAATAGAGAAAGACAAAATACAAAAAATGGTTAATCACAATGTTAGTATAAATAAAATACAAATTGTTTGTGCATGTGTAATAGAGGAATTAATTTTGGTGAAAGATTGACCTATTAAGAAGTGTTGTCATTTATGTCAAGGTTCAGGTCAGAAAGAGAATTTTAAGGAAACCTAATGACTCCTTTGTTGGTTGATGTCAAGAGAGCATTGAAGCATGGTTATGAGCTTCTAGATCTACATGAGATCATGAAATAATGTTGATTATAACTATATTATTGCAATGGTGTGAGAGTGTTATCTAAAGAGTGTTCTTATTTAATAGCATTGACGTAATCATGTTTGAGTACTAGTTCTTGACTACAAGGTGCCTTGAGAAGCCTAATCTAGACCCTATGAGAAGGTGTGTATAGTGAAGTAAGTAATCATAAGTTTATGAGAGGTTTTTTGTAATTATTTGATAATGTAAGTGAAGTGTATATACTTCATAAGTTATTCAAGTTTAGTTTTCAAGTTTCAAGTTCTTAAGAATCCTAGTCATGACACTAGTCATGGTATGAAGAGACCTTGTGAGAATGTATGAGTATTATGGCTTGGTGATATGAGTGAACATAGGAATGAGTGGTTATATGAGTTTTATTGATCATGTATGTGAATCATTGGAACACTAATGAGAGTCTCAGGGTGAGCCTACAGGGGTATGACCTATAGATCAAATCTACAACTAGACCACTTTTAGACCCTACTTGGCCTAATGAGGTATCATGATCTATTGTCAAGGCATATTAAATATGTATGACAATGTTTAATTTTGATAAAGGTTTCTTGAGTATGTGAGTGAGGTGGAGATCACATGGAAAGAGTCATGAAGGTTAGTTTTAATACCTAATGTGGGTTGCAAGTCTGGGTTAAGAAAGAAAAGAAAGAGAGTGTGGCCTAATGAGGGGTCATAATCAAATTTGAGAGCATTTGAGATTATGTAATAATTTTTATAGGTGATGTATGTTGTTTAAAGTTTTTTCATGTATATTTAGGTCATGGTTTGAAATAAAAGGCATGAAAAGTGGTTTTGAGGTCTTTTAAGTACATACAATGAAGGCATGAAAACTTGAGAAGGACTTTTAAGTGTTCATTAGAATGTGTAGCCTTTTCATCATAAATTAATATATTAAGGAGAGATGGGGAAGGGTCCTATATAATAACTATAGGAATTGGTTTTGGATTTAAGGGGCAATCCTTTATGAATAATCGTTAACACCAAAACCTATGTTAAACCTCTCTAAAACCCTAACAAGGACCTAATGTGAAAGATCTTGTTCAAAGCATCCTAGAATGGTATAAAATGACTATAAAATATATTTTATGTTTTATTAAACTATCTTAGGCACATGTAGGTGTGATTGAGTTGTCAGGCGTGTGAGTAGATCCTATACGAAAGTGCACATTTATCAGAGATTTGCAGTAGTCAGGGTTAACCAAGTCAATGTATGAAAATGGATGGAGGATGAATTTTGGATGGAGGTTGAATTTTTAGAATAATGTTTCATGTACATGAAGGTTATTGTATATTTTTTATCCCTCAATTTTTCTAAACCAATCATCTAAGTTAGCCAATCGCTAACAGGCCTAATGGTGGAAATAGTGAGAAACCCAAAAAGTAGTGAGAAGATGATTAGGAATGGGTTATCATGATAAAGTGATGAAACCAAGTATATGGAGATGTATTTTGGGTATTTTATATCATATTAATTATTTTTATAAATATTTAAATTTAGGTGCAATGATGAAAATGATGAAGCCAAAATGACTTGTCTAGCTCAGTAAGGTCATAAGATTGGTCTACAAGACCAATATTTATATTTTAAAATATGATATTTATATTTAATAATGGTATAATTATCTCATATGATCATATAATTTCATAATAAGTATTTTAAAGTGGTCATACAGGTATTGAAGGTCAATTTCATCATGACTATCCTCTAAGGTAAACTAGTAGTTCTAGGTAAGCAAGTTGTAGTGATAAATTTGAGAATCTATGCCCTAAGTTGAATTATATAATTCACATGGTGTTTTTTGTTGGAAATTTTATATCCTATCCATTATTTTTATAATGTTTTATATTTATTTAAATTGGTTGAAATATTGATGCTAAAATGACTTGTCTAATTCTGGTTTGACTATATGTAGTAAGCTTGAAAGATTGGTCTACAAGACCAATATTTGACATTAGACATTGTGGTTTTTGTATTTTATATATATATATATATATATATATATATATAAAGTATTATTGGACATGATAAGTGTTATTTTAGGTGTTTAATATCAATTTGTTCATGACTAGGTTTTGGAGTGTTTTGGTAGTTTTGAGTGGGCCATTTATAAAGAAGTGTTTAAATCCTTTTGCCTCAAGTTGTGAAGTATAAATAACATTGTGATGTTTTTAAGTAATTTTTTTATGTGATTTATTTTTATGATGATATGACTGAATTGTGTACATTTTTAGTTTTGTTTGGCAAACTTTCTGTAGATTCACATGCCTAATTATGAATAGTGCTACAAGGAGTGTTCATGAAGGGGTTGGTAATAAAAAGTGTTATGGAACTTAGAATATGTTTATTGGGGTATATTTTATAAATTTATTAAATTATATTATTTATCAATAAAGTTAAATTGTTCCAAGGAAGGCAAAGTGTAATGTATCCTAAAGTAGACCTAATGGAATTAGGTCTCCATGAGACCTAAAAGTGAGATGAGGTCTAATAGAGTTATGAAATAAAAAAAGGGACTCAATATTCATTTGAATAATGTTTATGATATTTTATAATATATATTCCATGGATGACCTATTATTTTAAGGATGATTTACTGACTAAGTAGCATATGAATAAGGAATGGTATATATACAAGGCAATTTTAAGCCTATTTGTGTATGTATGAGAGTATGTGAATGATATAGCATATTTTGAGTATAAATAGGTAATTTAGACTATAAAAGGAGTGTATAAGATCTATAATTAAGATATTAACATTTTTTTTATATGAATATCAATGTCATATGACTTAATTAGTCTTGAAGAGACCTAATTGAGCGAAGGGGCATATAAGGTAATTTGAGAGGGATAAGAATGTGAAGAGATGAAGAGTTATTCATAATAAGCTACTTGATAAATAAGGTGTTATAAATTTTATAAAATTAATTAGGTGGATGATTTTGTGCTAATTCATCTAGGGGGTTGGTGCCTCCTTGCAAGTGGGTGCTTACTAAATCTTAGTCAAGTATGTACCTAACTAGTTAGGGTTGGTGCTCCATGTGAAGTTAGTGCTTCACTAAACTTAGTTTTTGTCTTATAGGATTATATATACATTTTAATATATATGTGTTTCTCTTCCCCTTGAGTTTTTATCACATATATGATGTGTTCTTATGTTTCATGCTTATGTGGATAAGTGTTTAAGCTTGCTAGATCTATATGTTTACTTGAATGATTCATGACTACCTAAAGTAAACTTAAAGTAAAGATTTTGAAAACTGAATTACCCCCATTTTAGTCATTATGATTCCAATTCTTTTTATCAGAGTAGGTCCTTTGAATCAGGATTAACATCTTAAAGGAGATCTTAGAAGCAAGGATGGCTAGAAGTCAAGCTCAAGGAGGTTTCTCTACCAGCAAGGCTACTTTATTCAATGGGATTAATTATGAATTTTAGATCATTAGAATGAGGACATGTATAATTTAAATGGTCCATGACATATGGTAGTCAATTATGTGTGGATACACTCTACCTACTACACTACCAACTAATGCAGTAGGTAAGAAGGAAAGTGAGAGCAATTCTAAGGCAATGAATGCCATTCTATGTGGCCTATTAGAGGTGGAGTTTGTGAAGGTGATGTACTATGTGTCAACCAAAGATATATGGGAAAAATTTAATAATGTCTATAAAGGAGACATGAAGGTAAAGATGGCCAAATTATAGACCCATCAGAGATAGTTTCAAATTCTAAAGATGAATGAAGATTAAACCATTACATCTTACTTGTTGAGGGTTGATGAATTTATCAATGTCACTAGAGTATTAGTATAATAAATAAAAGAGTCTACAAGTGTTCAAAAGGTATTGAGATCACTAACTCCTAAGTTTGATTCTAAATTTTCTTCAGTAGAAGAGATTCAATATTTGGACAAGATATGAATGGATGGACTTCATGGCATCTTGGATAACTATGAGATGAGAACAAATGAAGGAAGACCTCTCAAGAAGGAAATAAATTTCAAATTTGAGAACAAGTCAAAATCAAAGAAGGTCAAGGATTGGGAATGCTCAGATGTTGATGATGATGAACTGATAGCCATATTTTTAGGAAATTAAGGTTTGGATTTGGTAAGTAAAAGGGTAAGTTGATTTTTAAATGTTTTAATTGTGGTACAATTGGTCATTTTACATCTAATTATCCTAACAAGAATAAGACTGACCATGATGAAAAACATGATAAACATCATGGAGAGGAAAATAAGGTCTATAAGCCTAACAAAAATAAGAAATATTTTATGAATTATGAAGGTGGGAAAGCTTAATTAAAGAATAAGAGAATTTTCTAAACCAAATAAGATAATAACTCATCTGATGTAAGTGACACAAATAAATATTATAGTTATGATGATAGTAATGAACATGAACATGACAATAATTAAACCTTATTCATGGCTATAGAAATAAACCATGCAGAGTGATCAAAAGGAAAAGGCCTTATGGATGATGAATAATTAGATGAAGAAGAGGCTAAAGTGAACTTTGAGGAAGAATTGGTGAGTGATTTAGAGGAGTTAAAGTTATAAATAAGGGAAAATAACAAAATAAGATCATTAGTTAAGGACTATGAAGATCATATTGGTTTTTTTGAAGAGTGACTGTGTAACACATCCAAGGAGTATGTTGAGATCATCAATAATATTGAGTCATAAATGGAGATAATCACTACTAGCTTAAAATATAAAGAGGAGGAATGCACAAGGTATGGAACTGAAATGGAATCCTTGAAATATAATTTAGATCAAGCATCTAGTATTTTGAAGACCTTCTGAAGTTTGAAAAGAGTAATGATGCTCTAGATAACATCTTGAGTAGTCTAAAATTTTCAAGTGATAAGATAGGTCTTGGTTTCAAATAATAAAAAAAAGAGGTAGCTCAAGTTAAGGAGAAGTATAATGAAGATAAGAAGGTCAACATGAAAATACCAATCAGATAGCCTAAGGCTATGAGGTATGTTAATTCATTTAATGATTACTATTTTACATATAATCAATTTGGTCAAAGAGCAAGAGAGTGTAGAAGACCCTCTAAAAATGAATGTGTATGGGATTATGAAAGGAATCATCAGTCAAGGGGTATGAAAGAGGTTATTTACTATAGTTGTCATAATGTGGGACACATTGTAAGATTTTGTCCTAATAAAGTTAAAATGCCATCAAGTTAAAACAAGAGGTTTGAAGCCCCTAAGATACAAAAGAGAAGGCAAATGAATGTGTGGAAACCAAAGAAAGTAAAGGTGATTCATGATCAGTCTACAAACCCAAGTGGACTATTTGATTTGATAGAACACACTTTAGATGAGAAATTGAGTCAAAAATGTCTGATGTCAGCTCATATTGTTGATCAAATGGTTGATGAAAAGCTCAAGCCTAAGGTGCCAATCAAGCCTAATAAGATTATCAAGATAATTAGTCTTGTGAGAGCATGGATATATAGGAATCTCCTAAGTTTGTGTTGTTTTATAACCCTATGAAATGGGTGACTCCATTAGTCTTCATGGAGACACTATTCAGTTAGGTGAAGCATAGTGGATGTTTGATTTTAGGTGGAGATATTCAGATTATTCATAAGCTCCAAGTGTAGTTGTTGACAAGCATAGAAGAAGTAATCAAAACTATTATATGTTTCTACTAGTTGGTAGTTGAGCATGACTTGTGTTTTAGATGGTTTGAGAATTTTGTTGATTCATTTTGTGAGCTCAAGTTTTGAAGTCAAATTAGGAGCTTGGTAGCTCTGATTTCTTTTGTAGTTTCTAAGAGTAGTTTCCAAAGAGGGAGAATGAATTATTTTAGAATTTTTAGTGTGTATTACCCTTTGTAATTAATTTCAAAGGGTGAGAAAGTTAAAGAAGGGATACATACCAAGAAGAGGGAGATGAGAGTTATCAAATTGAAGAATGTTTTGCCATTAATGACAAAAGGGAAGTTTGTTGAGAAGTGTTATCATTAATGTCAAGGTTTAGGTCAAAGAGAGAATTTGAAGGCAACCTAATGATTCCTCTATTATTTGATATCAAGGTTGATGTCAAGGCTTAGGTCAGATATAATTTTAAGGAAACCTAATGATTCCTCTATTGGTTGATGTCAATGTTGATGCCAAGGTTTATGTCAAGTGAGCATTGAAGCATGGTTATGAGGCTCTAGGTCTACATGAGGTCATAAGAGAATGTTGATTAGAAAGATATTTTTTTATTGGTGTGAGAGTGATATGTAAAGAGTGTTTTTGTTTAATATCATTGAGGTAAACATGTTTGATTACTAGTTATTGACTACAATGTGTCTTGAGAAGCCTAATCTAGACCATATGAGAAGGTGTGCATAGTGAAGTTTGGTGAAGTAAATAAGTAAAATATTATGAGAGGTTGCTTGGAATTTTTTGATCATATAAGTGAAGTGTATATACTTTTATAATTTTTTCAAGGTAAGATATCAAGTTTCAATTGCTTAAGAAGCCTAGTCATGGCACTAGTCATAACATGAAGAGACCTTGTGAGAAGGTATAAGTATGATGGCTTGGTGAGATGAGTGAACATAGGCATTAGTGGTTATATGAGGTTCTTTTATAATGTATTTGAAGCATTGGATCAGTCATGAGAGTCTCAAGGTGAGCCTACAGGGGTAGGTCCTACATACCAAGTCTATATCTTGACCACTTCTAGACCCTACCTAGCCTAATGAGGTATCATGATATATTTTCAAGGTATATTAAGGATTTATAATGGTGTTTAAACATGATATAGGTTGATTTATTATGTGATTGAGGTGGAGATAACATGGAAAGAGGCATGAAGGTTAATTTTAAGACCTAATGTGGTTTGCAAGTCTAAGTATAAATAGAGAGAGTGTAGCCTAATGAGGGGTAATGATTAGATTTCATAGTTTTTGAGATTATGTTAGAATTTTAAGAGGTGATGTATAATTTTTCAATTATTTTCATGTATTTTGAGGTTATGATTTTCAATAAAAGGCATGAAAAGTGGTTTTGAGGTCTATCAAGTACACAAAATGAAGGCATGCAAACTCAAAAAGGACTTTCAGGTATTCATTGGCATGTGTAACCTATAAATGGGAACATGATATATTAATGAAATATGTGGAATGTTCCTATATAATAACTATAGGCATTGGTTTTTGATTTAAGGGGGAATCCTTTATGATTAATCATTATCACCAAAACTTGTGTTAAACCTCTCTAAAACCCTAACAAGGACCCAATGTGAAATATCTTGTTAAAAAAATCCATGATTGTCTCAAATAACTATAAAATATATTTTTATGATGTATTCAACTCTCCCAGGCACCTTTAGGTGTGATTGAGTTGTTAGGTGTGTGAGTAGACCCTAAGGGAAAGTGCACATTTCTTGGAGATTTATTGTAGCAATCAGAGTTGGCCAAGTCAAAGTATGAAAATAGATGTAAGATGAATTTTGATACTCATTTTTCATTTCAATGAAGTTTTATGTACATTTTATATCCCTCAGGTTTGATAAATGGGTCATCCAAGTTAGCTAGTCACTAACAATTCTAATGGTGGAAACAATGAGAAACCTAGGCAATAGTGAGAAGATAATTAGGAATGGATTATCATGATAAAGTGATGAAACCAAGTGTATTAGTATTTTTTTTTTGGAATGTTATTTACTATTAATTTTTTATATAAATCTTTAAATTCAGGTACAATGGTGAAAATTATGAAGCTAAAATGGCTTATCTAGCTTAGTTAGGTCTATGTACAGTGAGGTCATAAGATTGGTATGAAAAACTAATATTTTTCATTTCACCATATGATATTTCTATCTAATAATGGTATAATTATCTCATAGGATCATATGGTTTCATAATAAGTCTTTTAAAGTGGTCATATAGGTATTGAATGTCAATGTCATCATGACTATGCTTTAAGGTAAATTAGTAGTTCTAGGTAAACAAGTTACAATGATGAGTTTGAGGTTATATGACATAAGTTGAAGTATATAATTAAAAATGTGTTATTTTTTGACTTATATGTCCTATCCATTATTTTTATAATTTTTTAAATTCAGTGAAAGTGGTTGAAATATTGAATCTAAAATGGCTTGTCTGGTTCTAGTTTGACTGTGTAGTAAGGTCAAAAGATTGGGCTACAAGACAAATATTTGATATTAGACCTTGTGGTTTTTGTATTTTATAGTGGTATAGAGATTTAAATTTTTTTTTTGAAAGTATCATTGGTCATGGTAAGTTTTATTTTTGTTGTTGAATATCAAGTTGTTCATGACTTGGTTTTGGAGTGTTCTAGCAGTTCTAAGTGGGCTATTTTTAGAGAAGTGTTTGAGTCCTTTTTCCCTAAGTTGTGAAGTATAAATAACATGGTGATATTTTTAAGGTAATTTATTTTCTTTTTATATGATTTATTTTCATGATTATGTGACTAAATTGTGTATATTATTCAATTTTCTTTGGTAGACTTTCTATAGGTCCACATGCCTCATTGTGAATAGTGCTATAAGGAGTGTTCATAAAGGGGTTGGTACCAAAAAGTGTTATGTAATTTAGAATATATTTATTTGGGTATATTTTATCAATTTATTAAATTATCTTGGTCATCCATGAAGTTAAATTTTTCTAAAGAAGGCAAGTGTAAAGTGTCCTAAAGTATACCTAATGGAATTAGTGTCTCCATGAGACCTAAAAGTGAGATGAGGTCTAATAGAGTTATTAAATACCAAAATGGATTAAATATTAATTTTAATAATTTTTATGAGATTTAATAATAATTATTACATGGTTGATCTAAGAGGCTAAGGATGAGTTTTTGATTAAGTTACATATGAACAAGGAATGGTATATATAAGGCAGTTTTAGGCCTATTTGTGTATGTATGAGAGTATGCAAATGATATATCATATTGTGATTAGACCATAAAAGGAGTGTAGAGGATATATAATGAATATCTAAAAGTGTGTTTTCATATGAATATAAATTTCATATGACCTAATTAGTCTTGAAGAGGCCTAATTGAGTGAAGAGGCCTAAAAAGTAGCTTGAGAGGGATAAGAGCACGAAGAGATGGATATGTTTTCATCATTAGTTGGTTGAGAAAAAAGGTGTTATGAAGGTGATCAAAGCAATCAAGTGTCTTATTTGGTGTTGAGTCATCTAGGGGGTTTGTTCCTCCTTGCAAGTGGGTGTTTGTTGAAGCTTATTCAAGTAGGTACTTGGCTAGTTGGGCTTGGTGCTCCATGTGAAGTTGGTGCTTCAATAAACTTGGTTTTTGTTTTATAGGACTGTATTCCATTTGCATATATCTATGTTTTTTCTTCCCCTTGAGGTTTTCTCACATATATCATGTGTTCTTATATTTCATGCTTATGTGGATAAGTGTTTATTATTGATATATCCATATGTTTGCTTGAATGATTCATGATTGCCTAAAGTGAACTAAAAGGAAAGATTTTAAACACTGATTCACCCCCTCCCCTATCTCAGTCATTTTGCTTCCAACATGACCCTTAAGCTAGGTAGAAATGACTCAATATAACAACACAAGAAAATTGGGCACAAGGTCACCCTATTCTATAGGGAAATGATGACACACAAGATGATAAATATTTCCCCTAGGCTATAGGAGACAATGAAATAAACAAACAAAATGGGGGAATAGAAGAAAAGGAAGTGGTAGCTGAGCTAAATCTAGATGCACTAGGAAAGTGGATGTTACCTACATAGTCCCAAGGACACATGATCTAACATGAACTTTAGGACAAATTTGGTTCTCCCAAGATATGGGATAGAAGAAAATTGATGATAAGGAAACATGATGAACATATAAAGGAATATGGGAAGGGTATTGAAAAATGGTGACTATGTGAGAAGAGAGAGTGGTATGATGTTTACAATCATGAAGTTATCAACACAAAAAATCATGTAAGCATGAGAAAATGGTTTAGGATAAAACCAAACTAAAATGGAATAGACAAGTGCTTACACATGAACTAGATTCATAATGCTTACTATGTTTAAGGTTGAGAAGGATAATGATCTCAGAAAATAACAAGAGCATAGATAACTCATAAAATAGTGAGAGGGTTAGAAATGGTTGCTCACAAAATGGATATATCATAAGGTGAATCCAAGTGGTCACTAGTGTATCAGTGTTGAATACACAATACTCACAACATGAACTCAAAAAATGGTGAGAGTGTACAACTAAGGCCAACAAGGATGAGAAAACTAAAGGACAAGTGATTACTTATGAAATAGCTAGGAGTCCTAGAATATTTAAGGTAAATAAGTGGTTGAAAAATAAAAGGCATGATCGAGCTAACCTAAGATACCCTATGTATCCAAGTACTTCCTATATAGTTCATGCAGACCTCAGGCTAATGTAGTTCTCTCAAAAATGGGAGGAAAAAGACCAAGGTGGTCTAGAATTAATTTGAATAGATAAAATGGCCCATCCCATAAAATTTTGATAGCTTTATATTGTGCAAAAATTCTAATCCAATTTTCATGATTTTATGATTTGTAGGATTTTTTAGATCTCTTACCAATATTTTTGGGATTTTATAAGCATAAAAACTCAATCAAGAATTATGAGATACCGAATGGTCCGATGCAAAAAATAGTGAGAGTGTGGCTTAGGTTGCTTGTAAAATGGTAATGGTGTGACTTAATTTTATCATAAAATGGAAAGATAATGGCTTAATTTTATCTTAAAATGGTAAGATCATGGCTTAATTTGATCATAAAATGGAAATAGCATGGAAAAGGGGTGACTGAGATGAATTCAATATAAATCAAATGCTACCTACATAGTCCTTTTAGGACCTCAAGTCATTGTAGTTCCTTTGTATTATAGAGGATTCCAACTAGGGAACAACAAGTTTGTGAATTAGGAAAATGGCATAATATAGAATAGGAATGGAAATGTGCTGTGATAATACATGGTAAAGGTGTTGCTCATAATTTTTCCAAATATAGTTATACTTAGGAAACAAAGACATAGGTCAATGACACTAATTTTCCCAAAGGTGGTTTTAATTAGTGGAACCAAGAATGAAATATAATGTGACAATAGTTAGGAATGTAATTTCTAAACCACTATCATATTAGTCCAAGATATTGTCTCTTTGTGAAATACTGAATCAATTATTTAAAAATCATCTAAGTTTAATTGTTAAAGGTGCCCAAAGAATCAATTGATCAAAACCAAGGCCAAAAATGAGTGGGAAGTGAGGGTAATATAAATTTTACCAATTTAGAGAAGGTATGGAATAAATGGTATATGGTATGGTACAAGGAAGGTGATATTATGATATGAACATAAATGATCCTCATAGATAATACCTTAGATCTCTCAAGAGAATAATGTTGGAGATATATTGTGTTCATTAGGTTATCAAGCTTGTATTAGGTTATAATAATTGGCTATAAATGTGATAAGTTTATGGTAAATGGTAGGGTATGAAACAATGACAAGGGAAAGGCAAATTAAATGATTATGTTATTCTTGTTAATGTGGAGATGCTCATCTTAATCAACATATGATACAAACCAAATTTTCAATTGTTTAAATCACTATACCACAGTCCTTATGAATAGTTACTTTGTCAAGAACATACTACTAATTTGGAATCTAATAATGTTTTTCTAACCTTCATTTTTTATTGATTATATTTTCTCCAAAATTCAAGACAATATGCCTTTATATCCTTTGTAAAGGAAAGTACAACTAGGGATGGTAAATAAGGATAAATAAAGGTTTTATTTGGCAATGTAATATAGGTCTAAAATGAATAAATTGATCATAATGAAATGCATAATAGTTTGGAAAAAATGATGATTGAGATTTTTAGGCACACACAATATTGTTGATTTTGGATTCAACATAATTTTGGTTGTGGTGGGGACAAAGACTTATTAATATGTTATTGATTGGACCACCATATTTTTATGTTGTTTGGTCATAAGAGATGTTGCCATTTGATTATGTTGTAGAATGAAAGTTATACTGATGTTATCTTTAATAATGTCTTCATCAAGCATTGAAGAATTATTTTTCCCATTTATTGGCATATCAAAGAGGTTTTCACCAATGAAGTTGTCTTTATTATCCCATAACACCTGCAAGAAGGTTTCACTAAGGAAATTTAACTTTTGACTTTGATTATATTTTAGTACCTCAAATAAGGTTTCACTAGAATATATTGAGTTTGGACTTTGACTACCCCCTAATGCCTCCAAAACTATTTCACTAGGATATTGTTCTCCTTCTGTATGAATTTAGTCTTGGTCTCCCTGATATTCTACATCTAGTATGTCATAATGGATGCAATTCAATAATGTGTGATCATTTTGGTCCCAATAAACACTTATGGGGGGTGGAATGTCAATATAATGGCTATGTTAGCTAGTGTTAATGGCATGTGGAATGGTAATGTATTGGGAAGAGGAAGCACAATCCTCTTAGAAGATACTTGGAGAACTTGCATCAATGCTAAAGTAGTTATCCTTAAAAATAATGGAAGGCTCACAAATGTATTCAAATTACTCTATAATTCATATGTAATAAATGTTGTAACAACTATGAATGTATTCTAATTCTGAAGCTAAGTCTGACTAAAGGGAATCTAAATTTGATGTTGAGATTGACATTATTTCTACTTTTGATGCTAAATTTGATATCGATTCAAAAATATAATATGATTTTAGTATTGAATATTTATTTGGTATTATGATAAATATGATATGTTGAATGCTTGGTATTGGATGATTAATGGCATAGGGTTAAACAATGGGCTCTTCAAAAATAGTTTCAGCTAAGAAGGACCCCACAAATAATATCTTGTCAAAGTGAGGCTTCTCAATAAAATGGAAATAGTAAATAGGCAACTCCACATAAATTGGCTTGTCAAATTGAGGCTCCTTAAAAATAGGGTAATGGTAAAAGTAATGATTTTCCCAAAGATGATTATAATCATTAGGGGGTAACTCAACAAAGATTAGCTTGTCAAAGTGAGAATCCTCAACCAAATGGAAAGGGTCAAAGGGTGGTTCAACACTAGTTAATGCATCATAAATAGGTGTTTCAAAAAAAATCATCATGGATTGGTTAGTTGTCTTGGCCTTGGTTTATAATTGTTTGTAAAATATCATTTTTGAACACATTTTTATCTTTGAATAATGGCTCTTGGAGAGGTAATGATTATTTCTATTGTGGCCTGAAGACTAGATTGAATTTTATAAAGTGGGAGGGGTTTGGTAATGGATGAAGAATGTATTGTGGTTCAATAATGATTTCATTACAAATATGTTCATTTAAGATGGGATCAATAAAGACTGGTTGTGGGTTTAAGATGGTAAATGTGATTTGTTTAGTTTTGATTATACAACTTGAAGGTCCTAGAAGGTAATGAAAGGGAAATGCAAATATTGGTTAATGATGCAAGCCAAAGGATAAGGGCCTAGAATGGTAATCAATGGGTGTTGAAGAGATTGGTTACTAATATAGGTTGAATGAAGAGGGCCTATAATGGTAATCCTTGGGCACTGTGGAGCTTGGTTTCTAGTACAAACCAAAGGAGAAGACCAAAAAATGGTAATCCTTAGGCATTGTAGAGATTGGTTACTGGCACAAGCTAAATGAAGATTATTAGCATAGGTATTAGATCGAGTACTACTATAATTGAAAGGGAAAACTTGGTTCTTTAATTATCCCAAAAAAGGGTAATATTAGCATATGATAATCAACATGGTTGGGTTTGGTAATTATCCTAGAAGAGGGTGGTCTTTGTCTATGAAAATCATCTTGAACATGGTCCATAGAACTTGGCATTGGTCTAGGCAAATTAAAATTAGTCTTGAAAATAAACATGAGTTAGGCACTTGAAAACAAATTTGATCAAGGTATGCTCAGATCTACAACTAGGTATTGTGAAAATAAAAGGTCTAAAATTCATATAACACTTGAAACATGGTTTAAAAAATATTGGTTGATGCTTAAAAACATCTTGAAACTTGGTCTAGATGGAAAACTCACTCTATTATTGTAAACAGTTTAAACTTGGCATAGGAATAGAGATCTTCTCAAATTTTAATGATAAAATTGGTTTCAATTATCCTCAAGGTCTAATTTCTTACACACAAATGATCAAGTGAGTGGAAATTTTTGAATCCTAGTTTTTGGTAAAGTATTTCGAGCAATCTAATCTAGGTATAATAAAATGAAAAATAATGCTAGGTATTTGGGAATAAGGCACAAAGCTGAGCTCAAAAGGTACAAAAAAATATAAAAACTAAGGAAAATGTTAGGTCTTTGGGAACAAGACATAAATCTATACTTTGAAATAAACTAGGCCTAAAAATTGAAAGGCAAATGCTGAGTCTTTAAAAATGAGGCACAAAGATAGACTTGAAAAAAACTTGGTTAAGGTAAAAATTACAAGGCAATTAATCTGACTTTAAAACAATTTGAAACACTTGGACTCAAACTATGCATATGGATTCAAACAAAAATTTGACCTTGACATAAGACACTCATCCTAGGCACATGCCTAAACCTAATTGGGAACTTCAATCTCAAGTAAGAAAAAATAAGCATGATGAGTAAAGAATTCAAGCCCAAGTGATAATCAAGACTGAAATGTAAACTAGTCACACTTAAGGTTGTACTTGAAAGGAGAGTTTTGACCTTAGTTATAAGCAACAAAAATAGATGTGAGGCACACAAAATTTACCACTTCCAAGAATCTATGAAAAGGAGTCTTTAAAGAAAGCAAGGAATTAGTCAAAGTTGAACAATATAAAAGGAAGAGGTAAACACCCAAGCCAATATTAAGCAAGGCATAGGTATAAACCACTCAATATTTGAAACTAAACTTCATAAGACAAATTTTGAACTTGGTTTAGAACACTTGTGTTCTCAAATAGAAAAAATATATACCCAAATGGATGTCATAGCAATACCAATTATAGACCAAAGGTATACATGGTTTCAAACTCAATATAACACAAGGCAAAATTTTACAATAATATGACCAATGAAATGATGCTATCTCACTCAAAAGGTATGAAAATGGTCTTTGTTTTAAAAATCCAAGGCAAAATCTTGGGATGAAATGGGTAGTATAACAACACCCCTTTCAAACAAGTGACACACACACAACTTTTTAAAAATGTTTAAGGTAAAAGTGTGGTATCAAATAGAAAAAATAACACCTCTAATATTAAAGGGGCATAAAAAAACATGTGATTAGTTCATGACCTATTTTGTACTTGTGAAAAACAAAAAATATTAAATACACATGAAAATTAAATAAAATAGAAAGACCAAATGGCTTGTCCTATTCCTATAACTGACATGGGTATGAGTATCTTCAACCAATGTTTCCATCGATATACCAATGCTTGTGAGGAATTAAGTGTTAATATAAAAAATAAATTACATGTGTAAGTAGAGTTTTTTATACCCCCATTTGTCTCTCAAGCATTGATACATGGCACAAACTTAGAGTGAGAACTCAAAATCTGGCATGAAATTTCTTAGAAAGTGGGGCTTTGTCTAAAATCTATAATTTTTTGTGTGTTAGATGGTCCCAAGTGTGGCTAACACAAAAGATGTAATAATGTCAATTGAGTTCATACTAGCTAACTTAATATGCAATGGTTTATTACCTTTCATAGAAACTTCATCCGTGTACTTATTAGTGGAGTCTAATGTTTAGCTAGACTTGACCTAGGTTTTTGTTAAAATTGGAGAGGCTAGTCACTTAGCCCTCTGGCAATCCCAGTATCACATGCCTAGATTTATATACCCCACTATGGAACAAAGTTAAAATTATGCCAAGAGATGAACTCTTGGTTCAATTCTTCCCTAAAAAACTTATGAGGAGGTGATGAAACCCTATCCACATTCCAAATACAATAAAAGAAATAAATGAAATTAGGACTTTAAAGTTCATTTTTTGAATCACCTAAGCTACTCAAACTTAGGGAGAGCGTAAATGACATTTATTCTAGGCTTGGACTAAGAATTAAGGCAATGAACAAGGTCATTTTGGTCATTTAATTTCCATAAAGTAGATAGAGGGAGATAATACACACAAAGTCCATTTTGCAAAGAAAATAATAAACAAAAACAAAGCTCTTAGGAGCACATAGTCTAAGATTTTTGTTCTTTTTAAAATCACTAAGCAAGATGTGAAATGAAATTTTGGCCTTTGTAAAAACTTTAAAGTTGTTTGAAAGGTTGTAAAGTACCAAAATAAACATGAAAATGGTTTTTTATTGCTTTAAAATCCTGAAAAAACTTGTTATAAGTTTGAATGGCTTAAGAAAGCAAAGGCAACCTACAAAATCAAAGTTAATAATAAAACCAATAGTCAATGTTTTGACCATATATTATAGAATATTCATCAGTGCTTCAATAAATTTTGTAATTTTGTTGATAGGTTAAATTTGTACCTATCTTTAAAAAAATAAGATTAAACAAGGAATACAAAAAAAATTATGGGCTCTGTATCTACTATTTTTAGCAGAAAACCAAAAAATAAAAGTGGCAGTCACTAATTTGATGATAACTGCTAAAATACAGAGATTTTTTTCAGGAAATTTTTATAGGATTTTAATAATAAACATACAAAAATCCTTAAAAAAATTTAGACAAAAATAATAATCTATCAAAAATTATAATGACTTTATGGGACATTTTAAGCAAAAATCAGAGTAAGAAACTAATAAGAAGATTTGTTGGGTACATGCTCATGAAGAGTGTCCCACTAGGCATGCCTTTATATGATCAACAGGAATACAAGAGGGGAGATTAGTATAATTTTTGTATGACCAAGATAAATAAAAAATCACACTAATGAAGCTTACACCTCTAACCTAGACACTCAAAGAACAAGAGAACTATACAAGTAACTACCAAATGAAGACAAAACAAACAATTTACCTTCCACGAGAGAAAAATTTGTATGTTGGAAATGAATTGATGTGCCCATTTGTGTGATCAAATATTATTTATAAATGGATATTATTACACCACCTCTCCTTATCACATTGGTAATGTTAGGTTTGGCTTTGGTTTTGACTTGGCTTGGTATTTTAGAATAATAATATTACACAAAAGAAGCTTATTAAACAATGGGTGAGGCCTTGTATTTATATCCTTCTAAACTAACTCTAACCAAGGTGTAGTTAGGTTAGATTTAAATACAATTGAGTTTGAACTGACCCTAGTTTAGTTAAGGAGGGGACAAGTAATTTATATTGGGATAGAGATCCCATTTATTAAGCATGGTTCTCCATTTCTGAATTTATTGCTTTAGGGAAGATATTTTCAATTCTTTGACTTTGAGGATGATGACATCATCATGAACTAATTTTTATTGAAATTTCCTTTTTGAAAATTTAATTTTCACTAATTGCACATGAAAATTCAACTTAAAATTTTAATTTGATTTACTTAGTTAATTCAATCTTCTTAGCATTTTTGCACTTTAGGAATTGTTTAATTACCCCACTTAATGGGTCTAAAGGTCAAACTATCAATTTTATAGGTCGTAAGTTGATTGGATATGAATCTATGAGAGGTTACTATTATATATATAGTAATATTCCAAATAGGGATGCATCAACATGATTCTGAGCACCGATGTCTGACGTGTGGACTAAATTAAGATATTCAGTGATTCTTAGGCTTAATTTATGCAATATTTTTATTTATTTTAAATCAATTTCTCAAAGGGTTGGGATATAATATAGCCAAGGTGAAAGGTATTGACATAAATTCAATCACAATTCATCACTCCTTTGCTATTTCATACACCTCAAAAAAAATAATTAGTGAGGTTTAGTGCAATCATGCCTCTTTTTAAAAATAAAGACCATTCATAGATATTGTTAAAATTATGAAACAAATATTAAATTTAATAGTGAAAATATGGATAAATATTACATAACATTGATATTTAATAAAAACCCAAATCTATAAAATTTTAAACATTTCATAGTGAATTCAAAATTTTTAAACCAATTTAAAGTGACTATAGGGTTTGTGTATTGGGACTTGGCTAGTGGAAAATGATGCATGGAAATTTTTATGAATATTTATGTGTGATTATTTTTCTTAGTTTTTTTAAGTTGTAAAAATTATTTAGATTATCACAAAACTTGTGACACTTTAAGGGGTAGTGGTGGATATCAAATTTAACTTTGTGTTCAGGGGTTGATGTTTCTATTATCATAAAAATTTGTACTCATTAAGGAGGCTGATTAAACCTCCTCAAGTGATATCATGGGAATAATATTAGGTTATGGACAACCTAAAGGATTGATTTAACCTCTAGATAGGGCCATCTCCCTTGATTCATCAATAAAGAACTACAAACTAAGCCTAATAACTTACAAGGGAAAAGAGATAAAGAGAACTAAAAGCAAACTAATCTATGGAGGTGATGCACCAAATTGTTTACTACTAACACACATATGTAAATTCATAATGAATATATGACTGATCTATTCATACACTACTCATAATCTTCCCTTCTTACATCAGTAATTTAATATGAAGGTGGTAGATGCTGATTAGGAAATGAGGGATAGTTTCCAAGAGGTATAGAAGACACCAATGGAAGATTTAATCACATAACCTTTAAAAAATATTTAGACACTTCATATTACCTATAAGATTGAGTTAAAACTACATATAGGTGAGATAATGAGACAACATATAAAGGATAACTTAATCAACACTAGACAAGATCAATCATACATGCATAAACACTAAAATACAGTCATAAGAGAAGGTAAAACTAGATTGTATATTACCTCAAAGGCTTACTAAAGGAGTAGGGATTCACTATACTCAACTGGAGGATGTATACAAATTCCAAAATTAGGCATATATATAGAAGCATGTGAGAAAGAGAGAGAGGAGAGGCATATGAGATGCATATGATAAGTGTCATCTCATGAGGAATAAGCTACAAGCAAGAAAAATATCAAAGAGCAGTCCAATAACATCTTCCTCACAAGTGTCAACTTGATGTATACCTTATCAAGGATGTTGTATAGATACCCTTGACCTTATTAATGACTCATAAACCTCATTTGAAACTATCCATTCTTAGATAAAAGGAGTTAAAATCTTATGTATTGACATGTGGAACTCTATAACATGCTTATTGAATTCATTCAACACCATCCTAAGTTAATTAAATGTCTATCTCAATTTGGTGGTTTGAGGATAGAGAATCAAGTGTCTTCAAACTGATAATAACCTGCATTTGATAAAACAACTTATTTGATTCAAATGAAGACCAAAAAATAAGTCTATCTTCCCATCCTGTGCCTAATTATTTGCTTGAGGAATATTTTAAAAACTTTACCACTTCTCTAACACCATGTATGGAATAATTATACCCCTTTTAAATATCAAAAGCATCTTCAAGATTGATACATGGGTGCATTAGGCTTATTAGGGGTTCTTGGTAACAACTTGCTTACCATTATGAGTCTTGAAACCTCTAAATGGTGTTGAAATAATTGTAGAAATTATTCATGATTCATTATAATCATATTCCCCTACCTTATCTAGGTCATAGGTTGTTTCAAATTATCGTACTAGGTATCACTCAGTCAAACTTCATGAGAAGCCATCAAAAACTACATTTTGAGGTTTGCAATAGTCATTTCTAGGCCAAATTTTGTACAACACTACCTCACACATGCCAAAATAGTGACTCCATCAAGTTCCAAATTGTGTTTATAGACTATCCAAATAGTTTATAGGATATATGAATCCATTATAGGCATTTATAAGAATAATCTTCTCCATCAGTTCTCTTGTAGGGTTTTAGGTATGTTTAGGTTCTTAAGGATAGTTCATAAAGGTATAAGACTTAACCTCTTGAATAATTCCAATTTTTTTGAGGTAATAGTGTCTATAAAAACCTAATAACACCATTATATCCCATTCAACTTTTCATTTTACTTCCAACTTGAAGAAAATTACCATTTCTAACTATTTAGGCCTATTATAATAAGTCGAGGGAGTGTTTTCATCCAAAAGGTCACTAAAGTGTTAATTATATTATTTTAAAAGGTTATAATAGGTATGATACACCCCATATGACATCTTAAAACACTTATCCAAGTAATTTTACCTCTCAAAAGTCTTAAACCCTAATTTGAGCACCAATGAGGTTTTGAGAGAAACCTTGACATTCTAGCCCTAGTGATCTTTTACTAAGTTTATCTCTCTATTAAAAAGTTTAAAAACTCCTTTGAGACTTATAATATTATCCAAAACACCTATCCTAACCATAAAAACTCAATAAAAATACAATAACATATTTTATCTTCAAACTTTTGAAGACATACTTGAAATCCTTCACTAGTCATGTAGGTCTATGTTCAGGTCTCTTGAGTACTAGACCCTGAGACCAATCAATTGATTTAGACCATATTTATGATCATATAAATGGTATATATCCTAATAAATCTAATTATTAACTCTTAAAACCATTTATCATCTTATACAACCATCACAAGTATGTATTTTCTTCACTTTCCTGTGACATGCCTATAGGCAGTCATTTGGGTTTATCAACTTGAAGGTAATCACATTCTAATTGTACTTTAGCATCTTGGTGGTATAAACCAATGTTATATTTTTTTATTCATTCTCTCTTTACCTATCTAAAATCTCATGTTCCTCTTCCATCCATCACAAGTAGGCATCCCTTTCCTCATTTCTACTTATTATAGGCATGTAGGTTTGTATTTAGGCCTCATGATTGTAAGTCACCAAATCAAGTTTTCAAAACTAATAAATAATTATTTAGGTGACTTTGTATATATTTAAATTTATTTTTTTACCCTTTAAATCTTCTCAAACCTTCAAATAACCATCACAAGCATTCTTTCACTCCTACTACCTGCTACATGCCTATAGGTAGTCCTTTAGGCCAAAACCTTCATTTTCCTATTGATTTGATTTCTTTATTGTTAGGTTTATCCCATGATGGGATATTTAGAATAATTTAATAATTATATATATCGTTTTATTCTTTTAGTGTATTCCCACTACCTTGAACACTTACTTGAGACCCTCAAGTTCTCCTTTTGAGCTCACATAATGCATTTTAAGGCACACAGTCCATTGAGAGGCGAAGTGAATGAGGTTTGAAACTTCATGGATTATTTTTTTAAATGTAATAATTCATTATTCCATTCATTAAATATTCCACTTAAACTCCCACTGTAACTATTTGGCACCAATAGGGACCTACAGGTCTGCATACCTATAGGTCCACAAAACCTTCTTGATATTGGTTTAAATAGAGCATTTGAACAATTTATTCCAATGGTTTTCCACTTGAAATATCCTTGATAATGATATTAAATTATATATTAATATTTTTAATTCTTTAAATATTCATATATAATGACAACACATACATGTTTGGCAAGGTTTCATCCACCATAACTGCATTTTTCAACTAACTCAATTGTACATGCAAAATTATCTATTTTATTTGAAGTTCATTGATCCAATCATGTATATGGAGGTATAATGGATATTAATTAATTTTAAACAAGTAAAAACCACCTAATTCATTCATTTTATACATAAATATACCTCATAATGTCTCTACAAACAAGACTATCATGTTCAAACTATCAAATCAAGACTATTTGATACTACTCCAAACATGGCCATGAGAAACCTTGATGGAAAATGATATTTTAGGGGTATACGCATGCTAAAAATACCTTAAAAAAATATTTTCATGCATTAATTCAACTTTATAACCCTATATTTGAAGAAACTTAACCTTAATAGGGCTTTAAGTCCTTTTTCTCCACCCTTAACTTCTTAACAATTGTTCATAAAGTTAACCTACCTAACCAGAGAAAAAATCCACAAAGTGGAAGGTCATTAGGGTCCTCTCCTATGGCCAATATATTTATCTCAAAATTTATTTCTCTTTAGAGTACCATTCACAAACCAGTTTCCTTTTTTAGGCTTCCAAGAAGCTCAATGGAGAAATTGAGTGGGTTTTTGCATTGTTTGACTATGTAGCTCCTTTTTTGCATGTATTTGGATCTAAGAAGATAATGGTGACCCATAGAATAATTTATACCTTTCTCACCACCATAAACCCTCTAAAAAAAATCTAAAATCATTCTTTATTCAAGAATCTAATTGTTATACCCTTTAGAACTGTTGAAGATGGTGAACCAGGTGACTCTTTATCTTCCCTTGACTTGTACAAATGTGAAAGAGAGTTATAAAACATTTCACACCCTTCCTTACCTATAAAACTCTTAATAACTCTTAATTTTTATGTTGGAAGATGATGAATGGTAGTTACAAAGATACTCCCACATTTGAAATCAATTATATAAGGCATTTAGAGGGTGATTATGGATAAGTACAAGTATGATGTCACAACATAGGTGTTAGTTGACTTTAAAAAACACTTATTACATGATATAGAATTCAAATTTATTTTATAATAACAAGTATATAATAATATTAAAGTATATTATAGACCTTAAACTTATCAAAATTACCTTAATCTCTTCAAATTACTCAAAAAAATAATGTGATCAACTTATTGGTTCTACTCCTTGGTCAATTTGGTCAGATTTAGACCATGGTTGTATTGGAATGGTCATCATCTTATTTCCTTGAGAATTATTCTTCCTTGAATTGATTTCACACTTAACCTTAACGTTTTTAAATTTACCTTAAATAATGCTAAACAGATAATGAAGAACATTAAGAATTACCATTTGATGACAATACAAAGTGACTTGACTCAACTACCAACTAGACCATCCTAAGTGACATTATAAGCTGATAAGGAAGACACACTATCTATCATCCTAAATCATTAATGACTAATACAATACCTTTATAATGGATATCATCAAATTTAATATCAAGTACATCAAATTATTGAATGATACTCATTCATGCTAGTAAAATTTTGGCTAACAATTAACATAAGAGTATTGTACATCACCTAGGTAGTTTTTGTCCAATTAAATTGTGACATGCATTATTTCCCTATTGGTTAAAATTCTCACAGTTCTTGAATCTATCAATGGAATTGTTTAGATTTGTATTTATGGGGTCACTTAAATCTAGACACATGTATTTATCTCACAATCCAAGGGAAGGCCACTGGGATGTTTATTAATCATTTTATGATAAGTATTACCTTTTACATTTTGTTGAGTTTAAGCCTTGAGTATTTCCTTATTTTATCATTGTGTGTAGCCATGTTACCATTAATTTTTGTTGGAGATATGTGGCATCATATTTTTCATTATGAAATTGCCTCAACTTTTTATATATAAATTCATTTTTTATTGTGAATAATTATGATGATGACTAGAGGCACTTTGTGATCGAGTCATAGTTCACAAAGGCATGAATATCAAACTCATTGAATATTCATTTTTGGACCATATAGTGTTGTGATGATATAAAATTATGACAAGTGGAAATTATTCCATGGTCGCATTCATATATTTTATATATTTACTTTGTGATGCTTTGATATTTAAATAAATGGAAACATATTATAAGGTTTCATTCTTACAAACTATAGCTCTGCATTGCAAATGTTCTAAACAATAGGTTGTGAATCTACGAACTAATGAGATATTGACACCTTGTGTTATTCTATTGACTAAGACCATCATAGTGAGTAATATTCAAATGTGAATATGATGACCTTGGGCTCACACAATGTAATTAGATGTGTGGCTAGCATGTGTAATGTTTCATGAAGTCTATGCTTTGTAATGGATAACACCCAATGCGATATCATGTGACAAAGTGTGAATAAGCATGAATATCAATAGTATAAAATGACTCAATATGTGGATATGAAGTCCTTAAATAATTTTATATGATTCTAAAATTTAAAACATTAAAACATAGTATTATAAGTTAAAATAAAGAAATAAAGAAAATTATTAATATATTGAATTCAAATGTTGATGAAAGATCAATTTTTTTTCCAAATAAAATATCATATATGCATGTAGTTTCATTAAAAACAAATGGGTCTCTCCATTTCAAAATGAATGTGGGTGTTTTGGTCACAAAAATTAGTTACTACTACATGTAAAACACTATTAAGTGCATATAACTCATTATATCCGATTAATTTTGAAAGAAAATCAACAATTTTGCAAGAAAAAATTATGTTTTAAAAAATAAACTTAAATATTGGCTTCAATATCAACACAAAAAATATTAAGCCTTAACATATACAAATATTCACATGTGTGTATAATGATTCATTTATTTTTTTTGATGATTTGACACAGCTTAAGAGTGATCACATGCTTAAAATTTTTAAAGGGTATTACGTATTTAGTTTTTTTTATTTATTTTATGGGAATGACATGGGGAGGAAGACTTAGTCATTTCTCTACTACAATCTATATGTCTATACCCTCAACAAAGATACCTCTAGATCCACTCAAGGCCTTGCTTCATTACCAACCAGACATCTATAAGCCTGATGGAGACCACCAGAAACACCTTATTGGATAAATATTTTGATTTATCTTTAAGTATTTCATACTCTCATTTTTTATTTTTATTTATTTTTATTTATTTTTATTTTATTTTAATTTATCAAGGGGTTGGGCACCAATATGGCAAAGGTGAAAGGTATTGACATAAATTCAATCACTAGTGATCTTTCCTTTGCTATTTCACACATCTCATGGTAATTTTAGTGTGGCTAAGTATAATCATGACTATTTTTAAAATTAAATACCATTATTAATTTATGTGATAATTTTGAAACAAATATTCAATTTTCAATTGAAAACATGAAGAAATTTTACATAACATTTATTTTTAGTTTAAAAAATTATTATATTTTCTAGAATTTTCAAAATTTCACAACGAATATTGATTTTTTCAACCAATTTAAGTGATTATAATGTATTTGGATTAGGACTTGGATAATTTAAAATGATTTGTGAAAAAAAAAATCTTAAGTTCTCTTCTTTATCCTTAGCAAAATTTATTAAACAACCATTACTCAAAGCAAACTAATCAATGAAAGTAGGGAATGAAATCTAATCTAAACTAATCTAATTGTAATCATACCCTATATTAAAAATTCATGGCTAAGGCAAAAGGGTGAACTTGAAAACTTTGTATGAAGCATTTAGCACTACCTAGAAAAAGTAAGTTTTCATTGTTTATAATTTTCAACATAGAAAAAAGATCTTTGTAGTATTTCCATAATTCATTCGACTTGTTCATTAAAAATTTGAAAATATCCAAAAACATACTTTTTTCATAATGATCTTCATAAAAATGGAAATAGTAAAAACATTAGGATCAGGTAAACATACCTCAAAAGTAGGCCAAATTAATTCATGAAATTATTTTACCTTGAAATCTGTGAGGTTTAGAATCAAAGGCATATTGAATACCAATTCTTTGTGATGTTTTAAAACTAGTTAGCAAGTTTATATTTTTTTATTTTACATAGGTTCAATGTGTTACTATATCCAAATCTATTTGTCGCATTTATTTTCAATTAATTGATCCTCCTCAAAAAGTATACTTTTTAGGTATCATAAAAAAGAACATAACCCACTTCAAAGTTATAGAATAAATATTTTTGGATATCATATTTGACATCCTCTTTATCTTTAAAATCCTCTTGATGAATGACCAAACATTTTTTACCCATTAAAATCTCATATCCTTGATCAAGTATGGTAAATAAACATATATTTGCATCACGTCTTTTATTTCATTTTTTTTTACAATCATTATTTTCTAATTTTTCTTTACTAATCTCCTTTGTGATCTCCTTATCAACATTTTTATTTAACAAATTAACTTCCAAGATAACTCATTGATTAAATTATGTGCACAATAATGGCTCTTCCCTACTTGATTATTATTCAATTCCTTTTAATTCCTATATTGTATCATCTTCTACATCATCCTCAAAGTCATAATATATTTTATTATTAAAATTTAAATATTCATAATCTTCATTAATATTACAATTATTTATATCTAAAACACATGTTTTCATTGGTTACCATAGATCCAAAATTTTATCATGTTCAACAAAGATATCAAAATTTTGATTTGTGAGTAGCTCAATATTGTGAACAAAATTCCTATTTGAACGATCATCCATGGTAAAATTCAGTTTTTTTTTGGGTGCGAGGAATTTTTAGTATGCCATTTTGAAATGAATCATAATTCATTATGGGGAAAAAGTTTGTTGTTTGGGTAAATAATTTTTTGCTTAATGTGATAGCCTATACATATGCTAAAGTTAGCATGTTTATTGTATAGGTTTTCAAGAGCATGGGTATGATGGGATCTAATGAATTTATATTTGTGTATATAATGATGTCCTTTGAGGTATATAACCATTGGGAATGTTGTTATAGATTTATTGAAATTTGAGATTGAGTCCCTTTTGGATTTATTAGATTGTCTTTTGAGTGTGATCAATTGATTTAATGAATCAAATAGATTTATGAGCTCTCAAAATTATACAAATAAATCATATTCTAATTCAATCTAGCTATGAATTGAACCATGCATCAAAGTCAAAAATTATTCATATTCAAAACTTAATATGAAAGAAAACAACCTATAAACTACATCCTTGTTCTAATTTTTAAAGAATCTTAAAGTAATTTTGATGAACATGTTTCTTAATTGTTTTATCATTTTTAAAATTGTAAATGTAATTAAAACCATTATTTAGAATTTCATGTTGAAAACTTGTGATTATAATGGATATTTCATTAAATAAGGACATGTTTTTCTCTCCCTTTTTTTGATTCTATAATTTTATGTATTTTTAACATATTTGACAAAAACTGAAACAAAAATCACATTTCATGTGAAATTAATCTCAAATTCCCTTTTAGAGCTAATTGAGTCCATTGATGTGGGTTTTATGTATACCACAGACAACAGATTTTCATCCTCACACTTGAGAATAGTTGGTAATTTTTTCTAGGACATGAGTTTTAGGTTGTGAGTCTCTTATGTAATTATGGTGGAATAAAAATATACAACCTAAATACCATTAAGGAAAATTCAACCAAGTGATCCAAAAAAAAAACCAAGGATTGATATTTACAATGATGCTAGATTATAATAATCAGATCTTATTAACAAAATTTTAAAAAAGAGGGAAGGGTAGGTTAGAAAACAAGGTTTTATTTTTTTGATAAGTAATCCTTTTGTTTAAGAAATACTTTTGAGATTTATTGCAACAAAACCAAAATTAATCAACTTTAGCATTTACTCAAATCTAAATTAATATGGTGTAAGAGTCTAAAGATGGATCAATTATGAGTAAATTCAACATCACATCTTTGTAAAATAAAGTAAACACATTGAATCATAAAAAATCACACTCTTATATAATAATTACATCAAGGAAAAAAGGGCCATATGATACATGATCTAAGTACTCAAATATGTTGAAATCAAGTATCCTCCAATTGAAAATTTTGTTCTTTTTTATATTTCAGCATTAAAAAAATTCAAATATTTCGTAATAGGAAATAAAATAATTGTACAATATAATGTACATATTTTGTCCCATTTACTTATACAACCCATAATTGATAGAAGAGTAGCCAAATTGATATTCATAATATAGAAATTCAACCTTAAATTTAAAATGCAAAATTATTAAAAGTGATGATCTCTAGAAAATGGTCAGAGATACACACCAAAAAAAATTGTTAACTTTATTTATCTATTTATATATGATTACATAATAATTTAATATAAATTATAAGCATAAGTATGTACTAATCTACATTACTCCAACATGATCTAATTATATACCTTGTTGAAAATTCAATTTTAGATAATATATTAATTACTATTTAAATGATAAGTTGCAAGCAAAACCTTATTTTCAAACCATGAAATTTGTTGAAATTACCAATAATTTTAAAATTGACGTAGAAAATGTAAGATTGAGATTATTTATTTTTCCAAATTTATTTGTATCATTACTTAGCTTATTATTTTGAAAATCAAGTTTGTCCTAACTCTTTAAATAAAATACAAGCAAGATAACTTAAGTTGTAAGCATTTAAATTTGTCTTACTTGAAAAATTCTTATTTTTCATAAATAGAAATGGAACTATATTAATAAGCCTAAAAATGAGAAAATTTTAAAAGAACTTATAATTTTTTATGAAGGTAGTTGTGGTAGAAATTACATTATAACAAATACAACACATCAATTTCTTTGTGTTGACTATTATTGGCCAACATTTTTTAAGGGTGATTTTTTTCATCTAGTTAAATATTATATTCCTTGTCAATTATTTTTCAGAAAGAGGTAGATTCCATATTATATATTTGAATCTAAAATTTCAAAAAAAACATTTCATTAAGTGGGGAATCGATTTCATTTAAGATATTCATCTTCCATCTTTTGTTTATTATAGATATATTTTAATAACTACTAATTATTTTATTAAATGACTTAAAACTATTGACCTTAAAATTTTATAGTTAGTGAGAATTAGATTTTTCATGTTTTAGTGTTTCTTTTAAGATAATATATGTAAATGGTCTAAAATTAATTTTGAATGAATATATTTAATTTTTAAGATGTTATTTAAATTTTATAATCATTCATCTAAAATATTATTTTCGAGTAAATGGACAAGATGACTAATAAAATTTTGATTTCAATTATGAAAAAGATTAGTTTTGATAATAAACAAAATTTACATAAAAAAATATTTTAATTATTTTGATCTAAACATACTATAGTTTAAGCTGAAACAAGAAAGTCACATTTGATGTGTGTTCACAGATTTGAAACTGCTAATATAATTACAAATATCTTTAATCCAAACTACCCTTCACTATACCTCTGAAAATATTGATTTTTTATAAGTAAGATTAGAATGATGCAAAAGTTACAACACTTTATATATATATATATATATATATATATATATATATATATATATATATATATATATATAAATAGAGAGAGAGAGAGAGAGAGAGAGAGTTTTTATTTTGGGATAAAAACATCTCTAAAAATTGTTGAGATAGTTCTATTTATAGATAAATTTTGTGATGATTTAGGAAAATATCATAAATTTTATTTATTTTGGCTAGGTCCTTATAAAATAAATGTTGTATCTAGAAGAAAATCATTTTATTTTTATTATTTAAATAGAAATTGGCTGTATTACATAATTAATATTCATCATCTAATGCATTTTAATAAATAATTTCTTTTTGGTTTTCTTTCCTTATTTTATTTTTCTTTTCTTTCTTATCTCTTGTTGTTTTTTTGCTTCTCATTATGTTTATAAAATAATCTACATAGATTCTTGCATAAGCATTCTTTGTACAAACAAAACTAGAAAGGATTCAAACATGGTATTATAATTTTTTTTTGTTTATTCAATTGTTTCAAGTTCTTATAATTATTTTGATATTTGATTTATTAGTAATTTATAATAGATATTGGGTTTTTTAAGTGATACTTAATCATCATATTTTGTGTAATAGGTTGTTGTAACATCTCCTATCCAACTCAAACTTCCCTATTATTCTTTTCCTTTTATTTGTGTCATGCTAGCCAAACAATGAATTTTTGTTGTGCAAAAATCATTAATAGATTCATGCTTAGAAACTGAGGAAACAATTTAACCTTTATTTTACTCTTAAGGAAATTTCACATAATTCATAATTTGTATCCCAATTTCACACAGTCTAAAATTGCCCAATAAGTACCAGAATATTGTAAAATTTTATACCTCTCTAAAAATCTTTGCTTTTGGAAAATAAATATATGAACTGTGTTATACCTTATGATTTGATACTATTATTTGGTACAAGCTGACTTTCATATCTGACTTACGTTCATTATGATCTAAATTTATTTTGATTATTTTTTCGTACTTGCACATTTGATTTATTTCTTACAATTAATGGTTGATTTATTCATATAAATAAATAATACAATAATTAATTATATCACAAAAAGAATTGGTATCATGAATAATTAATGACTATGACTCCAATTCAAGTATATTTTTAATAAATATGAAAATATGTGTAATAATATTTTGATATTATTAATATTTTAAAATTTTACAAAATTATTTTAAACTTAGAATTTCTCTTTAAACAATGTCAAAAATAATATTAAGTTGTCAATTTTGAGTTTCTTTAAGATTTAACAATAATATTCAATATGTGAAGAGTTAAATTTCACATAAAGCTATAATTTCTTGAGCTCATAATATACTTTAGATGTTATAATCTAATAATATTATGATTGAAATTATGTAATTATTATTTTACATTATAAATTGAATTGTGATTGCATTATTGATACAAATTTGAACATAAATATAAATAGACGTAATATATGATATTAATATAACTAATATTAAAATAGATAATAATATTTGATTAGTTTAATAATAATAATAATAATAATAATAATAATAATAATAATAATAATAATAATAATAATAATAATAATAGACTAAGTTGTAGGTTGTGTAAGGTCACATAAATATTTTAATTAAGAGTATAGTTTTATTTGGTAACACTCCAAACCATAGTTATTGGTGTATCTTGAATTATTTAGTTACCATGGACAAATATTTTGTTGAAAAAATTATCCCATGACATAGTTAAAAGGAAGAAAGAGATTGGATTTTTTTAAAGACATAAGTCCATGGCCTTATAAATGACAAGAATGGGTGAATATATTACAACTTGAAGACCATGATATAGGTGATAGAATTATGGTTCATTCTAAATTTGGCATAGGTCTTACATTGTTTTGAGCCATAACCTAAACACTAGACATGACTCTTTATAACTCTGGCATATATTTCATATTATTTTTGAAGCTTGGTTAGGCAAACATATGTTTGACATTGTGATTGCAATTTTTGGCATGTTTTAAAGGGGGGATTTTTTTATTTTGGTAGCTAATGGAAATTAATGTGGAAATCATGGAGTGCATGCTGGAATTTATATAAATTCCTTCCCCAAAATCTCATTTTCTTTGCATTTAATATAATTTTTATTTTTAATTGTTTTAATGGTTGTTTAATAATTTATTTCATTTGTAGTTTACAAAATTAATGTGGAAATCATGGAATACATGCTGGAATTTATATAAATTCCTTCCCCAAAACCTCATTTTCTCTGCATTTAATGTAATTTTTATTTTTAATTGTTTTAATGGTTGTTTAATAATTTATTTCATTTGTAATTGACAAGTAGGATTAAGAGTAGAGTTAAATTATGCAAAAAATTTAATAAAGAAGTATAGCCTTTTGAATTCAACCCATTTTCATTTTAAGTATGAAAATTATTTTCTTCTAAGTTTTAGAAAATATAAGAAAATAGTTTCTGAGTTTGAGTATGTTAAAAACATTTTGCATGGAAAAAATAAGATATTATCAAAGTTTTTTATAGGTTAATATAAGTTGTATGAGTAGATATATTTTTATTTTAGTTGGTCTAAATATATATAAATAAGGTAATGATTTTGTAGCAGTGACATATTGAAGATTTTTTAAGGTCATGAATAAATTTATAAATGTTTTACGTTCTTATTCTTTGTTTGAAAGTGAAGTGTTTATCATTATTCAAATATTAGATGTTATTTTCTAAGTATAATTATATAAACATTTTATTTTTTTAAACATTGTTCAAAGTTATAATTATTTAGTTTATAATAATTATTTTTATGGATGAAATAAACTATTATGAATTTTTATGGTAGATAATGATTGCATGAATGAGTTTTGTGTTGTTAAGTTGTAGATGAAGTTTTTTTTTATCACTCAAAATGTTTACCAATGTATGAAAGATTCTTGTGCACACTGACATGTGACTATTCTACACCTAGCACCTTAAACTTAGATGTAAAATAACTATTTGGTGTCTCATTGTAATAATGAGATCATCTTCCAAGGTGTGAGACTCTTGTAATCTTTGGGATGAACCTCTAGAGTAGGTCAACTTCCTTATATTCTAAATTCACCTGATTTAGAACCAACATGCATACCTACAAAGAGTAGAATGAAATCTACAACTAGTGCTAAATCTAAACTTGACAAAGGGTAAAAGGGATAAAAAGGGTACGAGGGTTGCTAGAATGTAAAATATGATGCACCAAGATTAGATAAAACACCTCACCCACTTAACAACATAATAAAACTAACAGAGTGGATGCAACATATTTAAACCAAGCATGGCATAAGTGTTTCACATGTAGGTAAGGGAACATAGTGCAACATTAGGAGGGATGACAAACGGTCCACACATAATTCCTACGCATACTGTATACATAACATGTGACCTATAGATACTTATGGTTCCACATAAATGTGTAAGGGGAGGATGGTAATGAGAGGCATAAACATCTAGAGACAAGGATCAACAACCATGAATGCACACAGAACATGGAGTATGAATAAATTAAATTAGTTATTATTAATTTCAAGGTGTAATGTAATATTACAAATTTGAAAGGGCATAACTTTTTTATAATACGAGAGGTCTCTTGGAGGGTAAATTTTGGCAATGTTATGATGCCTAGAAAATGTCAACCATTTTACAATAAAAATCAAGGTCTTTATAACACTAGGCAAGGCTCTATGTAATCAATTCACCATTGGAGGTCATAGGTAGGAGCTTTTAATTTAGAAGTCATCTCTTATGGATATATGTTGATTGAGAGGACCAAATAAACATGGAACCACAACTACAAACCATTCCCATTTAATTCATACTAAAAATATGAATCTAGAAGTAATTAGGAAGATACTCTTGGATTTACATGTGCATCAAGGATTAAAGGACACTTGAGTAGTCAAAGTAGGCATGTGGCTATGCTCTATTGTTTGATAGCCACTTTTTCATTTAACTTCATTTTGACTTTGCCTCCTTCACTTTTAATCAAACTCAGCTACCATCATTTCCTACATGCCACCTATAGATCCTTCCAGGATCACTTGGTGTGAAAGATGTAAGGATTTTCTTAGTTATTGATATGTCATCTCTACTCATGCAATAGGAAAAACTCACATGTGCCTATATTTGGGGACCATGTTTACACTAAACTCTGTGCACTAAATTTTGTGCAAACTACACATAGAGACTATGCACGAATGGGAGCTCATGCCTTTCTTTGAAAAACATGTGTGAATTCAAAGGTGTGTACACCATTGACTCAGATATATCCTTCATAAAAGTGAATGTAAGAGTCCTTTAAGAGATGATGCATGACTTAGATTTCAACTTATGAATTATGAACTCGTAGACACAATATTCTATGATTAGGCACATGACTTCATTACTTAGGCACTAGAAGCATTTAGAATAAAAGTGCACCAAAAATGTGTACCCTAAATGTGTACTTATAAATTTGAACCTATAATTTGTGCACCTTTCCCATGCACATCATAGACTTGAAATGTTTTACACAAAATTACATGTCAAACATTATTATGGAAGGCCGAGCATTGAATTATAATATCATAAAGATATTGGAAAGCTAAAGCTGTATAGTCTAGAGAGTGGTTTGTGAATAATGGAAGTGTAGATGCAAATTTATGTTTTTGAGCCTAGGACCCCATATTTTAGACTTAATAATTCCCACAAAGAAGAGTGTGTGGGAAAAAAATATCATATTATCACACATATTTTTAGCGTATACTCTATGAACTTCCTTACTCACCATTGCCTAAAGTTTGGGGACCCTACACACCTAGATTGTAAGTGCATTTAATTCTATGTTTAGCATAAGGGCATGGAAACATTTATGTAGGGGCATGCAACAAGGCCCTTTTCATAAGTGCACATAGACACTTAGTTGAGGTGTTGATCTATGTTAGTTATCATCCTTGGGTACTTGTAGGGAACATCGACATGTAAACCTATTTTTGAAGGACCTGTTACTGTATAATCATGAAATAATTATGCAATGTATTGTGAAATTTTTATAGGCTGGGGTGACCTAGAGGGTCAACACTTTTGGTGACCTCTATGGGTCATTTTCCTGCTAAGTGGGAACCTATTCACCTTTGAATCAATCCATTGGGCACAAATTTTTTGATGCCTAAAATCCATTTATCCAAACTAAGATTGAAATTCTTACACATATTTATTTTCTTAACTTTTTGTATGCACCTTTGTGTATTTTAACTACCTAATAGCTTGCTTGGCTCACCACTAAATAATTAAAGAGCTGGGACCTTTCTCAAAACATAATAATAGAGGAGTAGAGAAAATAAAACAACCATGTAAAAGCACTTAGGGAAAATAAAAATAATAATTAAGGTTCAACCACATACATGTGTGTTTAGGAACTTAGGAAAAATAAAAATAACTAATCTATTATATAAAAAATTGAAAACATGGGCCTTGGTCTACCTAATTTAAAACAAAATCCTTTAAGATCAATCTCATTATACATAAACCTATTACCAAGTGGAAGGCATAGATGATAGAAGACTCACTTTCAAATATCATAACTTAAATTTCTAGTTTCTAAGAGGAGGGGTTCAAGGATGAACACCATATTGGGTCATTCCTCCTCAATGGGAAAGTTCATTTTCTTATTTTACATTTACTCCTTTGAGTCAAACATGTATTTTGTAAACTCCTCTACAATATGTATAGAAGGGTGGAAATGAAATCCAACTTCTATTGTGATTTCCACCACATAGTTGTGTTTCTTACTTAGTTCAGTCAACATAATAAGAGATCAAAATCTCCCAATGGGCTGGGAGCACTGTTACCTTGGGTTCTCTAGAGATTCCCTTTCTAGATTTGCAAAACTAGGTGTGGTAAAGTCCTCATATTTTATGCAACAAGCTTCTAAATATACTCCACTACTCATTCTTATGGTCTCATGAGTCCCTCCTTAGGATATGTCGATTTAGCCTCAATACCTAAATAAAAATCCTCTAGCTCATCTCAAAAAAGGGCCTCTTCCAATTTCTCTCACTCATCTACATGAGAGAAATTATCTCAGTTTTTATATGCTTTTGTCTCCATAAACCAACATCTCATTAATTTTTTTAGCATGTGCCCCTTCTTATTTTAAGTCTCTCATTAAGGTGAACAATGGCACACTCTCCTCATTTTCTCTTGAGGTAATATCTTCTTCATCTAAATGATCTTCATCTACTCTTTATTTAATAGTCCTCATTTAAAAATGGATATGGTGGGAGGGTAAAGAGGTTCAATTGATGAAGTAGGAGTGGATTTAATAAGGTTGGGCATCTTAAAATTATGATTCTTAGTCCAAGAAGGATGCCAAGTTGAGTAATTTGAAGCTCCCAAAGAAGAATGGGATTTTGAGTTGGCATAGGTACAAGGTCTCTTTTAGAATGGGAACCTTAAAAGCTAGGGATTTTGAAATTAATAGGTTCACTAGAAGTCTTAGAGGGCTTCTCTTTCTTGAAGCTAGGTATCTTGAATTTAAAAGCTTCTATCCTCAATGGTTGGTATATGATCACAAGGAAATCTTATTTAAAAGTTAGGAATAGAAGAGGTTGCTTAGGGATTAATTTATCATGATTGAATGAGTAGTTGATGTATCTATTCTTCCTTTATTGTGATCTACCTAGCAAATCATTCCTCTTTGTATCTTTTTTACTAGTAGATGTGAGTCTAGTGAATAGTCTCCTCTTATCATCAATCATACTCTAGCTCTTTGTCAATCTCCCTTATCCATTGGTTAAAGTCCAATAATATATATTTAATGCTTTATTGAGACTATTTTGGATCATGAATAAGCTACCAAAATAACTGAGCTGGGGTGAGAGGGAGGTAAACACTATGGGAGGGCTAGTATCTTACTAGTTTAGGATAATTTTGGGTGAATATGAGAGCACTCTCAACAAGATATGAATGAAATTAGGGCATACCAATTGCATTTTCATGAAATAGGGGGTGAAAAGATGTAATTTTGGGAACTTGGGCTACTTAAACTAGTAGATGTGACATTTGGGACCATCAGGTGATTTGTAGAGTGTTTTCAACACCTAATCACTAGGAATAACACCAATATCTCATTTAACTTTTGAACTTGGTCCCACCAGCCATGATATAAGTTATTATCACTCAAAACATGAAATTATGCATGAAAGGATATCATGTGTATTAGTGCATGACTCTTCCATGCTTAGAGCCTTGGTTGCATGTCAGAGAGCCGTTCAGTGTTTTGTTATAACAATGGGATCATCCCCCAAGGTGTGGGAATCTTATGCTCTTTGGGATAAACATATAGATTAGGCTAACTTCCTTCTATTATAAATGCACCTAGTTTAGTACCAATGCATAAAGCTACAAAGAGCAGAATGAAATCTACATTATCACTAAACCTAAACTTGACAAAGGGGTAAAGGGAGAAAAAGGGTAAAAGGGTTACTAAAATGTAAAATATGATGCACCAAGAATAGATCAAACACCTCACCCACTTAATAACACAATAAAACTAACATATTAGATACAAGATCTTAAAACTAAGCATGATGCATAAATGTTTCACATGGAGGTAAGGGACATAGTGGAGCATTAGGAAGGATGATAAATATTCCACAAATAACACCTACATAGACCCGTGTATACATAACATGTGACCTACATAGACTTCTACTTTTATGTAGAGGTGTATAGGGAAGATGACAATGAGAGGGATAAACATTGATAAATAAATATTAAAAACTATGAATGGACACAAAACATAGAGTATGAAGAAAGTGAATTAGTTGTTATTAATCTCAAGGTCTAAGGTAATATTACAAACTAGAATGGGTAGAACCTTATTATACTAAGAGAGGGATCTTAGAGGGAAAATTTTGATAGCATTATGATGCTTAAAAAATGTCAACCATTTTATAATAAAAAGAAGGGTCTTTATTGTACTAGGAAAGGCCGTGCATAATCAATTTTCCATAGGTAGTAGGTATGAAATTTTAATTTAGAAGATGGTGGTCAGGGATCTAGGTTTATTGAGAGAAACAAATATACATGAAACCACCACTGTGAACCATGCCCATTTAATTCATACTGACAATCCAAATCTAGAAGTGATTGGGAGGATACTCCTGAATCTACATGTGCATCAGGGATTGAATAACACTTTGGTAACTAGAGGAGGTGTGTGGTCATGCTCTATTGTTTGATAATTGATTTTGTATTTAACCTCATTCTAACTCAGCCTCAACCATGTTAAATCAAACTCAACTACCACTATTGCCTACCTACCACCTATAGATCCTTGTGTGTTCACTTGGCATAGGAGATGCACAAGATTTTATTGGATATCTCTATTTCATTTCTATGAAAGATGTATAAAGACCTCACACATGCACATCATTAAGGACCATATGCACACTAAGTTCTTTACAAGATGCACATAGATAATCTACATGGATGGGAGCTTGTGCCTTTCTTTGAATAAATGTGCACATTGAATGGTGCAAACACCTTTGACTCAAATATATCTTACATAAAGGTGTGATCAGGAGTAATTTAAGAGATGTCATGTGAATTATACTTCAAAATAAAAAATATGAATTCATAGGCACAATAATCTATGATTAGGCATAAGAATTTACTACTTAGGCATCAGAAGCATTCAATAGAAAAGTGTGAAAATAATGGGCACCTTGAATGCACACTTAAAATTTTGAATATGCACCTTACTCATGCACATCTTGGACTTGAGATGTTATACACATAATTACATGTATGAAATTACTATGGAAGGCTAGAAGCTAAATTATAATATCATAGAGATGTTTAAGAGTTATGAAACTATGCAAGGAGTAATGTGTAGTCTACAGTGTGGTTTATGAATAATAGAAGCACAAATGCAAATTTATGCATTTGAGAACATGAGCCCATATTTTGGAATTAATAATTCCCCCAAATAATAAAGAGTAGGAAAAATAAAAATATCAAATTTTGATACACAATTAGAGATTGTGCTCTATACACATCCTTACCACTACTTGAAGCTTTTAAACCCCATGCACATGACTTGCATGTGCATTTAATTGTATATTTAGCATAAGGGAGTGGTAACATTTGTGTGGGGGAATGAAACATGGCTCTTTTCATAGGTACATGTAAACACTTAGTTGAGGTGTTGATCTACATAGACTACCATCCCTAGGCACTTACAAAGAACATCCACATGTAATCCTATTTTTGAGGGACCCATCACTGTGCAACCACAAAAACCTTGTACATAATGTATTTTGAACTCTTTATAGGCTAGGGTGACCTAGAGGGTCAACATTTTCAAAATGCATTTTCAATATTTGTTTTAATTTTTAAAATGAATGCCTTCATGCCTTTTGAAACCTTTACTCCATTACTATATATATTTATGTTTTTTTTGGCATATGATGGAGAGAATTAATATTTATACTTTAGTAAAATGATAAGATATTTATAAATTTAATTGAATTCATATTATTTTTAAATCAATGTAAACTCTTAAAGTATAAATATATTTTGGTTTGAGTTTCAATAGTTATTTGATTTGTTTGTTTGTCACTGTTTCATGGAAATTAGTAAATAGGTGACTATGTGTGCTCAATATCAAGAACATATTCAAAAATTACTTCTATATAGGTCTACTATAAATGGAAAAAAATACAGGCTATTTATTCATATTAATTTTATAATTATCCTTATTGACTATGAAAAATAATTTTTAGAGATAGATAGAGAAAATAAAATTCTAATGATGATAGATTAGGGTAGATTCTCATTATATTAATGGACATGACCATTGTAAGTGAAAATCAATATAGACTACTCAATTACATATAGCATTGACTTTTCCTCATTAATTGTAGAAAAAATATTATTATTTCACTACATATGCCTACTTTAATTAGGGATGTTGACATGTTTTTAGATCTACAATATCATGAAAAGTACTTGAAATAATAAAATATTAGTTTCATACAAACAAACCAAATTGATATCAAATGGGGGATGTTATGAGAAAGAGATTGATTTTGAATAACCTTGGTTAATAACTATTAAATGACTAAGCTTTGAAATATATTACCAATACTCTGAAGAGGGCTCAAAGTCAAATGTAGTTATGTCACTTAAGTGTGTGTGAAATTGTGATTGCAAGGCTAGATGTTATTTCTCCTATTTTAGCCTTGGCACAAGCATAAAATTGTAAATTCAACCTTGAATTTAGCTTCAAAAAAACTATAGCTATAACATGAACATCTATGAATAATTTTTTTTAGTGAGGAGAACTATTGTAGATGCTAAAACTAGATTTCACATGAAAAACTAGTCTTGTACACTTGGTAAATTTTATAAATATTGAGTGTTTGTGATATTGATCATTTTGGAAGAAAATACATGTTATTTCATTTATCTATCATATAACTCCTTCCTACATTTTGAAACCTTAATTGATTACTACTTGATGTGATAAAAGCCTTCATTTTTATTTTTTTTGGGATATCAAATTAATCCAATATAATCTTGAGTTTGATATAAGGAAAAATAAGTAATAGTTCTTGTTTGAAACATTGGATGATTTTTAGTATTCAATTATTCCTTATTCAAAGCAATTTTTGGTTTATTTTCAATAAATGACCTTACCATAGTTTTTTGAGTTCCAAATACTTATTTTTTTATATTGAACTTTATAAATGATTTTTTATTTGATCAGGTAAAAAGTATAGGTCTTATATGGATCTTGAAATTAGATTTTTTAAACAAATAAACAAGTCAACATTGAAAAAATTAGAAAGAGACAGGATAATATTCTACAATGGATAGGAAGATAGAGAAAATTATAGTAAAATTCCCCTAAAACTCTAATAAACCTACACAAAACTTTTGCCAAAAACTAACAAACATAATAAATAGACTAGGACCAAGGTTAAGTAAAAGACTCTTCTAATTTGAAGCAATTCATCAATGTGGCTAGATTACTAATATCCTTATCTTCCTTAGTTTTATATTTCATGGTATGTCCACAATTTTGTTTTCTCAAGCCTTCCTCTTTGTCTTTGTCTTAATTATTTTTACCTAGTGATGTAGGATCATCATCAAGAACTATATAAATGTTAGCTTGTTTGTTGCTAGGTCATAGATAGGTCAATAAAAACCTTGCTATTACTTCAATTCTATAATGAATTGATCATGTGAGAGTGTGAAAGTTCTAGTAAGGTCATTAGGTGTACAAATTTTATGTTTATTAAATGTTTCTAAAATCTACAAGCCCTGTAAAAATATGATTTGAAGATATATTAATAAAATAAGAACTTTATTATGATCTTGATGATTTTTCAGACTCATGGATATGTAAGTGTATGATTCAATTTTTATTTATCTTGTTTCATATATGTATTATGGTTATAAAGGCTATAAATTTTAGATAATACGGTATTTGACAACATAATATTATAAAGAGAATGTTTTATGTGTATTTATTTATTGATCAATCTTGAAAGACCATTATTTAAGTAATGAGAATGTTTTGTGTTTTTTAGCTTTTAAGTGTGATCATACCCAAAAATATATTTTATAAGGTAAAAAAGTGTCTAATAACTTCATCAAAATCATAAATATCTAATCCCTTTATTATGGTATGAATTTCCATGTTTGATCACCCTCGGTCTACACATAGTCCAATAACCCTACGATAGGGTTTTAGTCCATTATAGGGCTTATAAATTGTAATTTAACCACAAAAAAATTCAGTAAAACTTCATATAGAAATGGTATTATATGCATGAAAGGTTTTTAAGGTAAATTAAAGGATAAAATTCATATAAAGAATAAGATATTCAAGTTTTTTAGCTCTGTAAACCTGTAAAAAGGAGTCTAAAAACTAGCTTCTTTGTAGTTTCAAGATTCAAGTATTAATTGAAGAGTAAAATACTATGATTAGGTTTGATAACATTGAAATTTAATGAATAATTATGTTAAACCTAATAGTTTTTAATGTTAAATGACCTTTAGAAGGTGTGACAAGATCTATGATAGAATCAAGAAAACTATGTATTTTATTTGTTTGTCAAAGATTCCAATAATATTAAGGTGAAAAGTTATTTTCAGAGTCAAAGAGATCCTTAATATAATGGAATTAACCTTATGAAAGTATTAGATATCTAAGATAACAAAAATAATTCATTTAGGAAGGTTTCAAATTTAATAAAAAACAAGATAGAACTAGAGGAACAAGGGTTGATAAGACAATTTTGAGTTTACTTAAAAGAATATTATATGAACCTATCAGTATAAAGGATAAGAATTGTGTCTTGAATTGGAAAAAAAATATTATGAATATGAGAACCCTTAAATAGAAACATCTATTCTTAATAAAGGATTTTAATAATAAGACCTTAGTGAGTCTAGCATATGAGTATCTAATGACCTATTTTTAGAGTTGGATAATATTATAAAGAGTATTAATAAACTTTTAATAACTTTGGTAAAGAATCAGGTCTTTGAATATGTGTAAGAAAATTCAACTAAGAAGGCTATTATTGATATCAAAGACACAATATTCCTATTAGTAAATTAAAGACCAATAGAGTGAAATAGAGGACATAGTAGAAGGCTAAAAATCTTAAAGGAGACCTAGAATAGGTCTAATTGCATTAAGAGTGGTATTAGAGATTAGCATAATCTCTTGGAAAAGTATGAGTTTTCATAGGTGCAGGTTACAATGAAAATAAGTTTGAAGGTGATTGAGAAAATAGAAAGTTGAAAAAGGTTCAAGCAGTCCTATAGCCCACTAAGGCTTAATAAGATAAGGAGAAAGAGCACATTGAGGCTCAAGAAGTAATTCTAATGTGTAAAATACTTTGAATAATTTGTCAACAGACCAAGTGAAAAGAATAACCTAGGGTGAGACATAAGAAGACAAGGAAATAAAGTGAAAAAAACTTATTAGAAGAAAAATTAGTAGAAAGAGAAATGGAAGGACTACAAAGAGAGAATAACCATATAAGAAAACAAAGTGGAAAGAGAAAAAAAGAATTTTTAGAAAGAAATAGCTAAGATAAATAAAATTATGACAAGATTAATTCAAGGTTTTTAAGAATCAATATAAGATCAAACAAGATAAGGATACATATTCAGAAAGGTAGTCAAATGGTGATATAATTAGATTATGGAAAGGAGAAAGAAGCAGTAGGAAATAAAAAATTGGAGAAGACTAATAAAGGTGATAGAAAAGCAACCCAAGAAGAAACTCAGAGAGGCAATAAGACCTAAATATTTTGATTGAAATAATTTATTTGAATGTGTGATTGTGTGTATGTAAGTTGATGAAGAGGAGGTCCAATTTTAGGTATCAAACATTGAAAAGGCCAAGGAAGAAAATCTACTTATGATCCATAAATAATTGGTTAAAGAAGTGAAACAAAAAAAATAATCAAGTAATATAACATGTGTAAAAGAACCTAATTTTGTAAATTTATCTTCTCAAACATGTGTGGAGAAAGCTGAGTAATAGAGTGAAGAATGGATCAAGATGAAGATATTTAGAATCCATGAGAATCATGAGTAGTATGCTAATAATGAAATAAATATGAACATGTCATTAGAGAATTAGAAGATAGAAATTTGGTATCCATAAGGAATGATATTTGCATAAGAAAGAAAAGATTATCAAGAATAAAAATGTCCCATTGAGTAAATGAGAGAAGGAAGAATGCAAGAAAGAGTAGTTTTGAATAAAGACGAATTTGAAGAGAATATATGGCCTCAAATTTTCATTTATAATGTTGTTTTTAATTATGTGAAGGTAGATTTAAAATTTGGTGAGATGAAGGCATTAAGATAAGGAAGACATAAAAAAGGTAGAAGTTGAGCTATTGGAGATTTTAAACCAAGAAAATGATGAATGAAATGAAGATAAGAGTGGTAAGGAAGAATATATCAAAGAGTTAAATTCCTACATAAGTTTCTTATACAGCAAGGACAATATGATAAATCATCTAAAGATCATCTATGAGGAAGAGAATAAAGGTGCATGGATGGAGAACACTAGTGAAGGAAAGCAAGAGATACGAGGAAGTGAAGATAAGAGTAGGCATGTAGCTAAAAAATGAAAGATATCAATAAATTAGAAAAAGAGGAAAATAAATTTCATTTGAGTTTAGGAGCTCAAAATTTTCCATTTGGGGAGTTTGATGTAGGTAGCTCATCAACAAGTACTATAGATGTAATATTTTTGGGGTTTGATAGGTAAATTTTTTTGTTGGTAGCCATTATTTTAGGTGTGGTATCATCATGTAATTAATTTATCATGTAAGAGTGTGAATAAGTTTCTTAAGGTCATTATTTATACAAATTTTATCTTGGTCATTTGATAGAGATTCTAGTTTTCCTACCAAAACTAGTGAAATTTAAAAATTTGAATAGTTTTGGAGTATTAGAGGTTTTATCATGTATTGGAAGGTCATTGATAACAATTAATAAATGTGATCCTTAAAGGTTAGTTTACATGTTTAATAAATGTCATTTTAGTCCATCAATCCATATATGTAAATTTATCTAGTAACTCACTCTAGAAGTCTCCAACGTGGGCATGGCTAAAATAAGCATGTAAGATAAGTTAGAAGATTGTGGAGAGATATTTGGTCTTGAAACAAGACCAAACTAATTATAAAACACTATTTATAATATTATAATACTTGAAAAAAGTAATAAGGATCCAATAAAATAAAATAAGAAAGTTACAAATAGTACAGTTATTATGTGTGGAGAGTAAGAAGTTGATTATAGGTCTCTAGGTCTGTGTGAAGATTGATTTGAAGACATTAATAAAATAAAAACTTTATTATTATCTTGATGATTTCTTAGACTCATTTGTGTGTAAGTTTATGATTCAATTATTCTTTATCTTGTTTCATATCTGTTTGATGTTTTTAAAGACTGTAAAGGTCAGATAAGAGGATATTTGACAACAGTCTTAAAAAGAGCATATTTTATATGTATTTATTGATTGATCAAGCTTGAAATACCATTGTTTTATCAATTATAAATTTTAATGGTTTCTAAATCAAGTAAATTTAGTTTATATCATTCCTTAAAACATGATATTTCTCCAAATGATTATTCTTGGTCTGAGAATATAGTTGAAACATGTGACAGTCAAGGGAAAAGAGTATTTTCTTATCAATTTAAGTGGTTAAAGATTAATATTCATTTTTATATAAGTATATAATTGTGTAAATTATCTCTAAATATTAATAATTTCATGAAAAGTGATTCCATTTGAAATTTTCCTATTTTATATGCTCTCAAGTCTAAGACTTTAGGACTATGTTATGATAGTCAGAAAAAAGTGTGTTTTGTATCTTTTAAGTGTGATAATACACAAAAATACATTTTATAAGGTGAAGGTGTATCTAATATCCTCATAAAACTCATAAATATCTAATCCATTTATTATGGTTTGAGTTATCCATGTTTTTCACCCTCCCCCTACACAGTCTAATAACCCTAGGATAGAATTTTAGTCCATTTCATGGCTTATAACTTGTAATTTAACCTTATAAATTCATTTAAAATTTATATAAGTATGGTATTATATTAATTAAAGATTTTAAAGTTGAATTTAAGGCTCAAGATCATCTGAAGATTAAGATATTCAAGTTTTTAGCTCTATAGAAAGGAGTCTAAGAACTAGTTTCTTTATAGTTTTAAGATTCAAGTATTTGTTAAAGAGTAAAATCATATGATTAGGTTTTATAACATTGAAAATAACTCAAGAGTTCTTTTATAATCCTAAGAATTTTGAATTTTTAATGACCCTAAGAAGGTGTAACAAGATCTATGATAGAATCAAGAAACTATGTATTATGTTTGTGTTTAACCCTAATTTGGATATGGATCCTATTTATGGTTAGGGTCAAGGATATAGAAATTATAAGGCACAAGGATGAATATCATATATACATTAGGCGAATTAATTTTCTAAACTAAGATGTTCCATATGTTGAATTTATAAATCTAAGATATGATATTACTTGAAAGGGCAACTATACTAGATATACAAATTACATAAAAGAAAGTACTTAGTTGTTTCTATGATAATATAATGTTGGATATGGTATATGTGGGAAATAGGTAGGAAGATAATTTGGAACAATTTTTATAATATTAATCTAGTGTCTTTGGCTCTCTAGACACTTGCATCAACCTAAGAGGGTTATGTTGATGCTAGTGACTGATCTTGATGATAGTGTCTTATACAAAATACTCATTGAAACAAGATGTGACCACCTAGATGCTTCTAGGTTTGGATTCACCTTCAATATGGTGAATTTTTATCTAGGTCATTGATTTTTATTCATGTTGAAATGGAAAAACCCTATATTTTCATCTTCAATGTGACCTTGGTAAAAATGGGTTATTGGGCACATGGTATCAAGCTGACCTACAATGACCCTATTGTCAAAGGGTATTGCCTACATATCTAGTACTCGAGAAAAGGGCCTTAGACTTATGTATTTCTCCCATATGTGTTGTATTTTTTTTTGAACCATTTAATGTGTAAATCAAGTACAATAGTGACCTATCTTATAACTTAACAAACATGACCTTATGACTACTCCTTTAATACTCCATACTTATAGCTAGGTTATTCCTTTGACTAATATCAAACTAGGGAAAAATAGGAAATATTTTTGGTAACTATTATCACATGGATATGTAACCTATGAGGAGATACATATTTCTCCTCATCCAAGTCACATAATGGAATCACCTAAAGGATTTTGGGTAGCCTAAGGAATGAGGTGAATCTCTAGATAGGGCTAGTTCCCTTGATGTACCATTTAGGATTAAATTTACTGCTAACTATTCGGGGGGGGGGGGGGGGTGAAAAGGGAGAGATATAACTAAAATAAAACTAAAATAAGGAGGTGATACACCAAATCAATTTTATTACTTCCAACTAATTTCATTCTACACTTGAGAGCAAGAAATAAACTAAAACACACACTCCTTCAATCTTCATCTTCTCACCTCAATGTTACATTATGAGGTCATGGATGGATGTGAAAAACTAGGAGGAATAGAAAAGAGGCCTTGAGTAGAACTAATGAAAATACTAACTCAATCAAAATTTAAAATCTCCTTAAACATTTCACATGCACTACAATAAAAATATTTCCAACTACAAACACGGTGAAAGAATGAGACCACATGTTATGAATCCATGGTTTTCACTAAACAAGATTCATCATTCAAGTGGGACATGATTATTAAAATTCATGAAGAGGTAAAAATTATTCATTTTATTGATAAAAATGTATATAAATGAGTAGGGATTCACCATACTTAGGTGGAGCATCCAATATAATGCCAAAATGGTCAACTCTTAGAGAGTTTGTGTGTGTGTGTGTGTGTGTGTGTGTGTGTGTGTGTGTGTGTGTGTGAGAGAGAGAGAGAGAGAGAGAGAGAGAGAGAGAGAGAGAGAGAGAGAGAGAGAGAGAGAGAGAGAGAGAGAGAGAGAGAGAGAGAGAGAGAGAGAGAGAGAGAGAGAGAGACGTAAAATGGTCACAATGACACTTTTTAATATGATAAAATAATTTATCCATGCATTAAAAGAGGATATAGGTCAAAACATGTAAGTACACGAGCAACAAGTGTCAATCCAAGTCACAAACTTGAAGAAAAGTGGCAAGAAATTCCTCATTTTACATAAAAAAATTTCCTTCATGATTGCCTTTGTTTGGACATCCCATAACTAATGAATACCAATTATAATTATTTTAATTAAAGTTATCAACATCATACATGCCTTTCTGTGCATTAGTTACATCCTTAGTCTTATGGAATCAATTGGAAAGGAGCCATCATCATCTACAATCTTGAAAATTGCCCTTCCATGCACTTTGCACACTTGGCTTCCAAGTTGGCCTCATTTTATCATTAAAATATGTTGGAGGTAGTAATTGACAATTTTAAAGACCCTAATGGCCTTGGAATCATTAGGGGCACCTTAAAAGTCCATCAACTTGAAGTTTTCACACTTCTCTCTAGCTTGTGTAATATGCCAGATTTGACTGGCTAAGTTGAACCACATATTTTGAGGCACTTAGGGACATTTTAAAGGCATTAAATTTACATGGGGATTTTTTTTAAGTCTCAATATTTCCATCCATGTGATTTTCATCTCTTTAAAATTCTTACAACCTATAAAACACATAAAATAGTGATAAAAAGCCTATTTTATACCGCATCCATACAAGTCCATATAACTAGTTGCCATGGAAATTATCTTGGGTGATTCCTCTTAAACATCAAATATTTCTCATGATCAAAATATTCCATTTTATCAGCTAACCAACTCCGTTTTCACAAACTAGTCCTGGTTGAGGGTTTAGTTGGGTATTAGGCTTATTTTCACTCTTAAGGTTGGTTCATAAAGGTATAACATCCAAAATAATAAAAAATTCCACAAATTAATTATTAAAGACCATTTATATCTTCCCCTAACTTCTCTAGCCTCCATGCAAAGTGTCATGAATGATGTGATCATCACAACTTGACCTATCATGCTTGTTTTCTTATTTCTTACAAGTCTGATTTGCTCTTGAGCCAAAAATGGATTATAAAAAGTTTCCTCTACACTCTCAAAGATTTTATACATCATTATTCATCCCATAAACATTTTTTAAAATTTTAAAGAGTATATCTCATCTTGGAAGTATGACTGACTCCTTATTTGGATACTAGGTTTAGCCATGCCTAACATGCTTAACTGCAACCTTAGGTCAAAATGACCTTCCTTGATGGTTTACCTGAAAATTTAAAGTTATAAAACACTTATAATTACCTTAAAATCATGATAAAATTAACTAAAAGTCTCATTTCAAGGTGGAAGTGTAAATGACTCCTTGTTTAGGGATTAAGCCTAATTATGTTTAAGGAGGTTTGACTGCAACCCTAATGGTCTGAAGTACCCTATATGGTTTAAAAAATTATTTTTTAGTTTCCCATGTTTTTATAGTTTTAATATATATTATCAAACTCAATTTAAAGTTTTGATATCTTCTAGTTCACCACTTCACCTCTTTTCCTCAAAACTACTAGTCTTGTGCATAAGGGAAGTGCCCTCTGTTTGAGACAAAATAGAGGGAACTTACCCTATTTTTATCTAAAAAATAAATATTTTATGGTCTTCCTCATATAATATATAGGATATTTATCAATTTTGAGATCTTGGTCTGATTATTTGTCCATCCAAACTCTTAAGACCCAAGATAGACTATTTGGAAGGCAGACTGTGTGTGTATTTAGAGTATAGGATATGTGTTGATTGATTGGGATTATACTCTTTAAATATTTAAATTGAAAAATATTTTTTATTATATAATTATATTTATGAATATTTTCATCATCTCAAATTAATCAATTCATCCTTTTATATGTTTATTACACCCTTGCCTAGGTGATTGAGTCCTTATTTGGTTGTGCCTCCTGTTATGACAGTGTATAGAGTCCTAGGATCTTGTGTAGGCCTTGTTCTCATTTCATAAAATATCAATGAAAATTAAATTATTAAAATTGATATTATAATCCACTATTTTACCAAATTTTAACTCCATTCACCACACTAATGCATGTCTTACCCCCAAAACTAGATCTCTACATGTCATGGACTAAGACACTTTTTTGGGGTCTATTATAGGTATTTATTGGATTTATCTACTTTATAATGGTGCCCATGAAATCCCTAAAACACTCTATATATTCTTTAAATTTATATTTCCTCTTTACTCACGTGTATGTTTCATTAGGACTCAAACAATGCCTTTCCCTCTTGACTGAGACACTTTTCTCTTTGAGACCTTGCTGTAGGTGAAAATAGGGTCTCAAAAGGGGTAAGAGGGATGGTTTGATGAGTAAAAGGGGAAATTTTATATTATATTTGACACATAACAATTTTATCATCCCAAATTTAATTTAAATGGGATAAACACCACAAGGTGTGCACAAAACTTAGCTTCTTCACCCCAAAACTGTCTGACTCCTATTTTGGACTGAGCCACTTTGCTCTCTATATGTCATTATGTTTCAAATGATTTGATTATGGTCTTGGTAGATCTCCTTGAAACTTATTTAAGTCACAATTAAATTTTCATGATTTTATTCCACTTGAACATCCTCAAACCAACACCAATATTTAGGTCTAGGTCATTGACTGGGACACCACTACCTAGAAGTGTATTGTCCATACAAGCATACTTGTATGTCTCTTTATGAGTTGGAACACATTATAAAATATTATTTTTGAAGGCTTATATTCTCCTTGGTTTTTAATTCACCTATAAATTTCATTAAAAACATGGAACAATCATTGTTTTCTCCTTTAGTGTTAAGGTCATTTTGTAATACAAACATTGTAGGACACTATTGTATGCTTTCAGTCATAAAATGGCAAATTTAGCTCTTTTAATAACTTCCCTCCTCTTAGTTTCCTAACCCAAAAAATATTGGATTTATTTTAATATGATATTAATACATGATCTAATCCTTATATGAATTGAAATCTTTAAGGTGCATGTTTAAAGAGGTCAACAAAACCTCTTGGGCTTCTGTTCGCTCAAAATAGGGATTATGGACCTAAGATCTCAATTATCACATGGATGTGGTTTTCAAATTTATTTATAAAATTTTTCCTTTGAACAAGTATATCATGGTGAATTTACATGATATGACTTTAAATTCACTTTAAAATCATGATTTAATGCTTCAACATGTTATCTCCATCTCTCTACCATTACCACTTGTAGGTGGTCTTTGCTCATACAAGTAGCAAGCATGATATTTTAAGGAATAAGAATTTTTTTGAGCCTTTTGAATATTAAAAGACTCTTTCCAATTTTCCAAGAGTTTAATTGTCATAATTAAAACTTTTAATTCAGTTCAAGACTCGATTCAATGTAATTTTCTTTTGTAACAACTTGTATATGCACACTTCAATGGCAAACCATGTGTATGTGTAGTCCATGCATATAAAATATGAACATTAATTGGAGAATAAGGTTTTAATATTTAAATATATACAATATAATATTTAAAACATGTACATGGGATTAACACAACCCATTATAACCATCCACAAAGCATGGAAACTCATAAAATAATGGGAACTTATTCATCAACATAGAATGCACTAGTATACAAATTCAAGATGAATTCCTCATCAAATAAAAATAAAAATTTAAATAAAGAATTTTAGATATGATGGGACATATCCAACATCATTTGGATCAAATATGATCAATGTTTTTATACAGATCTATTCAAACCAAGGGAAAAGTGATAGGGTGCACAGATGAACAAGAAAATTTGCATAGTCCACTTCAAATGGATGGTTCATGAAGTAAAATTGAAAATTTATAAAAATTATTATATTAATTTAAATTTTATTAATTTTAAAATAACCTACCAAAATATTTTGACCTTAAACCCTTTGTGTTGTTTGTACCAAGTAAAAACCTAAGTGTCACTTCAATCTGTCCAAAAAAACAAAAGAGGTACAAAATAGTTTTGACATAAAAATTGTTGTTTCATATCAAAAAAGCATATATATAAGTTTTAATAATATTTATATATTTTTCATAACCTTCCCCCATGTGGCACACTTCCCAAGGAGTTGTACAAGTGTCCTTTTCATCCTTTTCTTTAAAAAAATTGACCTTTCTCTGAATGAACCTGTAACTTTTCAATTTTCTCAGTTTAATAATACTTATAGGGACATAGAAAGCATGATATAAAAAATTTCAAATTTAAATTTTCCCAATAAACCTTTAAAAATCATTAAATGCACTATTTTTATACTTAAAATTACCCAAAATGATAAATAGACCTAGAAACGAATTGACCAAAGCTAGTAAAGCATTAATTGATGTCAAATGACCTATGAAACACCTCATGGAAATAAATTATACCCAATTATATGCTTAAAAATCAATTTTTTTACTAGGGGTTCCCCAATTTGACATAAAAGTCAAATTTGGTCAAGAGTAACTTGAGTGCTTCTTAAGTTCTCTTTTAGTCTGATTGTTAAGTTTTATAGGTAAGGAATTAATAAAGGTTGATATTATATTTATATAAATCCTATTGGGAGATAAATTGAATTAAATATCTTATGGAAACCATTATAATACATTTCATTTTCAAATTTTATGACTTTTAGGGCATTGTATATTTGCATTCGGCCAAGACAGTAATATCGACACCACTTTCTGACTCAAACATTAGTGTCTAGGGAGAAGGAGAGCAGACACAAGCTTATAACTTTTAGAGGTGTAAGATAAGTAAATTTTAATCATTTTATTCAAGATGGGATGTTTATGTTATCAATATAAGGTTACTTGGACTAAAATTTAGGCCAAGGGGCACAATACAAAATAGATTCAAGGCTTTTGAAAGCAAGGCATTTGTAGAAGTAAGAGGAAAAACTAGAGTCATGAGTTTTCCAAGTATACAATACTGAGAAGATACATAGTCATAAAATATCATCTATATTTTCCCCCTTTAATCTAGTAATTAAATTCTAGTTTAAAGGAAAGGAATGAATACTAGGGTATGTATACACATCTTATCTTTTCTTGAGTTGAATTTGAGTGCTTTGTTGGAACTAGGTTTGAGTGCTTTGTTGGTGACATACTTGCAACCAATATCATGTTATAGTGTATAATCAATGCATATAATATGGGTCAAAATTACTTTAAATTGATTGAAATTGAAATATCAACTTTTAAGAGTACACTTGTGTGTCAATGTAACTACCTTGCATATTGGCAAGTTGTTTTTACAAAAGATGTATCATTAAAAGGTTATAAGACTTATATTAGGATAAATATAGATACTTATTTTAAATTTCATACATATAAAAATATATAGAGAGAGATATTGGAAGGCACATGCCCCCAAATTTGGAGCAAAAGTGAGTTGCCAACTGACAATTGAGATTAGTTCAACTGTGCAACCCAATGATACTTGTAAACTAGTGAGTTTTGATGATCAATTCTAAACTAAAAACTTGGTAAGATTAAGTTATTTATTCACCCCAACCATACCAAAATGTTAACCGACTATTTTAGTAAATTAGCCTACTAAAGTATGTAAAATTCCTCTAGGTATCAATACATGTAATAGTTTTAAAATCTATATTTAATTTAGATGCTACAATATTAGGCACATGTTTCATAGCATATGCACCTTAGATTTGTCTCATGTTGAAATTATATGTAACAATATTATGATATATAAAAATGTGTATTGGAATCATATAATTATGTGCTTTGACCAATTCATAAAACTATGTAAATGTGGAAGACATGCTTTGAAAGAATGCCCTTGATATATATGGATAAATCTGAAATTGCTGTAAGTATTAATGTATAGGACATGTTTTCAAAACATTCCCCCACTATAAATTAGAGATGTTGAAAATTGAGTAGTTGTGGAGAACACTCTTCCAAAACAAGCCCCCATTAAATCTATGAATTATAATTATCATACTAAATTAATTTGGAGGACATGCTTCCAAAGAATTACCCCACTAAATCTAACACTATTAATGTGTGTAATCCATGTCCATATGACATGCCCCCACTAAATATGCAAAATAGTGTAAGTATCATATATTTTGAGTATGAAGAACATTCTTCTAAAGCATGCCCCTAGTGTAATTTAAAAATTGTGAAATTTTTAAAGCCATGCCACCATGACATGACCCCACTAATATGCCCCCTCTTTAATGTGAGGTAAATACATTACCTATTAGTTATCTCACCTTAAAAGGGTAAGAAAATTTTAAATCTATGAATGTAACCATGTAGCATATAGAAGGAAATATGTCTAGGTAGATGTAACATTAAAGACCATAGAACTAATGTGATTACATGTAGGCCTAATATGCATGATACATATCATGTAAATGTTTAGATAGTAATAATAAAATCTCATAAATCAATAAATCACATACACAAGAGCACACAAATGTAATTCAAAAGGAAATGGTCCAAGCAGACCACAAATAAGGGACATGTTCAAATGTCATGAAATTAAATAGACATGACTTAGTCAACTATCCACAAAAGCAAAGAATGACATATTCAAATGTCCATGAAGTAAATCATAGGAATAGGGGACATATACTAATAATCATATGAAATTTCTCAAAAAATCAAGGCAAAAAACTCAAGGAAGTGTGTAAAGGAAAATACTAAGTAACTAGAATAAATATGTCATAGTGGCCAATGGATCAAATGTGCTCGAAAAAAATGTCAAGTATGTAACATATCAATTAATTTGTGTAATTTATGATCATATATAATAGGCATGTGTAAATACATATTTAATTTCAAAAATTAAATTGTAAAGTGATCATCGAATCATAGAACCTATGCGTATCAAGATCATAGAAGATGGATGCTCCCAATGTCCTAATGATGTGATTAGAGGGAAGGCCCAACACTCATAAGTGTATCATGTATCTATGTATTCCATTATATGTTTATGTAGGAGTAAAATTTTATAATAGTCCTCAACATGGAACTAACACATATATTTTAAGGATCCAATAAAACATGTTAACTACTAACAATGTTTTTGGATTTTTGAATGTTTATTTTTTTTCCTAGAAGAGATAAGATCATCCTATGATTTCATCCATAGGATGATCATAGGTATCTCTCCACTTAGAACCTAGTAAAATAAACTAGTGGTACTTCTAAGAAGCATGTATAAGTGCAATATATGTCACTATAGTATCTATGATACTCAATATATGTATAATTAGAATCTAGGATCATGAAGTACCAATAGAAGGAATAGGGGTTCTTAGAACCCATATTTATGTATAATGTGGTTTATTTGGAATTAAAAAGTAGGAAAATGTGTAGTTTATTTATATATCTAAATATGGTGCATAGAAGACAAGGATTCCATGGAACCCACTATTTATCTCTAACGTAAAGGTATCTCAAGTATTGGCCACCTAGTAAAAGGGATTACTTGTTGGTTATCCTTTTATGGTGGATTAACCTTAATAGGATTGATAATTAATTTCCTAGGTATAAATTTATATTATTTGAGAGTATGATCATATGAAATACTAGAAACTATAATTACCCATTTGGTATGAATCTACTTAACACATCCATGCACTGTAGAAGGTACTACTCAAAGAGTGTGTATCCAAGGTCTTCCCAACAACATGTCAAAGACACCTGTATAAGGTATAAATAATAAATTATTAACCAAATGTGTGAGATCAACCTATAAAGGTATATTAATCTCTCTAAGAACCTTCTATGAGGTCCCATTGAATGTTTTGACTAATCTAGTAGATGGTGTAAATCCTGATGAGTTTAACCCAAATATGTAAATAATGTCATCATGGAAATATTTTCATGTGTACCATTATCAATAATAAAAATTATTATGGGTTGTTTATCAATCTATGATCAAATTAATAGACAATTAATATCATATTGATGATCCTTAATTCCAATATCATCAAAGGAAATAATGGATTTTTGAACCATAGGAGGTATATGTCTTGTGTAAATACCAATTACTCCATCTAATGGGTGTCCATAATATGATGGAGGAGGATGTACACTAAATTACATATCAACTTCTAGTTCTTTTTTAAAATGGTTTTGTAAAGGATTACTAAAATATTTTATATTTATGGTGATCACTAGGTTGTAGACTTGAATCCTTTGAAGGATCATCAAATTTAATCTATTGTTCATTGATGAGGTCCTAGATATTATGCTTTAGGGTAAAACATCAATTCGTAGAGTGCCCAGGGCCTTGGTGATAATCATAATAATTATTTGCATCATATCCTTTGGGTAAAGGTTTATTTACATAAACTTATATAGGAGAGATATATATATAAGATGACACTTTTGACATAGTGGATTGCACCCAAGGCAGGAGGCATAGCTCTCACCCTTCCACATGCAACAATGGAAACTCTCCTCTTGCGTATGGGACTGGTGAAGCTAGAGGGGAGAGTCTCTAGATAAGGGATAGCTCCCTCTAATGTATCTTTTAGGCCCTGGTTTCTCCTACTGCTAACAAATAACATGAAAAAGGGGGGGATGAAAAGGGAGAGAGAGATGCTAAAAATAGAACCTAAGCCTAAAAAATGAAAAGGTGATACACTAGAAAAGTTGACCCACCCAGCCTAAATATACACTTTTCACCAAAAATAAGCACCCATACACTTCATCTAAAGTGGGAAGCTCTTCTGCAATAGTCATCTAGGGGTCTATGGAAATATAGGGAGGAAGAAACTACCATAGGCATCCTCAGACACACTTATGGCAGCCTATTCAGAGGCACCTACATTCCCCTAGGAACGCTTCCGGTAGACCTATGGAAAAGAGACTTCACAATGCACTAGACATGATGTAATTGATCTATGAAAATCATGAAAGAAAATGACTTAATCACAAAAGAAGAACATAGACATATACGTTAAAGTGAAAGCCCAGATAGAGGTAAAAATGCTAAGTCCTAATTCAAGGTAAAATTTGGTAGAGCTCTGCCTTACAAGCTCAAGAGATTTTTGGGCAGAGTTTTGCCTTAAGGCTAAGAGAATATGGATGCTCTCAAATGAGAAATTTTACAATATATAGAGGAAGAGAAGAGGGCCTTTGGTTCCCTTTTTGCAAATGACTCATGTGCATTTTGATCATTGGGAAGAGAAAGTTGCTTAAATATCATATGAGAAATTATGGGCCACACCGATTGTCTGCTTACAAGACCGCTCCTTCAAGGTGATTACGTAGCTTGTCTACTCATTAATGCAAAATGAAGAAAATGGGTCTAGTCACTAGCTATTTTCACCTCCCAATGATCAATTTGCATACACTATATCACCTACTAGAGTAACTCCCTGAGTTGACACCTTCTTCACCACTTGGATGCTTTGTCCATTCCTGTGCTTTGTCTTCTTCCTAGTCTCTCTCTTTCTAGATTCTTCTGGCAGGTTGTTGCATTCCTTGGGCTCTTCTTGCTTGCTTTGGGTACTTTTTATTGATTTTTGAATAAGTGACACATGGTGCATTCTACTGTGAAATGGGCAGGACACGTGGCAGCATCCACTTGACTCATGAAAGCTTTAAGCACCCTTTGAAGGTCCTATAAAAGAGGACATGTGTCAGCTTCCACTTCCTTTAGAAATTCATTCAAGGCCCACCATAGTTATTACAAGATAAAAGAGAGAGATTGCAGAGGCTGACACTTGTCAGCTTCTATCGAGCCTTGCAGGGGACATGTGGCACATTCCACTACTCCTAAAAAAGCATGTAAAAGCCTTTTGTAGTTGCCACTTGGCACCTTTCGCACTCTAGCTTTCTTGGTGTAAAATTTTACGTTCATGGGCCTGTCACCCTTGGACTTTCCTTTAGCTTTCTTTCTTCGGCCTTTTCTGAATTCCTTTGGACTTTTTGTCTGAAGGAATTCCTTTAGACAAAAGTCTGAAGGGTTTCATGACTTTGTCTTAAAAAAATTTGAAATATCTTAGCCGCCTCTTTACAGCCTCTTTGAAGTGCTCCCTGCCCTCTGTAAGGGCTCTTGAACTCAGAAATTTCCCTCTATAAGGGCACTTGTCCTTCGGATTTAGGACACACCCTTGAACCAAGCCATTGAACCAAATGATTGAACCAAAAATGGTTCAACGATTCAACGGTTCAATGATTCAACACTATGCACCACTCATTCATTGAATCAAGCCTTTGAACCATTTGCTTGAACCAACTATTGAACCAATCTATTGAATCAGTTCAATGGTTCAAACATTCGTTGAACCAAGGCATCAAACCATTTGATTAAACCTACTGATGAACTTTGCATTAAACTTCTCCTTTGAACCAACTGTTGAACCAATTCATTGAACTGGTTCAATGGTTCAGACATTTGTTGACCTGAGCCTTTGAACCGAGCATTGAACTGAGTGATTGAACCAAGCAATGAACCAAGGCATTAAACCAAGTGATTGAACTCAACGAAGAACCAAGGCCGATGAACTTGAGTGTTGAACTCTATCATTGAACCAAAGTGTTGAACTTTATCATTGAACAAAATCATTGAACCAAAATGATGAATCGACTGATCAAACCAAGGCTTTAAACTTAAGCGTTGAACCAAGCCGATGAACTGTTTGAACTAAACCAAAGTGTTAAACTTAGGCATTAAACCAAATCATTGAACCGGTTCAATGGTTCAATAGTTCAAAGGTGCCTCACTTTCCTTATGAATTTTTTTGAACAAAAGTCTGAAGAGGCTTTGTAAAACCTTACACTCTTTGACTGGTTCTTCATCTACCGAAAGACTACACCTATAGAGTCTGTAGAAAATCTACAGAGTCTATATAAATTGCAAGACTCATGCAAAATCAAAAGTACTATCTCAGAACAGCATAAAAAAGAAGGGGGGCTAATTTTTTGGCCTATTGGGCAAAAAATGGTCAACAAATTGGTGACTCCCAGGGGAAGCATGCCTGCTATGCTTAGAGACTAGTTGCCTTTAAGTCTATTGGGCATGGAGTCAGATGTAGATTGAACAAAGTTAGCAATGGCCCCAACAGATCCAAGAATCAAACATGAACCTTTTTACCCTAGACACAGGGGAAAGCACACACAAGACTAAAAACACTACTTGTGCAAACTACACTTAGGGAAAGTAGGAAAAGAAACTGAAAGCAAACTACTATATATAGCTAACCAAGAAAAATTTCTCCTTCCTAGATCAAAGGGAAAACTTCTTAAGTCTCCTCCCTGGCAAGGAAACTTATGGTGCTAGACAAGTGGTTTAATGAAAAGGAGATTTGGTGACTTGCTCCTCTTGCCTGTCACCTAGATTGGCTTGTATCTAAGTGGATTAGATTCAAACATGCTTCCAATGTACATGTATTCCTTTTGTTCTTGGAAGCTTGTTGAATGTTGGTCCTTCATGCTGGTGCATTTCACCAAGAAATCAATGGCTATTGGCTCATCACCATAAGCCCTTTGATATGTATAGCTCCCTTGTAGTGCATCATGGTCTGACCCATTTTTTTTTTGCTTTATTGCAGACTCTGTCAGACTCATCCTCTACTTCCTCTTGGCCTTCTTAAAGAACGGTGACTATTGTGATGTCTAAAATGGAATCACAAAATGATTACTCATCCCATAGAACATTACCTCTTTGTTCAAAAAACTCTCCTTCAAGGCTTTCCTCAAGGGAGACTAGCCTCTCCTTTTCCTCCTCAAAGATATGGATCTCTAGATGTTCAAAGATATTCTCCTGATCCTCCTCCAACTCAGACTCCTTAGCATAGTCATCCTCCTCATCGAAGTAACAAGGAAGTTCATCAAACAAAGGAATAAGGAGCTCACCATGCTTATGTTCTTCCTCATATTGTTGGAACATCCACATGTATGCATGACCTGCATCTTCTCCATTGCTAATGAGGTCTTCAAAAGGAACATCGATGATGATTTCTTCTTCATTGTCACTCATGAGAGCCTCCTAAAGAGATATAAATTGGATCTTTTCTTCCTCACTCACCTCTTATATAACATGTTCCTCCTTAAGAAGGGATGATGTGGGAAAACCATGTGGAAGAGGAGGCAATCCTTGAGCTAGAATCAGCTAATTCTCCTCCTTCCATTTGGTTGGTACTTCATCAAAATTAGGTGTATCCTGATAGCTCTCTTGGAAGTGTGTAGATGGGGTGTGTTCAGACATGGAATGTGCCATTGGGTTTGAACCATCCATCACACATTAGCTGAGGAATCTCTCTCTAGATTCCAACTCTACAATTCTCCTGGCTATGTTTTCTTAGAAGAGCCTTTCTTGGAGATCATAGGAATCATGGGTAAGAGCTGCTTTATCTTTTTTAAGGTTTTGAGCAAAACCTTTCTTCTCCTCTTTCTTGCCCCATGATTCCACTATTTCCCCCGAGGTCAAGAGGTTGCCATTTGGGTGAAAGATCTCAAAATTGGAATTTTCCCTTTTGGTTGAAGGGCAACTAGGAGGGCTGCTTGAGGGGATTGCATGAATGTTTTGAGATTGATCATGGCAATATGAAGGAATACAAGGCCCATGATTCTAGTAAAGGAATTATACATACAAAAATATGATTTTTGATGGCGCCAAGCTGCTTAACTAGTTGATTCAACTCAGAGTCACCATTGGTGTTGATGCAAAAGCCTCCAAAGGCTGGTTGGTTGAAGAACACACCAAAAATTCTTCAACTCTTTAGACAAAAATTTTCCTATTTGGTCCCACCAGGCATGCCAAAAATTGTTGATGCAGTGGATTGCACTCGGGGTAGGAGGCCTAGTTCCTGCCCTTCCACACGCAACAATGGAAACTCCCCTCTCACCTATGGGACTGGCGAAGCTAGAGGGGAGAGTCTCTAGATAAGGGCTAGCTCCCTCTGATGTATCTTTTAGGCCCTAGTTTCTCCTACTAATAACAAATAAAATGAAAAAGGGGGGATGAAAATGGAGAGAGAGATGCTAAAAATAGAACCTAAGCCTAAAAAATAAAAAGGTGATACACCAAAAAAGTTGACCCACCCAGCCTGAATATACACTTTTCACCAAAAAGAAGCACCTATACACTTCATCTAAAGTCGAAAGCTCTTTTGCAATAGTCAGCTAGGGGTCCATGAAAATACAGGGAGGAAGAAACTACCAGAGGCATCCTCAGACACACTTATGGTAGCCTATTCATAGGCACTTACATTCCCCTAAGAACACTTATGGAAAACCTACAGAAAAGAGACTTCACAATGCACTGGACATGCTATAATCAATCTATGAAAAGCATGAAATATAATGACTTAATCACAAAAGAAGAACACATACATATACTTTAAAGTGCAAGCCTAGATAGAGGTAAAAATGCTAAGTCCTGATTCAAGGTAAAATCTAGTAGAGCTCTACCTTACAAGCTTGAGGGATTTTTGGGCAGAGTTTTGCCTTAAGGCTAAGAGAATATGGATGCTCTCAAATGAGAAATTTTACAATATATAGAGGAAGAGAAGAGGCCCTTTGGTTCCCTTTTTGCAAATGACCCATGTGTGTTTCAATCATTGGAAACAGCAAGCCACTTAAACATCATATGTGAAATTATGGGCCACACCGATTATCTACTTACAAGACTGCTCCTTCAAGGTGATTACATGGCTTGTCTACTCATTAATGCAAAATGAAGAAAATGGGTCCAATCGCTAGCTATTTTTACCTCCCAATGATTAATTTACATACACTATATCACCTGTTGGAGTAACTCCCTGAGTTGACACCTTCTTCACCACTTAGATGCTTTGTCCATTCCTACACTTTGTCTTCTTCTTGGTCTCACTCTTTCTAGCTTCTTTTGGTGGGTTGCTACATTCCTTGGGCTCTTCCTACTTGCCTTGGGCACTTTGCATTGATTTTCAAATAAGTGACACGTGGCGTGTTCTACTATAAATTGGGCAGGACACGTGGCAACATCTGCTTGACTCATGGATACTTTAAGCACCCTTTGAAGGTCCTGTAAAAGAGGACATGTGTCAGCTTCCACTTCCTTTAGAAATTCATTTGGGGCCCACCATAGTTCTCATGGGACAAAAGAGAGAGACTACAGAGGCTGACACTTGTCAGCTTCTACCGAGCCTTGTAGGGGAGACGTGGCACATTCTGCTGCTCCTAAACAAGCATGTAAAAGCCTTCTATAATTTCCACTTGGCACCTTCTATGCTTTGGCTTTCCTGGAGTAAAATTTGATGTTCACAGGCCCATCACCCCTAGACTTTCCTTCAACTTTCTTGCTTCGGCCTTTTTTGAATTCCTTTAGAATTTTTGTCTGAAGGAATTCTTTTGGACAAAAGTCTAAAGGGTTTCATGACTTTGTCTTAACAAAATTCCAAAAGATCTTAGCCACTTATTTGTATCCTCTTTGAAGTGCTCCCTGCCCTCCGCAAGGGCTCTTGAACTCAAAAACTACCCTCTACAAGGGCACTTGTCCTTCAGCTTTAGGACACTCCCTTGAACCAAGCCATTGAACTGACTGATTGAACCAAAAATGGTTCAACAATTCAATGGTTCAACACTACGTGCCACTCATTCATTGAATCGAGCCTTTGAACCATTTTCTTGAACCAACCATTGAACTATTCCATTGAATCGATTCAATGGTTCAAACATTTGTTGAACCAAGGCATCGAACCATTTGATTGAACCTGTCGATGAACTTTGCATTGAACTTTGTGTTAAACTTCTCCTTTGAACCAACTATAGAACCAATTCATTAAACCGGTTCAATAGTTCAGACATTTGTTGACCTGAGGCTTTGAACTGAGTGTTGAATCGAGTGATTGAACCAAGCGATGAACCAAGGTGTCGAACCAAGTGATTGAACCTGGTAATGAACCAAGGCTAATGAACTTGAGCGTTGAACTCTACCGTTGAACCAAAGCATTAAAATTTGTCATTGAACCAAATTATTAAACCAAAATGATGAATTGACTGATCGAACCAAGGCTTTGAACATAAGCATTGAACCAAGCTGATGAACCATTTGATTAAACCAAAATCCGTTGAACCATTTGAACTGAACTGAAGCGTTGAACCTAGGCATTGAACTGGTTCAATGGTTTAACTGTTCAAAGGTTCCTCACTTTCCTTATGAATTTTTTTAAACAAGATTCTGAAGAATCTTTGTAAAACCTTACACTCTTTGACTAGTTATTTATCTACCGAAAGACTACACCTATAGAGTCTGTAGAATTTTTTTAGAGTCCATAGAAATTGCAAGACTCATGTAAAATCAAAAGTGTTGGCTCAGAATAGCATAAAAAATAAGGGGGACCTATTTTTTGGCCTTTTGGGCAAAAAATTATCAACAGACACTCTAGCAACCATTGGATTAATGAATCAAGAAGATCAAGTAAAAGTGTAAACTATCACTTTGATGCATTAGATTAGACAAGTCAATTAGGCTATTATGAAACTATGTTAACCATGGTGGTTTTTTTCTTTTTATGCTAAGGAGGTTTTACCTTATAAATTGGTTTAATTATAAATTTTATACTAGATGTAGATGCAACTGGTTTGATTGCTACATACTTAAACTTATTCATTGACATAAGCTTCATTTCATGGTCCCATATAACATGTCATAAGTTATCAAAAACTGAATCTTTTTGAAAATAATCGAATCATGTAAAAGAGCAAGCAAAAATTTGCTTTAATATGTCTTTCAACTCTTTATCTACCATAGGATTGGACATTTTGGTTAGCATTTTCTTGTATCTCAAGACATTTTAATTATTGGTTCATTGGTTCCTTGTTTGATATTTGTAATTTGAGCATAGTAATTCTTTTTGGTAATGTTAATATAAAATTCTACCAAAAATGATTTGAAAGAGGTTTGAATGCTTTCATGGATTGGATAGGTAAGTCATAAAACCAACTCAAAGCATAGTCCTTAAGGGTCCTTGGAAATAGTTTTAATATTTATCATTTGAAGCATAATTGATGAATGCTACATAAAAGGTTCAAAGATTTTATTTAGGATCACCTTTGACATCATAAAATGTGAACTTAGGTGCAACAAATCTAGTTTGAAAAGGGTGAAAAGAGATCTCAAGTACAAGAGGGTTATGCAACACATCTTGTGAATCTATGGCATGTAAAGACTTTGAAGCCTTTTTTCATTATTTTTAACCTTATCTTGAAAGGTTTTTACAATTTTAAGGAATTATTAAACTTTATTCCCAATGGGATTTTGATTAGTAATTTGAGTTGTCACCACAAGGTCTAGAAACATGTTTTGAGTAGTAATAGGCATTAAAATTGGTATTTATGTTAAAAAAATAGGTAAGTTCATAATAGAGGTATCAATAGTAGTTTTAGGGAACAAATTTTGTAACACATAATCCATACCCCCATTAGATTTATTAAGTTTTAGTGTTGGTTTATTTATATTACCTTCTACATATTCACCATTACTAGGTGAGGTAGCCTTTGTTTGATCTTGTTTGCTTATTTCATCTCTTGTAACATATAAAAATACATCTATTAATCCCTTGTTTTTGTTTATATGAGTAATCAATGCTTAATCATCTTCCATTTGGAATTAGGTTTTTGTACCAACATTTTCCATTACTTCATAAATGAAAAAGATTTAAAATTTTAAATATAGTATAGTAATAAAAAAAACTTAGAAAACCCTAGCTAACCTAAGGTTTGATGTTCAAAGATCGGGTTCACTAAATGTTTAACCCTAATTTGGACATAGATCCTATTTATTGGTTAGGGTTAAATATATATTAATGATAAGGCACAAGGGTGAATATCAAATCTAAAATAGGCCAATTAATGTGCTAAACTTAGATGTACTATATATTAAATTTATAAAGATGAGATGGCATATTAATGGAAAATATAACTATGTTAGATATAAAAATTACATTAAAAAATTACTTAGCTATTTTTAATGCTAATATAGTGAGAGATTTGATATAAGTGGGAATAAAGCAAAAAGACAATTCTCTAATAGTTGTCATATTCTAGATTTGGTTCCTTTAGTTCTCTAGACACTCGCATCAACTTAGGATAGTTGCATCAATGCTAGTGTCTAGTCTCGATTCTAGTGTCTTGTATAGAATACTCATTGAAATATGATGCAACTACCTAGTTAATTTTGGGTTTGGATTCAACTTCATTCTGGTGTATTTAGATCTAGGTCATGGATTTTCACTCCTAGTGAAATGGTAAAATCTTAGATTTGCATATTCAATGTGATCTTGGGAAAAATGTGTTAGTATGCACACAGTGTTTAGCCTACCTATAATGACCCCATTGTCAAAGGGTGCCACATACATATCCAATACTCCATAAAAGGGCCTTAGACTCATGTATTTATCCTCTACATGTTAGCTTATATGTGAATCATGTAATGTGTAAAGCAAGTGCAATAGTGACCTAGCTTGTAACTTGATAAATATGATCTTATGATTTCTCCTTTCATACTTCAGACCTATAACTGGGTTGTTCCTTTGACTGATATCAAAATAGGGTAGAATAAGAAATATTTTGGTAACTTGAATGCTTATTAAATGCTATTTTGGTCAATTTTCTAGGTTTATAGGTGAGGAATGAATGAGGGTTGATCTTATATTTATACAAATCCTATTGGGAGATAACTCACATTAAATCACTTAGTCTAACCATTTTAATAGGTTTCATTTGAAAATTGGATGACTTTTAGATCACTAGACACTTTTTTCATTCTAAGTTAATAATATTGACATTACTATTTGATCTGAATGTTTATGTCTAGGAAGAAAGCTAGTATAGACATGCTCAAAACTTGCAAAGATGTAATATAAGTACATTTTAACATTTTGAGAAAGATGGGATGTTTGTGTCATTAATATAAGGCTTGTCAAACTAAGATATAGCCCAAGTGGCATAAGCTAGAGTATATGTGAGGACTTTAAAACCAAAGCATGTGTATAACTAAGAGGAAAAACCAAGGTCATGAGTATGCCAAGTCTACAAAACTAAGGTGCTACATAATCACAAAATATTGTCTATAGTTTATTTGTCAAAGATTCCTATAATATTAAGGCTAAAGGTTATTTTTAGAGTCAAAGAGATCCTTAATATAATGGAAAGAACATTATGAAAGTATTATATGTCTAAAATAGTATAAATGATTCATTTAAGAAGAATTCAAAGTTACTAAAAAATAAGATAGACCTAGAGGAATAAGGGTTCATAAGATAGTTTTGAGTTTGTTTGAAAGAATATTGTGTGAACCTATTAGTATAAATGAAAATAAATATATCTTAAATTGGAAAACATTTTTATGAATATGAAAACCCTTAAAGAGTATCAATTGTACTTAAAAAAGGCTATCGAGAATAAGACCTTAGTGATTCAATCATATGAGTATCTAATGATATGTTTTCATATTTGGATGATATTGTAAAGAATATAAATAAAATTTCAAGATCTATGGTAAAGAATCAAGTTTTTGAATATGTGTAAAAAAATTCAAATAAGAAGGCTATTAGTGATATCAAAGACATGATATTCTTATTAGTAAATTAAAGACCAATACAATGATAAAAAAGGACATAGTAAAAGATTACAAAACCTAAAAGAGACCTAAAAGAGGTCTACTTTCATCACCTAGTGATTTAGGTGAGGGGTTACTTGTGTTTTCCTAAGGCAAGATGTCTTTTTTACCCTTTATATGGAATATCCCACTTCCCATTTTTTGGTACTCTTAGGAGGTAGTGGTGGGCACATATGTCACTATCACTCCTTTTTCCTTCTTGGGAGGACTAGTTTTTCCCCATCAATTTGAGGTACAACCCCTAATTTTATGCTAGTCTCCCAATATTTTATGAATTTATCTACCTCTCCCTTCAATGCATTCCATTCTTTGATATATTTTATTATAATCCTTCCCTAGTATTCTAGTTTATCCTTCAACTCCATCAATTTCAAATTAAAGTTTAAATTAAGGCTTAAGGTGTCTTTCCTCTCTCTCTTCTCTTTAGATTCCTTTAGAAAAGACTTGGAAGTCTTCCTCATGTCTTCCTATATGTTATTAAATATCTTCTCTTTGGAACTCTTAGGATTTTGAGCTTTGCATTTTCTAAATTTTGCCTCAGACATGATCTCCACTAAGTGGGAACTTTCAGAATGGACTTCAATCTAGGATATTTTGGATGATTCATGAGTTTCCTCATAGTATTTTTAGACTTTTTAGGGTCCTCCTTATAATCTTCCACAACCTCTTTATCCAATAGATACACTTTAATCCCTCTCAAAAATTTCTCTCTCTTCACTATGAGGAAAATTAAACCTTTGTGGATGAGATTGCTTATAGGATTTTCCTTGAAACTAGTCACTAATATTTTGAGTGATTTGAATATAAAATATGGTAAAATAATTTTGTCTCCTTTAAAGTTATTAAAAATTATAAAGTGATGATAGAACATGACATGAAATTTACCTTTAAGTGTTATATATTTCATTATCTATGATCATATGTCTAGCCAATACTATGACAAATTTATCCTTCGGAAGCTTTTCTTGTCATTGATGATGTCTGCATAATAATTGAATAATTTTTTAGGACTTCCTTATTTTTGAATTTATCCTTAAATTCTTTGGTGTCATTCCATCTCATTTTAGTTACCTCCTTAATCAATTATTCTAATATTTTCATCTCTATTCCTCTCATTCACACTTTCTTGAGGTGTCATCCTAGGGTGAAATCCTTTGACACATCCTTAGCATAGCCAATGATTATAGTCATGAAATTATCCAGACCAACCTCTACCAATTTACACCAAAATTTTGGTTTTTCCTTTGGTTCGACATAGGTTATGGGTTCAACTTTTTCCATATCCCCTCCCACCATGGATTTCTTCCTCATTTTCAAGCTCAGGATCTAGACCAAATTTACTAGTGTCTTTACTTGTTTCATTCAAGTTATTTGTGTTGTATAGTTAATGGAATTATCATGACATGCCTTACTCCCACACTTCATCCTTACCACACAATTATAGATGGGGTTTTTAAAATCATGATTCATAAATACATGTATAGTCATTTAGGATTTTTTAACATACAAGTACTCCCTCTACATGGGTGTAATGATGGGGATGAAATCATTAACTATTATTCTAACAATATGGGGTGGTAAGTCATCAATCATGTTCCATGCCACAAATATTTTATTAAGTACCCATAGATTAATCGTCCCATTAGCTACCTTGTTTCCATCCCTAAACACATGGCCTATGGTGAATTATTTGAAATGTTTCATTATCTCTCTTGCATCATCAATTTATTAGTTGATAGACTAAGAGAGTGTTATCTTACTAGAGAGGGAATTGTGGATATTTAGAGAGTCTCCTTCAACCATTAAATTTTCAATACCTTTTAGCAGAGGTTCCTAGAAACCCTTTAGAACATGCTAATTTATGGATAGCTTACCCATGGAGTAACAAAAGTAAACAATTGATGGAAATTTAGACTAAATATATTTATTAAAAAATAAAATAGATATAATACATGGATAAACCCAATTTTATTAGAGTCTAAATAGTTGGTATAAACTCATATGATTAATAGATTAAAGCAAAAAATTACTCACTGTGCATAGAACAATGATAAAAGATACATAGGAAAACCATTTTAGATTAATATGTATTAATCTCTATCACATGGGAACCATATAAAATATAATTAAGCTTTATATATAGAGTTTTTCCTAGTGTTGTATCTTCATATTCCAACCTTCTAATATGCCCAAAAAGAGTGACTCTTCGCATTTGAAAATCCATCATAATGATTATAGAAGTCAAATACATACAAAAATATTATACAAAATAAAAAAATGAGTGTAAATTATGTGTCTATCAGATATAATTTCAATTTTGATATCCCTATTTTACATTAAACATTTTCCCAAATTAAAAATTTATCTCATCTTGAGACAAAGTCACAAAATATGATCTTGATTTGAATCTAAAGTTGAGGAATTGAACCATAAACTAGAGTCATGGTTATCACTCTAGGTTCCATTTACCAGTTTTCACTCTTTTCATACTATCTAACCCTTTCAAGTTTTCAATAGACTAGCTCAACTAGGTGGCTACCCTTTATAGTTTTTCAACCAACCTAGCCCTACTCCTAATTTGTAAGGCCATCCTATAAAAAATATGCCCAAAAGTTGTGAAAATATAAAAATTGGAAATACACATTACCTATTATGTAATTGGTGGCATACTTTGTGTTGGATATGAAATAGGTTATTGCAATGATGGATTTGCTAGAGAAGTGGGTGAAGTGCTTGAACCTTTAAAAACTATTGGAAGAGGCTAGTGTGGTTGTTGAATAGCTAGTTGCATGTTTTTGATACTCTTATTCTATTAAAGTATTATTTACAACTATTTTTATGAGAATGAATTATGGTTCATAAATAATTTATGTAATGGAGGCATCAAGTTGGGACAAGTCTTACTTGAGCATTTTCTATTCATTCAACACTTCCCATACCATAGTGAGAAATATGCATAGTGAGACGTGAATCAACATTAGGTTATGAATATATTAATATTTTATAATGGTGATGATTGATTTAACATTTACACTTTGATCTAGATAGCATGTGTCATCTCTTTCATCTAGTCTACATGTCTCTGAGCTTAGATGCTAAAAAAAACTGCATAGAGTCTGATTGTGCCACGTCTATAGTTTTTTCATGGCATTATCACTTGAATCCTATATGCATATAAGTTTAATCACTTCCCTTTGTCATTAATTTCATCCAATAATATTCTATCTTGCTTTATTTTTTCTAATTCATCTTATTAATCCCCTTCTATCCATTTTTCCTAATACCCTCTTCATTCTTCATGTCACATAATAACTTTATATCATATTATAACCTAATTAATTCATTTAATTCCCCCACTTATCCATTATATGGGAATTTGAAATTCCTATAACCCACTTACCTACCTACTCCTAGGATTTCCTATAAGCCTAACCCTTAATCTTTACCTGATTCATCTTCTAAATTAGTATAATATTCCCCCAATGAACATTATATTCCCTAATGGAATCTATAACTCTCCACCACCCTTCTCCTTCTCTAGAGAGATATCTCTAAATAATTCTAAGGATTCTTAAATTATTTATAATTCCCTCCTCCTCTTGTGTCTTCCAATGAATTTTTAATTCATTGTAAAATTATTCTCCTTCCTCTATTTAATCCAAACAATCTTCCATTGAGTCTAACTAATGAGTTGAATGTGTATGAAATCTACTAAGCCAAAAATCTATTAATCCATCCAATAATCTACTCAAGTCCATAATATTCCAACACTAAATTTTCCATGAGTCAATTTATCAAGCCAATATCAAGTAATCATAAAATTTGAGTATATTATATCAATCCAACATCTATAATATTTAGTCTTTATAAAAATTTGATTAGGAACATTTGGCTTTAGATTAGAATGTTGTTTTAAATGTTCATTTTATGCATTTTGATCTAATGGTTTCCAATTTTGAATTATATTGGTAATTTGAGTTGATTTTAGTGTATAATTACATGTCTAAATTCCATTTCTCAAAATTATCGTCTCACATTGAGAGACCACAGTGGGATGATAAGTTTGAGCAATTTATTAGAGACATGCAAGTATATAAAAAATACCCAAAATATCAATCTACTTCATGAATTTAGAGATATTAGACTATAATTCAAGAAAATTAAATATTTAAAAAATAATTATAAAATATAAAGCTAATTTCTCTAAAAAATATCAAGATAAAAAAGACTAAATGATATAGATAATGGATTGCTTACAAATAGACTCAGAATTTTAGCATGATATTAGCTTAATCAAAAGACTTTGATAGCTTGGTAAACTTAGTTGATAGAATATTTTAGCATGAAGGCTCCTATATTTTCTCATTTTTTGGAATGGAAGAAGTCATGGATTTAAATAGGTTAATGAGGGAGATTTTCTAATGAATTAAAAATCCATTAGGAACCTCTAAAGAAGAAAATTATAGAGAGAAAGGAGAAAATTTTATAGAAATTGAAATTTCATGGAATTCCCTAGAGAGAGAACTCTCTAGAGAGTTGGAGGAGGATTGGATGATTTCAGACTCCATTATATGATCCTAATGGGGTTTATTGGGGGTTTAACTAGGTTTATAGGATAATTAAGTGGAGACTAGGTACTAGGCATGTAGGAGATCCTAGGGGACAGGTGTGATTTTATGAATTTAAAATTCACAAGTGGGCATAAGATGCATTTAGGTGATAAATGAGATGTTAATAAGAAAAAAAAATGGAATTAATATTGGATGGGAAATATGAATGTTTATATATATATATATATATATATATATATATATATAAAGGAGACTAGATTATTGACTAGGGGGAATAGGCAATGTTAGATGAAATAATGATGAAAGAGATTAATTAGTGAATAATTAAGTATAATAATGACATAATTATGAAGACAAAATAGGTGAATAAATTTATATGCATACATTTTCCCCTTCTTTGAAATGGAATTGTGAGTGGATGAAGTTAAATTAGTAATCATATTTCAAATAATAAAGACACTCATGGATGAATTTGAGTAAATGAAATTAGTCAATATGATGCCCTCTCTAGGGGACATGCAGAGAATAATGAGATGGATGGGCATTCAAAAGAGGAAATGATGGGTGGGATGTGTGAAGAGATAAGGGGTTGTAATGTTATATGGTGGATCAATGATGAATAAAATGAATTTGACATGATCAATGAACTATAAAGTGATAATGCCCCTAGAAAAAAACATGTGTAGAGAGTATAAATGATTGTGTCATAGTTGTTGACATATCCCAAAGGGAAATCGACCATAACATGATGATAATAAGACAAAAAGATGATTTTTTTTTATATATCCATAGCAAGGACACATTTCAAGGACAACTAGAAATCAAAATGATTAATAGAAAAGGCCATGAGCTATCGACATATCCCAAGCAAGGACACACGCATGAGAGAACATCAAGGTAAAATAAAACAATGATTTGATAGGATTAATGGTAAATATAGCTCAAAGATAAAAGAAAATTATAAGATGATAGAGATTAAAGAGAATAAATTATATGATTAAATGACCAAAATAAAAAGGGGAAGACTCAGACTACAATACATCAAATCCATGAGCCACAATGTGATTAATAAATATAATTCCCCTTACAGAGACACATGCAAGGGAGAAAAAGGTAATATAAAGTTATGGTCCTTATCCTACCCCAATCAAAGGAGGAATCTATAAAATTTAAATGGTCAATTGATCAATTAGTTATAATGGATGACTAATGAAGAAATTATGAAAGTTATGACTTGTTGGTCCTAATAAATAGGTGTGGGTGATTGATAAAAATTATAGGGAGATGATTGTGGGGATGATGATTGATAAATAGACTAGTTTATTAATGATTGATATTATAACTCAAGGATTTTACTGATGCAAAACTTGATGATGATGAAAGGAAAGAGAGAAATGATTAATGCTAGGGAAAGAGGAGAGAGTGGCTTACTTGACCTTAGGCACACCACGTGATTGAATGCTACCCACATAGTCTAAAATGACCTCACGATAATGTAGTTTAGACTAGATGATAGATTACAAGATACACTAAAGAAAGATGATGATGATGATGATGATGATGATGATGATGATGATGATGATGATGATGATGATGATGATGATGATGATGATGATGATGAATGTTACACATGTTAGTTTTTAGATAGATGATGTGACTTAGATGTTAGACATGAAGATATAAGAGTAAATGGGAGATGAGATGTTAGATTTTGATGACTAGAGAAATGATAGATGAGTAACTAGAGGATATAAATGGGATGATGAATAGATTGGAGGAATTTTTAGATATTATATTATTTTATTGATATGATTAACTTGATGATGGGATTAAGATGATTAGATATTTAGACATGTCATAAAGGATAAAAGCAATAATGAGTAAATTCCATTGTCAAGCCATCATTATTGTAACATGTCTCATCATAATCTACGCAATCTAATGTAAATATAGCACTCGATGGTATGACCCATGATATAAGTATGACCAAGAGGATGTTGTGCCAAAGTACATAATTATGAAAGGGGAAAATGGTGAACCCTGTATAGGCCACCCAAAAGCATTATTATAGATTTTTTTTATCCATCATAGCATCCTTGTTCATTGCATCCTTGATGAAAGAGATATTATGCAAGAATAATTTAAAAAATAAAAAAATAAGACAAACATAAAAAATAAAAAACATATACATGATAAAATACATGCAAACAAGTAACATACATAAATATCTACATAAAGATGTGTTATGAATAGTGGCATGTCTATTATCATGATGAAATTTAATGGGATGAGTGATGAGGTGATAATTTGGAATGAGTTGGTCATGATCATATGAATTTAGATTAAGTTTATAGACTTGGGAAAGGGTATGGAGTTGGAGTCAACTAGGGATTATGATTAGGATAAGTCTATGAAAGACATAACACAAGATGACTAGGATGTTGAGACAAGGCAAGGTAGGATGAAAATGAGATGAAGAACTTAGGACATATGATAAGATGACTGGGATACTCAAGACATAAGACAAAATAAAGGATTTTTTATTTTTTTAAATTTTATTGCATTTTTACCTAATTGTTTCCAATTTTGAAGTAGATTTGTAATTTGAGTTGATTTTAGTGCATAATTACATATCTAAATTCCATTTCCCAAATTTATCATCTCATATTGCTTGCTTATATAGCCTAGTCCTAATCATATTCAAACCCATATTTTCCTTATCATCCCCTTGATAATACTAGTCATCTCGTCAAGTTCATAGTTGTGCATTGGTCTTCGCGTATGTTGGAAAATAACTCTTTCTACATTAAGGTACTTATTATTAGCTTGCTTATGTCTAATCAAGTTTGACTCATACACAAAATCTAATCCTATCATCCTATCCTACCAACCAAGTTAATTTATTCAAATTGAGTTGATCATATTAGTCTTGAGATAGTATTAATATAATCAATCCCTAGTCAAAATAAGTCTCTTGGGCTAGTATAACCCCTCATCAAGTCCTATATATTTTCATATCTTACTCAATTGAATCTAGTTAAATCATTGAAATTCTAGCTTAAAACCCGAGTTGGTCTACTTTATCTTGTCCTATCTCATCTCACATCACATCATATCAACATCAATTCAAACTTGAGATTAGTTTAAATCAAGATTTTTGTCCAAATATATTACACACATCCCATATTCATCCCTCAATCATTACATTCAATCCCTTACACTTTCTAGTTAGATCCAATGAACCACATCATCCATAATTCCTCCCATTTTCATCCATGGCATCAAAAATAGATTTGGTCAATACCCTAATTGAGTAATGCCTCATAGATAATAGGGATGTACTCCTTTTATCACCTCCTTGAGATTAGCACTCCATTTCTTATAGACTTTGACCCCATCCACACAACATTACCTCTAATACACACCCATTCTTGTTAATCAACTCCCAGTATTCATACTACCTAGTCCCATTCAAATCCTCCATCCAATATTCATAACCAATTGTATACCTCTTCCTTTATGAGTTAACTAGTAATGGGAATCTAATATTATCCACCTCATCTACTATTATTATTCCCACCCAATTGTGTCAACGCCCATCTAATTTAAACTCCAATGATTCATCATCCAAGTCAAGAAGTGAAGTGAGGACCTATACTCATGTATATATATCCTTAAAATACATATTACACCAACTTGTTACCACTAATATAATGGTTTATCCACCCATATGACATCTTTATCCTACCAATCCTAATCCCTATTGTTGTAAATCCAAACACTACTATATATATATCACCAAACCTGGGGGCATACCATTAATCAATGTCATAATTTCCAAAACTATGCCCAAGACCTCATCGACCATGGAGACATCAAAATAGAGAATGAATCAAATGGACCTACATCAAATCCAAGATTTCATTCCAAATCATGATCAATCCCTTCCCTTTCCAATCTAAGGTTAATACACCACATCTATATTCCATGGTCCCCCAATCTTTGATAAATCTTCCATTGAAGATGAGTTTATTTCCCATGAACCTAGTCCTTCTTTCTCTCATGAATATTTTTTCTATGGACCTATCTTTGGAGAATCCATTTCACTTCCATCATATTAATATCATCCATCTTATAAAATACCCCATTTGAAGAGGTTTATTATGGATAATGAATCATCTACTAGCAATATTGCATCATATACATAAAAGTCAGTATTGGAGTCAACACAAGTCTTGTCTACATTAGGATCATATCCAACACTGGTATCTGAGTAAGATTCTTTGCCAAAATAATCATCCTTAATTAATGTTTTATATCATGAAATATACCTTTCTAAGGATACCTTCAATCTAGATGTCAACCAATCACAAGACATATATTTTAATCCTAATCAAGATGATGAAGTCATAATAGAGTTCTTACAAGCTGTATTTATCAAATATTGTCATATTTAATCTAATCCTACCTTAGATGCATGTCCTATAGATATTCTTAGTGATCCTTTTGTGAATATTGAGGATATTTTCTATGATGTTGAAACTGGGTCTCCTAGGATCCCTTATGAGTATCATGCTCTCCCATCACCATTCAATGACCTCATCATACCATCTCTAATGCCTTCATCCATCATATATCCTTTTCTTCATGTCAATGGTCATTTGATAACCTACATCCATAGGGACAAAAGTGAACATACATCATCGGTCCATTCTTTGAGAAATATAATATGTGTTTTAAATACAAAGGTCCAAGACTATATTCAAAAATTCATACATGATGATCAAATCATCTTTGATCTAGCAAGTCAAAATTAGGAAAAATAAAATCATTGGTCTAATAAAAAAATGTATTCCCCTAGTGAAACCCTCTTTGAGGCACTATGGAACCATCAAAGACAAAATAATAATCATCTATCAAGTCAAAGATCAATCTCCTCTAGTGAATCCCAATGTTAGGAACTAAGGGGTAGTCAAGATAGAATCACGTCTAAAAATCAAAATAATGTCAAAAATAGTATCAAAATGGCCAATGATCCTTCAAATAATTGAGTCAAAGATGAACTATAAAGTTAAAGTGTCTTAGATTTCTTAAAGTCTTTTGTCATATGACATCAATCAAATATAGAATGTACACAATCTCTAATGGTGTGTGTGACTATTAGTCCCACCTTCCAGTCACCCATCATATCTCCTCATCATGATCCTATTATCTAATTAGGTCCTATAAATCACCATCAAATCCAAAACCTAAACTCATCTATTCCCTACATCACTTTCTTGGGAAACATTGTATCTCATAAAGGCTATGAAGAAACCTGAACTAGATGTTTTAATGGGTCTCAATGAAGATTTAACAAAGGTCACAAGGGCATTAGTACATCCAATGGAAAAAACATGATCCTAGCATCACATCTCTTTAAAACAAGTATTGGTTGAAAATCATGATAGTATCAACATTCCTACATCTTGCATCCATATCCAATAAATCAAGATGATAAAAGTCAAAAAACATCATTCATCTAATGGTGAAAACCAATATTCTAGGACCTTGGGAAAGTAATATGATGAAAACCCATTTCTATCATCATGGTAAAATAATCTTCTATCTACATTATACCTCAACACTTGGGGCAAAATCCATTTCATTCACATATTATCCCTTGATGTCATCCATGTCATATCCTTATGTTTATTATTTCATACCAATCATTAGACATCATATCTTGTATCTGATCATTTCAAGCCATTATTTTAGTATTAACCTTTGTAAAGTACATGGAAGATGTCTTGAGAAATATTCTAGAATTATTTTTTCATATCCTCTAATGGACACTCAAGAACCTAGATATGTGTTTCCTTCACAATGTGGTCACTAGAAATCCCTAGTCCATTCTTCCTTGGTCTTCATCTCCTTTTCAACATTACCCTCATCTTTTTGTTATCCCAAAAATTATTCAATCTATCATTATCCTAGTTCCTAGGCCAGACATTCCATTTACTAGTACCCCTTTTGTATAGTGTACATATATATTCTCAAAAAACCTAAAAATTTAAAATATTCCAAAACCCTAAAAATCACATCTATAAAAATCCAAAAAAACTTTAGTCATCTTATCCTACATTGTCTTGTCATATGTCCTAAATATCGTTATCATCATGTCTTCTAATTTAGTCATCATATCCTCTTGTTATCTTACCTTGTCTCAACATCCTAGTCATATTACCTTATGTCTTCCACAACCTTATCCTAATCGTATACCCTACTCTAATTCAAGTCCATATCTTGTCCAAGGTCTTATACTTAATCCAAAGTCACATTAAGATAATCATGAATGACTTTTTCAAAATCATCACCTGATCACTCATCCTATCGAATCTCATCAGCATAATAGACAAGACACTAATAATAATGTATATCTATGTATGTTACTTGTATGCTTTGTGCATATATTTGCATGTGTGTTTTCTTCTCTATGTTTATCTTATTTTATTAGTATTTTAATTAGGGTTTCATCATGTCTCTTGCATCAAAGGTGCAATGAATGAGGATGATATGATGAGGACAAAAAACTATAATCATGATTTTGGGTGCCCTATGCAGAGTTCATCATTTTATCTTTTTATCCTTATGCACTTTGGCACAATGTCTTATTTGTCATAATTATATCATGAAGCATACTTCTTAGTGCTATATTTACATCAAATTACTTAGAATATGATTCCTATTACAATAATGATGGTTTGATAATTCTCTTATCTTTTATATCCTGTCTAATAATATAATCATGTAATCATCAAGTCTATATACAAGATTCAATCATATATTAACATATCTAACCCAATTACATAACATCTGACATCTCATTACTAATCATGTATCCTAGTCTTCTATCTTCATGACTACCATATAAGTCAAGTCACATCTTTTATATAACAACTAACATGTCTAAAATCTAGTCATCATCATCCTAATATTCTAATACATTATTGACATCCTCTAATCTAGTCTTAACTACATTTTCCTAAGGTATTTTTAGACTATATAGGAAGTAATTAGTCACATAATGTGTCTAAGGTTAGCTTGGAAACTCTCTCCTCTTTCCCCATCATTCACCATCACATCTCTATTTTCCTTCATCATCCCCAAATCTTGTATCAGTTAAATACTTGAGTTATAATATCAATAATTATTCAATCAGTCTATTGATCAATCACCATCCCTACAATCATATCCCTAATATTTTCATCAATCTCCTACACTTATCGATTGGGCCTAACCAATCATAACATCTATATTTTCTTCCATCAATCATCCATTATCACTGAATGGTCAACTCAACATTTAAATTTTTATGGTTTCCTCCTTTAATTAGAGCATGACCAAGATCATAACTTTATTATCATCCCTCACTCATTTACATTTCCTTACTAGGGGAATCATCACATTATGGCTCATTGATTTAATGCATTACAGTCCAATTCTTCCCCTTTGTCTTTTGGTCACTTAATCATATCATTTCTTCTCTCTCATCACCATCATATCACTCAATTTTATCTTTGAGATAAACTCATCATTAATCTTATCAAATAATTATCTTATTTTGGCTTGATTCTCTCTGATGAATGCATCCTTTATTAGGATATGTCTCTAGCTCATGGCCTTCTCTATCAATCATCTTGCTCTGCAATTCTCCTTGGCATGTGTCCTTACATGGGATATGTCTAAATCTTATGACATTTTATCTTATCATCATCATGTTATGATTGATTCCCCTTTGGGATGTGTCAACAACCATGACACCATCATTTTTGCTCCATGTAGATAGATATTTTATAGGGGTATAATCAATTTATAGCTCACTACTTATGTCAATCTCATCTTCTTATCATCATTACTAGATATAACATCCCAACCCCTATCTCTTCACACATCCCACCCCTCATTTACACTTTTGGTTAGCCATCTGACTCCTTCATCCCTATATGTCCCCTCGAGGGGGCATCATTTCTTAACATCATTTACTAACATTCATCGATGAGTTTATTTATTATTTGAAATACCATTACACCTTCCACTTCATTTAGTCATAATTCCCATTCAAAAAGGGGGAAAATGTATGAATTTAAATTTTCTCACTTCCCTATATCATTAATTCCATCTAATAATCTTTTATCTCACCTTATTTTGTCTAATTCATCTTATTAATCCCCTTCTATCCATTTGGTCTAATACCATCTTCATTCTTCATGTCACATAATAATCTTATAACATTTTATAGCCTAATTAATTCATCTTATTCCCCTACTTATCCATTATATGGAATTTAAAATTCCCATGACCCATCTACCAACCTACTCCTAGGATTTCCTATAATTCCTACCCTCTACTCCTCACTTGACCCATATTCTAAACTAGTTTAATCTTCCCCTAATCATAATTATATTCCCTAATGAAATCTAGAACTCTCCACCACCCTTATCCTTCTTTAGAGAGTTATCTCTAGAGAATTCTAAATAATTTTAAATTCCTTAGAATTCCCTCCTTCTCCTCTAGAGTCTTCTTCTCTAGAGGCTTATAATGAATTTTTAATTTGTTGGAAAATCCTTCTCCTTCCTCTATTTAAATCAAACAATCCTCCATTCAGTCTAACTAATGATTTGAATGTGCATGAAATCTACTAAGCTAAAAATTTATTAATATATCCAAAAATATGCTCAAGTCTATAATATTCCAATTCTCTATTGTCCATGAGTAAAATTTATCAAGCCAATATCAGGTAATGATAAAATCTGAGTCTATTATAGAAATCCAACATCTATAATATTAAGTCTTTATTGAATATTGATTAGAAATATTTGGATTTAGATTAGAATGTTGTTTTAAATATTCATTTTATTGAATTATAACCTAATGGTTTCCAATTTTAAATTAGAGTGGTAATTTGAGTTGATTTTAGTGTATAATTGCATATCTAAATTCTATTGCTCAAATTTATCATCTCACAAATCAAGCAATTTTTTGATTGCACTACTCATTATTTCATAAGTAACAGTGTGATCTTATATGATAACGGAGGTTTATTTTTCATTTTGAACTCTATCTTAGTTATGACTAATAATTTGTTAAGCTATTACATCCAATTCATCATACTTTCTACTTGGATTGAAGGGAAATTATATCTAGAACCTCTTCATAATCCTCTAAGAACTTGTAGATAACCTCTATTTCAACTTTGATATTTTTCTCTTCTTTTCATAGAATTTTTAGCTTATGTGCATCCAACTAGTCTTTGATTAGTTATACCAATAAAGCTAATAATTTCTTGTGTTAAGACATTGCCTAGTTACCTAAGACTTGGGTGACTAGTGTAGGTCAATTGGTGTAATGACTTGGTGTGTATTGGTGAATCAAAGGCTCAAGTATACATTTTCCTCTAATATACATAAGAATTCATACTCTAATAATGAATCTTGTTATGCAATAGATTCACAGAAAACAATTATGTCTTAAATTTTCTTTGTTAGTAGTTACTAAGAAACATCTAAAGATGTTTGTTTTAAAGTCATAGTTAAATTCATGGATGTTAATGAAATTGTTATAGATTACATCATGAACTACACCAATGGAAGAGAAAAGGTGGTGCATTAAGTGGATGATGTGGTAACATCCCATAGCCATTGGCTATTTATTTTTGGTGTAGGTTGAAAAGCCTCATGCTGTACACTTCCTTGCATCATGATTACTAATTTCACTATGATTTATGATTGTTTCTTGGATTTTACCTATGCCTCTTACTTAGATTTAGCTTTTACTTCAATCTTATCCTTGGATTTTACCTCAACTTTAGCTTTGGATTATAATTCATATATAGCCTTAGCTTATACTATAACATTGGATTTAGCTTCAACTTCCTTCTCCTTAGTTTCTCTCTTAGCCTCTTCTTCATGTTGAGCCTTTGCAATTGATGTTTCTTTTTCTTTATTATTTTGTGTATCCATCACTTTTTTTGTTTCCTTATAGATTCATCTTGTGCTTTCTTTTTTTCCTCTACTTCATTAGTCTCTTATTTGAGCCTCTACTTCTTTGGCTCTTTACTTTTGAGTCTATGATTCTTCATATTTCTTTATTTTTTCCTCTTTCATAGCCTATTGATTATGTTTCTCTTATTATTCCATAGTATTTTAGTTTACCTCTTTCTTCTTATTATTATTTTCTTCCTTATCCTTTCTCTTAGATTCATTTTACACTTCTGATGGATATTATTGTTCCTACACAACTTCATGTTTTAGATCTAATTTTGGCAAGTTGGTTTCTTCAGGTGAAAGCATGGGGGTAGATGAATCTATAAATATAACTAACTTATAATCTTCTAAAGAATATGATTCCAAGAAAATACCCCATTGTGCATCCATATTCCTTATGGAGGATGGAGGTGGAATAAGGCTCTTATTCTTCCCCTTTATATCCTAGGCTTGATATTGTGGCTATGATTCATGTGATTATTGTATACCACTCTCTTGGGTTGGTTATGAAAAATAAATAATTATGTCCTTCATTTATGTAGAGGTTCAATATGTAGTGTGTGTCTATATCTATGCATCAAAGGTGGTGTTGGGATATTTTATGTCAGTAGTTCTAGTTCCTATATGGTAGAGGATCATGATGCTATATATTATTAGAAAATTTGGGCTTGAAACTATTGTTTGGTTATTTATTAACCTAAAATATCAATGATAATATAAGGAGGTTGGGTGATGTCCACACATAGGTCTTATCTTACCTGATTCTGCACCTATCAGGTGTGCATTAGTTTCCAAAAGAAAAATTCTTTTTCCTCTTATTGATCATAAAAAATTTGTCGATGTCTATGAGTATGGACTATACAACTTCATACTTTATAACTCCTAGAATTATCAAGTCACATTAAATTTTTATCCTTGTAACATGTTTTTTTAAGCAATATTTTATGTGACATGTCCTCTTTTTCAGTGGCAGTAGTGAAGATATTCATATTGGTGCCTTAATATTTCCATTATCCACCTATATTTAATATTATATTGGTAGTGTTTTTACCTATGGTTATGCTTTTAGTTATGTTTATGGTTGTGCTTGAGGTTGTGATTACAGTTGCACTAGTTATTTTGCACCTTGGGGCATGGAACATAAAGGTTTCATTGATCTTGCTATGATGGATTTTGATCTCAAAACTTCTACTTGTGCATCTAACATGGTGATGAAAAATGGCAATGGAGTTTTTATTACTTTGAGAAACTCATGCACTTTGATTTTTATATTATTGTGTGATTTGGTCATTGATGCATGTTGTCATAGATACTACATCATATCCTATAGTACCTTGGGGTGAGAATTAATCATGGATTAGATATCCAACCACCATGCATTTGAACTCCAAAAATTTTCATAATATTTCCCTATTTTTCCATGAAATGTTTATGAATGTAGTATCAAGCTAAAAAATTTTAGTAGGATTGACTAGGCCTTTAGATGATTTCCATTATGTAAAGCATAGTAGTACACAAAATTAGTAATGAAATGCCTAAGTGGTATTAGTGAGGATATTATTTATGATTTTTGTGAGCTTTGAGGCCAATAAATCAAGAAACTTAAAATATTCATGGTGTATCATGTGATACGTAATGTCTACCACTCCTTTAGTTATCTGCTTCACCTATTTTATTATCTGCAATAATATTTTGGTGATGCAATCAGCAAGAATGTGAATCAAAAAATCATCCATAGAATTGATGGGGATTCCCTTACCTACCCTTGTATGATTTTTCTCTCTAGTATCAGAGTGGATTGGTGAAGCTATGTATTTTTAAGGTAAGAGATGTTTAACTTGATCTAGAATCCATGTTTCTCTTGTCATAGTCTTAGGGGTGATGAATATGGTAACATATTGATAAAAGTGAATGACACATTCCTTATAACTACTTATTATAATTAGAATTACCTCATATAATTGTCCAAAAGTAAGTATTCTAATTAGTCATTTAGAATTTGAGCCTCATAGTGGATGTTGAAGTGATAGTGCTCCTTCATGTGTTACTTTTTATAGGTCCTAAGAAAATAGGGTAGCTTCTATCACACTAATGAAATAAAAGGGGTCTAAATCATGATATTTGGTTGGTATTAGTCTTATTCCAATCCTCATTTCCTATTTATGTGCATCTATAAGTGGGATTAACAATTTTTCCCTATCCATAGTTATTGTTATGGATTGTATTGAAAACATTATTCACTTTGTCTAGTGTTGGTGTGAAATTTGTATACAAGAATTTATTCTGGATGAAAATCATAAATTTGAATTGATTTTAAGAGTATCTAATATATTTTTTTTTCATTCCCTATATTATATAATGTTTACAACCCAAATCCATCAAATCAAGTTTAAATTCACTAATCTAGTTACGCATGAGTGTATCTCTAAAATTTATGTCAATTAGTTATTATTTGACATGATAGTTACTATTATTTGTCTAGGTTATTTAATCCAACCATTTTTAGATATCTTATTTTATGCATCATGCTTTCATTTATCTAATTTATTTAATGGGCCATCCTACTATTCTACCATGTAATATGCTTTAGGAAAGATGCAATATCTCAAGTGTATTATCATTAATGATTTTGAATAAACACTCACCATATTTCCACCATGCATGTATTGTCATCACCCCATTCCTAGACTTAATTGATGACCTCCATGTTTTGGATACTAGTTATCTTCCTTTTAGATGGATCCATATATTGATCACACTCTATAATGTGCTATAATCCAAATATCACATTATAAAAAAAATTAACCTAAAAAAAAAAAAAAACATAAAAGAAAATTCCTCACTAAATGGTGTTACTTAGCACCCTCTCTCATTTATAGTGATGCATGATAGATATTAATGATGGTAAGACTTAAGAATACAACCATTGACATGCACTAGTAAAATGGTTCCCTACAAATCTTTTAAAATAATTGTATCCTATTTTGAAACATCATGAATAATATAGGGTCATTTTCATATGATGTGTAGTTTTCTAGAAATGCTTTGAATATGCTATCATAGATTAATACTCCTTGCTTAGGATATAATTCCTTAGATCACAAGTTGTGATCATGCCATGATTTTTTAATTAATTTTTTTATCTCTTACATCCACTATGCCCTTTTTATATTTTTCTCCATCTTAACCAAATCCATCAATCTTTGTGTCAAAGAGTCTTGGCCACCCAGTCTTATAATAATTACAATGCACAAACTAGGAATAATGTATTCCATAGGCATAACTTCCTTAAGACCATAAATGAGATAAAAAGGAGTGAAATCTATCACACAATTATAATTTGTCATGTATGCCTAAAAAATAACAATAATATGATCCTCCCATTCATCCCTTTGAACGTTACATAATTTTTTTAAAATTTAATCCAATACTTTGTTTGAAGCTTTAGCTCACCCATTTTATTGTGGATGACAGGTCAAGTTCTTATGGTGCAATACCATAAAATATTTAGTGAGATTCTTGATTTTGTTATTGAGTAAGTGATTAACTATATCACTAACCAATTTAATTAGACATAAAAACCTTGTTATGATATTATCATACAAAAATTTAGCAACATCCTTTGCATTACAACATGGAATCACAATATTTTCCACCCATTTCATGAAATAGTTAGTTGTAATAATGATATATTATGAATGAATATGTTTTCTTGGGGAATTTATAGTCCCTAAAAATTCAATTCCCCATTATTCAAATGGTTTCACTTCTAGCATTGAGACCAATTAAATCTCATAACAATAATTGGTTTATCCCATTCTTTGGTAAACATCACAATGTTTGGCCACCCTGTACGTATCTTATTACAAATTTGACAACCAAAGACCTCTCTAAAGTATCTTATTTGCAATATTTAATCCTATGAAATGACCTCTTATGACTACCTGATATTATTCTTGAAGAAGTTTTTGTCACTTATGTTCTAAATATACTCTGCATAACACATCATTCTTTCTTGACTCCCTGATATTCTTCTTGAAGAAGTTTTTGTCACTTATGTTCTAAATATACTCTGCATAACACATCATTCTTTCTAATTTTATACATAAATTCATTAATGAGACCATATGGAATGGCTCAAGTGACCATTTTATTTTTATACATTTCAACATAGTACACAGGAATGTTCTTTATTCTATGAAGTTTTTGATATCCTCCATGTTCTTAGGGATCACAATGTCCCTTAAAAAGTGTGCCCCTAATGATTCATCATGTATTTCCTCTAGTTCTTCCCTGTTATGGATCCTACTCAGATGATCTAATCCCACATTCTCTAAACATGGCTTAATAGTGATTTTGAATTGAAATTCTTGAAACAACATTAGCCACCTATAAGTCTATCCACCCAATATCATCTTTTTGACTAGGTATCACAATGCCTAGTGATCTATGAAAAACTCAAATGATGTGGCCAATATATAAATTATAAATTTTTATAAGGCAAATGCCATAGCTAAGGACTCTCTTTTTGTAGTTATATAGTTTTTATCTACTACCAATAGTTTTCTATTGGCAAAGTGTATAAGATGATCCAGCCCACCATCCCCTAGCTATGATAAGATAACTCCTAATATATACTAGAATCATCCACATGTACATGGAATGACTTATTTTAGTTAGGAAACATTAATATAGGTATTTTTACTAACCTTTGTTTGAGATCAATAAATGTTGATTGGCATTCTGATGTCCACTCAAACTTTATATCCTTATACAATAGCTTTTATAGTAGTGCATGTATGGCTATGTATCCCTTGATGAATTTTATATAATATCTTTTACGACCTAGAAAGGTGCACACTTTTGTAGAACTAGTTGTAGGTGGCATCCCCATTATTACTATAATTTTAGCCTAATATACAAAGATTATATCACTGTATATTATGTGACCTAGAAGAACACTGAAAGGTGTGAAAAATAAGCACTTAATTATATTTAAATTAGTTCACATGGATAAACATAGTTCTATCATTAATTTGATAGATACTCTTTAAATAAAGAGAAGATATCATAGTCATCCAAATAGACTTATATAAAATCATGAATGAGATATTTAAATTCAATTACCATATCCCTAGAGAAAACTTATGGTGAATTATTAAGTCCAAAGGTCATTACCTTATATGTTAATAACTCCATTATATTATAATTATTGTTTTATCTTTGTCTTCTTCAATGATATGAATCTAATGGTATCCATTGAATCTATATATGAATGAGTACACCTCATGACTTATGATTGATTTGAGAAATTCATTTGGAAATGGTATTGTAAATTATTGTTGATGCAAGAATCATTTAGTGTGTGGTATTCACCATAGAACTCAATCTCACAAAAATTACTTTGATAAAAAACAATGGGACTTACCCAATCTACCTTTTCAACTAGATAAATGATCCCTAATTATTGCATATGATTTACCTCAAACTTTACTTTCATATTCATGTTGAGATTTATTCTATATGATCAATTTTTAATGGGTGCAGAACACTCTTTCAATTCTATGTGCATCTACCCCAATGATAGATATACACCTTTCACTTATAAGAACTTGGTTGGAAAGACATATTGATAATATCTTAGCAGATGCAATGCTTTTGAGATCTCATTCTATTCCCATTAGTCTCCCACAATCATGAGTTTAGGTAGCAATGGTTCTTGATATACTTTGTTTGATCCACTAGATAGAGCCTCTCTTAAATTTCACTCCCCTTTCTATTATAGAATGTTTACATTGCACAGTCTTTCCTCTTTAACTTGTTCTATGTTGTGGATAGTTATTGGTTTGGCTTCTCATTCTAGTTTTAAGAAGCTTTCTAAATATAGGTATCCATCACTATCAATATATTTTATTAGCTCATCTATAATTATATTACAAGGCTTAATAATATCTTGTTCTTAATTATTGATCTTGTAATTATGAATCACTAGATTTAAATCTTGAATTGCTTCCTGTTGTGATGATGAATTTGTCACAACTCTGACTATAACATGGATTTTTTTTTCAATGCATTATGCACCACTAGCTTGTCATCTTCAAGCACAAAATTTTGAATAATTTATCATTGCACTTTTTCCTAATGTTTGGTCTCCCTCATGCATTTCTAATGTATAAACCAAGTAGTTAGAAGTGGCAGTAACATGTGACTAAAAATATGCACCCATTACCTTGTCTCAATTCATTGTACAGATAATACATCTAAATATTTATGAATATACAGCTCAATACATTAGCCATATTGAAATAATGGCCACTCTACTCTCACAGTAAGGGGTAACTTAGACTATGTGCATAAAAAATCACATGCTTCATCCCATTATAACTCTTATTCTATATATACTACCCACCAAATCATAACAATTCCTTTTAAATAATAGTTGAGTGTGTTGACTCTTTTATTAACATCTATTATATGGTGTTCCAACTTTAATATTAATGAATTTAGATACTCTATTATAAAATATTGAGGTAATTAGCATTTTATGTTGAACATCATGCATAAAGGCCTATATCATGATCTCCCCTAGCCCAATTCAACATATGGGTGTCTGAGTTGCCACTTATTAAATATATTGTTTCCTAAGATAAGACACCCTCTAGAGTAGGTTTTGTATAATCCATTGTTATTTCACTATATTATATAGGAAATATACCTTCAAATTAGTATAATATCACACTGATAGAGAGTTACAACCTTCAATTGGAAGCTACAAAACTATAGATTTTGTTATTATCAGCTTATAAATTGGCTACTTTATTATCTATGTATATATTCATTACTCTAGTTTTGGTTTCAAAATTTGACATTTTATATCTCAAAAACATTTTAATTTATATTTGTGCCAACTTTGAACCAAATGTTATCATTTTAGGCATACGGTGACTTTGGTTCCTTTAAAAGCATATATGGCTTGTGTTTTGACTTATTCAAAGGTATGACAACTATCTTATCTCTTTGATGAGCCTAAAATTGAATACACATAGTATTAATAGTCATTTGACCATCATAATCCCATTTCTTACCAATAAAAGTAAGGATAATGGATTTCATCTATTTTCATGTCAATGACTTTAAAATCACCTTGCAGGTTTAGCTTAATAATTCTAATCTTCACATCTTCAAGGTAACTAATTGGTTCTACCCTAACACAGTCTATAATACTTAGAATGATAGGACTATAGCTCAATTTTGGCCTATCAATACCATCCCATGTAGATATAGGAACCATATTAATAGTACTTACAAAGTTGAATACTGTATTAGGAGTATTATATCTTATGATCTCAATGCCCATTCATGAGTCAACATCTTTTTAGTTTGTTTTTGTCCCTATTGTGTCATATAATATCACCCTTATGGGAGATTTCTTTAAGATCCCCCACTCTCAACCATAATATGGGAACAACCTCAGGATATGGGTATCCTATGGTAAGGTTGAACATTTGGAGAAGGATGGATTCCTCTTGATGGATCATCTAGACTAATGTTTATGCTTGGAAAAGGGTTAGAAAAGGGAGAAAATGTTAATAATAAAGATAAGAAGGTGATGCATAAAAATAAATGGATACTCAAATAATCTTGAACCCACACTAGATTAACATAAAATAATTGTTGCTCTTACAATATCACACACTAGCTAATTGCATAAGTGTTTCATGAACTAGGCTTACCAAGCAATCAAAGGGGGGAAAAGAGGAATTCTAAGATTCACAAAATGCATCCATTAATGTAAATAAAATCACACATCCATACCTAAAAATATTTTTAAAACACATTAAAAGAGGCAAGTAGAAGAACAATGGATATGGAAGAATCTCCTTCACAAAACCTTCATGTATAAGCTTACTAAACACTAGTCAAAGGTAAGAGATAGGTAAAAATTGATCTTATTACTTGAAGAGGTAGTTATTAAAAATTTTGACCGAGTTTAGCCTATTCAAATGATATTCTCATTCTCTTTAAAATTATAGAGTCCTTATGAGAGTCAAAAATTTGAGAGCAAGTGAGTCTTAATGAGTATCTACCTTTTTACAATAGGGAAGAAAAATGGGAGATATAAGAGATAAGGGAAGAGAGAGAGAAGGATCATTCCATCATAAATCCAATAATTATCTACCACCACCCATTAATACTCAAGCATATTTGGATAAAACTAGGACTAGTCCTCCATCGACAAATTAACCTTTTTTTATCCTAACAGCCTCCAAACTCTCTCATTAGTTGAGAAATACACTAGAAGACAAGCATCTATTTAGGATGATGAGTCATGATCCATTAGGAGGTAAAATATTTAAATACTTATAAAAATTTATTAAATGTTCCAACTACATTTTCCAATTCCCAAATCTATCCCTTGTAATTCTTTTCCGTCTTCTACTTGAATTCATAATAAGGACAAAATCTTCGTATCTATAGACCTAACGGAGCCATGACTATGTCTTTTTTAAGTGGTTGTGAGTACCTATTTATCAAGGATGTGACCATGTTAAAATATTAGACAATAATCCATATCCTTTTTATCTATCCCTATTTCAAACCCTGGACATAGGTTTTTTATAAATGAAAACCAATTCCCCTATTAGTTTTCATATAGCCATAATTACAATGAACATCTACAAGCTAGGGTTTCTTGATTTTGAACAAGACATGAAAGTTACTTCTATTTTTTTAAAGTTTCCTAGAGAGTAATGGAATTCTATGATTATGTAGTGTATGATCTAGTAGCCTAGATCATATTAGATCTTGCATTTATGCATTTACCTACCTAGGTAGTGAGACCTTTTGAACTGATGTGTCTGCCTATGTGATATTCCTTTTACCATGATGCTACTTATCATATTTAAAATATGAATATTTGTTGATATGGACACATAACCTCACCTTTTTCCTTTTAGGAATTGATCAACTCTACTCTATTGATTTCCCTAGAAGTCTACTGAATTTGACCCTCATTGTTGCCATTGATCTGTTATTTGCTCTCTAGATCATGCCACTTGTCAACCCTAATTGATTTTCATTTTGGCCTTCAAATATGTGACACTTTGTAGTCATGTGTGCTTCTTATGGTCCCTATTGTTATATATCCATCTAGTTCATGCACCTATTCCATGTGGTGGCCTCATGTGCAGTCTAGCTTATTGACTTTTTTACCTCATGTACATCATCAATTTCCTTGACATGATTAAACATGTGTTATAAATATTGATTTGATTAATAAAACATGAATTATTTATCCTTAAATTAATTATCATAATGTCACTTTTCAAACTTGCATTCAATCCTAAGATCCTCTGACTTGTTGACCTTGTGCTTGCCACGAATGTTGATTTGCATGATTTAACTTGTGTCATTGATCTTAATGGTCCCACTAGCTTGAGTTATTATCCATTTGCCATTGATCTATTATTTGGTTAAGAAATATTTTGACACTTGGTATTAATGCATTAAATCTTAGGATCCTTTAAATATTTTAAATGCAAATGGCTACTCCCTGTGACTTTTATTTGACATCCCCAGGCATGTCTCTTACTACTAGATCATCTTTGAAAACTTGTATCTTGAGATAGAAAATACATCAAGACACCAATTTTGTAGTGGATATTCAAGGTAGGAAAAACATCATCTTCATGTAGTCTTTTAACTTTGAGGAACCTCTCAATTATAATTATTAAATGCATAATCAAGCTGATCTAATCATTCCTATATGACATGTCATGATGGTCTAGTCCCTCAAAATTATTGAATTCACACCTTAAGTTTTCTTAAAGTGTTTTAAAGTCTTGAAAATGTCAAGATGTCTTCTTAAATCCCATATAATTTTCCCACCATTATATCACTCTTCAATCAGGACTCTACTCAACTTCTCCCTCCAAACCTAGGTAAAGTTTTGTATGTGGGCCAAATTTTGCCAACATCTTTGGCAACTCAACTGAGAAGCATGCCTACTATGCTTGATAACCTAGACCATTTTCATTGATTGATCCATTGGGCATATGGAGTAACAATTGTTTCTAACAAATATTATGAAATGGTGCATTGATGGCCCTTTTCTATAAAACCTCTTCTTGAAGAAACAAGGACTAAAATAAATAAAACCAATAATGTGCCCAAGGTAATTATGGAAAGGAACACAAAAATAAAATAAATGTGCATAATGCACTATAAAAAAATAAAAAATAATATAATATATAAAATTATATATCTTATAAGTGTCTTCTTCCTAGGTTAAATGGGAAACATTTAGCATCATTCACTTGTAATGGGCAAGGATGAAAAATACTTTACTTTTGAGAGCTCATGGTAGGTGGGCCAAGATGCCTAATTATTAGCTATTGTGGCATGATCTCAACTGGATGAAATGGGATAAACATGTCTCTAATGTAGACATACTAGTCCATTTCTTCAAATCTTTCTCCATATTGGACCATAGGAACACTTACAACTTCCTTACTTGATGGCTCCTTTGAACATGGAGGCTGACTATCTAGGATTACGAAAAAATATATAATTCATCCCAAAAGGAAACTTCCTCTTGGTCATCTAAGATAATTATAACCTTAACACCATCCTTTTCCTTCTCATCTTGCAAGGAGCCACATGGAGACTCATCAACCCATCTAATATCCAAAATGTCATATTCTTGTGGTTATTGATCTAACCATTCCCCTTCATTATTGAAGACATTAGTACTACCTTCAATGGAAAATTCATATTGAGACTAGTTATATTGTAACCTGATCTACAAGATCATTTTTATACTCTAAAGGAGGCATAGGTAGGTTTAGAACCTCTATCTGGTCCATGAAGTCATGGTACAACTATTTCCATACTTCATCCTGATACTCCTTTTTCTCTATTTCTTTCTCATTTTCATCTTCACCCATACCAAATGGAAGTTCTTAAAACAAATAAAGATCTCTTTTTATTTCATATATAACCTAAAATCACATTTATTTAAGTATGAAATCATCAGTACTACCTTTAGGATCTAATTTATTTATGTCAAAGCCATGCCATGAAGGTTGGTCTAAGCCTAGATTTTTTCCCTTTAAATTAAGTGGGTTGCCTATAATGATCTCCTCATCATAGGAAATTTTATTATATTATTTAATCTCACCTATGACTGAAAGTTCCTCCTCTATCCTATGTAAAATAGGTTCTTTCTCTCTAAGGATGATAGTGGGAGGATGAAAACATTCACCTTGCTTGCAGCTTAAGAGAGTGTCTTTATAACTAGGGACTTTGAAACATATTTTAAGTGGTTCTTGAGGGAGAGATATAAATATTCATGGAACTCTTGTAGGGCAAGTCATTGAGCTGAGATAACACCTCTTTTTCTTGAACTAATTCCTAGATTGCCTCAACCGGCACTTCCTCTTTCTTCTTTATACCCTCCTTGATTGATTTCTATGAGGGGAATGTGTAAGATGCATCCACTTTTTATTCCTCTAAAATTAGTTTAAGAGATTATGGTTTTAAAATAGAAGGCATGACATATTTAGGGTCATTCTTGTATGAGAGGATCTATGGTGGGATTCCATGCTCTTTAGTTGAATGGTCTTTAATGATTTTTTTGACCCTTGACAAAGATGAGCTTTTGAAAAGATAGACTAAGGGGTTAGGTTTTAGTATAAATATGAATATGAGAGGTAAATTATGGCCAAAGGTTGGATACTCTCATTTTAAAGAACAATTGATAGTTATTTTTTATCCTAGCCTGGTCTTGCCTAATCATGCACTCTTTTTGAAACCTCAACTCTTAATTTTGAACAAAAGCTTAGTGTCCAAGATTATCTTACTTCCTATAAAACTCTTCTACCCTATCAATATCTTTCCATTCTCTTTAAAAATCAATTATCATCTCACTAAGACTCTTTTTTAGTTGACTATATAGAGGCAAACTCTAAAAAGGTTGATGTACTGAGTCTTGAGAGCCACTTGGGGGGAAGCCATAAATATTTCTAGTCTAATATGAAGGATAAGTAATGAAATAACATTCATTTTGATCAAGTGGGTGATGATAGATATAAAATGATGATGATTAAGAACTTAATATATGTAACATAATTGACTAATACTTGAATTCACCATTGATGTTTGCACACATGCCTCTAAAGGCTGATTAGATGAAGAGAAAACCAAAACTCTTCACTTAGTGAACAATGTAGTAGTCCCACCGAGCATGAATTATGGCATAGAATTGAAAACTTTTGGGAGGTTTTTTTAGGATCCCCCACTCCCATCCATAATATGGGAACAACCTTAGGCTATGGCTATCCTATGGTGAGGTTGAACCTCTAAACAACGCCAACTTCCAGTTGGTGGATCACCTAGACTAATGCTTATGCTTGGAAAAGGGTTAGAAAGGGGGAAAAAGGATACTAAGAAATATAAGAAGGTGATGCACCAAACTAAATGGATACTCACATAATGTTTAACCCATAATATAGTAGTATAAGATAATTATTGCTCATATAATCTCAAAAACTAGCTAATTGCATAAGTGTTTCATGAACTAGGCTACCAAGAAATCAAAGGTGGGCAAAGAGGAATTATAAAATTCACACCAATCATCCATTAATGTCAAAAAAATCATAAATATATATAATTAAATAAATTTAAGACACCTTAAAAGAGGCAAGTAGAAGGACATTGGATATGGAAGAATATCCTTCACAAAATCATCATGCACAAGCTTACTAGACACTAGGAAAAGGAAAGAGATAGGTAAAATTGATCTTATTACTTAAAGATGTAGTTATTATAAATTTTGACAAGGTTTAGCCTCTTTAAATGAATCTCATGATCTTCAAATTTAGATATTCCTTGTGAGATTCAAAAATTTGAGAGCGAGAGAGTCTTAATGAGTATCTATCTTTTTACAATGGGGAATGAAAATGGGAGATATAAGAGATAGGTTAAGAGAGAGAGAAGGATCATGACATCAAAAATACATTAATGATATACCACCACCCATTTATGCTCAACCATATTTGGATCAAATTAGGACTATTCTTCCATCAACAAATTAACCTTTCTTTATCCTAATATCCTCTAAACCCTCTCATTGGCTGAGAAATACACTAGAAGATAAGCACCTATTTAGGATGATGAGTCATGATCCATTAGGAGGGAAAATATTTAAATCCTTTTGAAAATGTATTGAATGTTCTAACTACATTTTCTAATCCCTAAATATGTCCCTTGTAACTCTATGTCATATTCTACTTGACTTCATTATAAGAATAAAATATTCATATCTATGGACTAGATAGAGCCATGACTATGTCTATTTTAAGTGGTTGTAGGTACCTATTTTTCAAGGATGTGACCATGTTTAAATATTATACACTCATCTATATATATATATATATATATATATATATATATATATATATATATATATATATATATATATATATATATATATATATTTATTTATTTATATTTATATTTATATTTTTCCTTATTTCAAACCCTAGATATAGGTTTTCTATAGACGAAAGCCAATTCCCCTATTTGTTTCCATATAGCCATAATTTCAATGAACATCTATAGGCTAGGGTTTATTGATTTTGAATAAGATGTGAAAGTTACATCCAAAAACTTAATAAAAGTTTGCCATAGATTTAATGTCATCTTATGATTCTATAGTGTCTAATTTAGTAGCCTATATCATATTTAATCTTACATTTATACATTTACCTACTTGGGTGGCAAGACCTTTTAAATAAATTTGTCTACCTATGTGGCATTACTTTTACCATATTTCTACTTATCATATTTAAAATATTATTATTTATTGATCAAGACATGTGCCCTCACCTTGTATCTTCTAGGACTTGGTCAAATTTGCTTCATTAATTTCTTTAGAAGTCTCTTGACTTTAACCTTCATCATTGTCATTGATCTACTATTTTCTCTCTAGATCATGTCACTTGTCAACCCCACATTTATTTTAATATTGGCCTTCAAAGATGTGACACTTGGTAGTAACATGTGCCTCTTATGGGCCCTATTATCATATCTCCATTCGGTTCACATGATTATGCCATGTGGTAGCCTCATGTGTAATCTAGCTTATTAACTTTTTGAGCTCATGTATACCATCAATTTCCTTAGTATGATTGAATGCATGCCATCGATATTGATTTTCTTGATCAAACATCCACCATTCATATTTTAATTAACTATGACCATACCAATTTTCAATCATAAATTCAATCTTAGGATCCTTTAACTTGTTGACCTTATGATCATTGTTGATCTTGATTTACACGATTTAACTCACACTATTGATCTTAATGGTCTTACTGGCTTAAGCAATTATCCACATGCCATTGATCTATGAATTGATCAAGATAGATTTTAACACTTGGTAGTACTACATTTACTCTTAGGATCCATTGAATATTTTGAATTCAAATGGATACTCCCTGTGACTTTTATTTGACATCCTCGAGCATGTCTCTTACTACTAGAACATCTTTGAAAACTTGTGTCTTGAGTTAGAAAATACATCTAGACACTAATTTTATAGGGGACATTCAAGGCATGAAAAAAATAATCTCCATGTAGTCCTTTTACTTTGAGGGGCCTCTTAATTATAATTATTAAATTCATAATCAATCTGATCTAATCATTTTTGAGTGGCGTGCCATGATGGTTTAGTCCCTTAAAAAAATTGAATTCACACCTTAATCTTGCTTAAAGTGTTTCTAAGTCTTACAAATTTCATGAGATCGTCCTAAAGCCCATATACTCTTTCCACCATTAAATCACTCTTCAGTTAGGACTCTGCTTAACTTCTCCCTCTATACCTAGGCAAAGTTTTGTACGTGGGTCAAATTTGGCTAACAGTCCCCACTGTGCACATTCTAGAAAATTATGCAAGATATTTTAAATATTTTTGGAGATATTTTCATTATATAGAGTGTTGATTGATTTTAATAAATAGATTAGTGCAATAAAAACACCTTCATGCCTCATAATTTTCACAAATTTCCCATACATATATGCATTAATGGTTGTGATGTCTCTTGACACACTCTATTATTTTATGTCCTGAAGGACCTATGTAGCTAGATACATTAAGCCCTTCTCTATCATATGCTCAATATATTTATCTCAATTCACCTTCTTCATACCATGATCCTATGATATTTCCAATATGGGTAATCCTTTCTTTGCACATTGTTTAATAATTGCTTGCATAAATGCATTTTCCTTAGGTTGTGCATTAATCATGTTCACATTGAACACTAGTTTTTATTTCTTTTATTTCTCCAATACCAGGCAATCTTGAATTTGATGTTGTCCTTAAAATCTACAATACACATAATACATCTATCTCTAGGGATTAATATGATAATTTTAGGTAAAATGATTATACTTATCACTTAAATAGCATTGGATGGGCTAGTAATCCTCTCGGTTATCATTTTTAAAACCACCTTGATATCAGCCTCTATTATACTAAAATCCCAAATCATTCAAGTACTATCCAATGAATCCTCCTTAATAATACTATTATATCCACCATACTAATGCTGAGGTGATATTGGAACCTAATTTGATTATTGGTTTTGATAGCTTGCATTTTTTCATGAGGATTGATATTGGTATTATGATGATGATGGTGTCCATCCATCCAGATCTTAGGATTGATAGTGATATTGATGTGACAAAGACATCCATATATAACTACCTTGTGTCACACTAATAATTTATACCTCCATGCTTGGAATTCATTACTTTATAGTGGGTAAATACTATGTTAGGACTGTAAAGACCTTCTTGGTGATATCTTCCTTTAATTCCTCCAAATCTTGATAACTCATTTCATCATGGCTAGAAATATACAAAAACTAAAATACATAATCTAATATTTTTTAATGTCATTTTTTAATAGATGGAATTTTTTGGTTGTGTTCCCTACTACTCTAAAAATTTTGCATAATTCTATCTTGCGTTTAGGATAATCATTCTTATGGTGCCCTTCTTGACCGCACTCTATCCACCATAAACCCAGATTAGGTTTATCACTTTTATGCATCTTATATATCCTCTTTATGAAAGAATATATTTTTACCTCCACTTTAGAGCCAATGACTAGAGGATCTCCATAATCCTCAATTTTTTTCACTCATAAGGAAGCTTCTTGAGCATTATGTTAACATTGTCATTGATTAAGGGAGAGATTATTGAGTATTGTCTTTGAGTGTTGAGCTTTGATATTTAATGTTGTCATTGATCTCAAAAGTTATTAATTAATATGCATGGTTATTTTATTTATGTCAATTTAATATCATTTATTCCAATGGTTCTAGTGCAAATGCTTGGTCAAGTAATCCCAGAGGTGGAGTTCTACTACTAGCATAGTGAGTGTTATTGTTGTGATGAAAAAATGTTGTTGAATAATGTTCTAATGTTAGTTTGAGTGAAATATTAGAGAAGAAACATAATTGAGTACATGAAAGTACAAAAAGTGTAAATCATATTGAAATGCTTTATCAAAACCTTGTGATATGGTATATGTAGGTAGAAAGATGAAATGAGTGAGCTTTGAAGAAGTAGTGTGCCCTAAAATTTTTTATAAGCAGCACTAAAGATGATCTGAATGAATGAGAATAATTCAAAAATAATTCTTCAAATAATACTTGGTACTATTTAAGCATGAGTGATATTGTCTGAGGTGTTAAGGACCTCAAAAATGATTGAGATATTAGCTCCAAATATCTATATATACAACTTTAAATATGCTACAGTCAAGTTTTGACGATCTGTAAGTAGCTCCAAATAAGTTATATTGAATCTCCAAATAAGAGTGAGTGTATGATTTTTATTAATAATACACAAGATTCATTTGAACATAGGTGAGTTATAATGTGGATACAAAGCTTAATAATACTTACAGGTCAAGGCTTAAGAAGCAAGAAGAAAGATGGTGGTCAGATGAGGCAACATGATCACTTTCCATATCATGGGTGATAAAGTGAACATTAACTAAGGTGATTAAAGTTTTTTTAATCATGTGCATGAAGTTTTAGGATAAGGCTTTCAATAAAAAGTCTTGAAAACTATTTCAAGGATTCTCAAGTGCACAGAATGAAGAGTGGTCTACCTAAGAAGGTTTTATCAATGCTCATTGGCATATAAAACATCTACATGAGAACCTAAGATGTTTATGATATATTAATAAGGTTTATATTTAAAAGTTTCATGCATTGGTTTCTAGAAAGAGGAGCTATGTTTTACGAATGATCATTAAGACTAGAAGTTAGTCTAAACCCTCATAAAACCTTGACTGTGACTTGGTGTTGAATATCTTGTTATAAAGAGATCATAATGGTTTGATATGGCTAAACAAATTATTATATTTTTAATTGAACTCTCCCAATAATCTTTAGGTGTGATTGGTTTCTCAAGTGAGTGAGAAGACCCTAAAAAAAGTGCTTGTCTTTTGAAGATTTATTGTAGTAGATAGTGTTAACTAAGTCAAAGTTGCTAAGTGGATGAAGATCAAAGTGTGAGACTTGAATTTTATTTTCATGAATAATTATATAGGGGTTACATATTTCATGTGTGCAAATTTAGTGATCAAAGTTATCCAGTCATTGAATAGACCTAGTGGTGTAGAGTATGTGAAAATCAGGCAGAAATGAGAAGATATTTCCTTATGTATTTTCATGAAGGAGTTATTGTCACTTGGATTTTCACCCTTTGAGGAGATTTATTAGTTATCATCATCAAAGTTTCATAATTGAAACACCTCTAGGATATGGGTAACCTAAGGATGAGGTGAATCTTTAGATAGGGATAACTCCCTTGATGTACCACTTGTAGATCACTACTACACCTAAACTTGTGAGGGAAAAAGGAGAGAAAACTGAAATTAAACTATCCTAAAGGAGGTGATACACCAAATTTATTGATGAATACCAACTAGTTACATGACAAACATGAAACCAAGTCACTAACTAAACATACACTTCTCTAATATGAATCTTCTCACATCAATATTTCATTATGAGGTTGAGATTAATGTTTAGGCTAGGAGGACCAGATAAGAGGCCTAGGATGGAACTATTTGAATATAATGGCTCACATAACCTTAAAACATCATATAATACTTCACATGACCTGTAAGAAGAAGCTTTCCAACTATAAATAAGTGGGAGAATGAAATAACAATGCTAAGGAAATAATAGTCATCACTAAGAAAGATCAATCGTTCAAATGAACACACTATGAATAGTAATAGAAGAGATAAAAATTAGTAGTATTTATTGATCCATGGCATGCAAATGAGTAGGTATTTTCCATACTTAAGTGGAGCATAATTTACAAAGGCCAAAATGGCTAGTTCTTATAGAACTTGAGAGAGAGAGAGAGAGAGGAGAAGAGAGAAGTCCAAAGGTCACAAGGAAACTTGTCAAGCTGAGAAAAGGAGTTAAATGTGTATGGAAAGAGAATGTTAAATTTATCATGAAAATTTAGGAAGCACAAGTGTCACCATAAAGTCATGAAACTCTTGAAATGTGGCATGAAACTCCTTTTGTTGGCTCTAAAAATTGATTTCATGATTTAGCCCTGTTTGAACGTCCAAAAACTAATTAGGGATATTTATAATGATTTGAATAAGAGGTAAGGTTTTAGACATGCCTCTCCATGTATTGGTTTCATTCATATTCACTTGGAATCTTCTATAAGTGATCCATCACTACCTTTAGTCAAAGAAACTCCTTTTTCAGTCACCCCTCACAATTGGCTTCCAAAAAGGCATTATTTTTCAATTAAAATTCATAAAATGGAGTGTATGACACTTTTAAAGACCCTACATATACTTAGAGGCATCAGGAACACCTTAAAAATCCATCCCCTTGAAGTTCTCACACTTCTCACCATCATGTTCATTATGCTAGTTCTGACTAGTTGAGATGAGATCTTTTCTTAGAATACTTAAGAGTTTTTACAAGTAACTAAATGGAAATTTGGAGTTATATTAAGTATCAATATTCCTTAAAAAATTTATATCATCTCTTTAAACCTCTTAAAACCTAAACAATGCATAAAATAGTCAAAAATGCATTGTTTTATACTCCATTCATATAATTGTGTATAGTTAATTCTAATGGTAGGGAGCTTGGATGAGTCTTTTACAACATATAATAACTTTCATGTTCAAAATAGGACATTACATTAGCTTTCCATCCCCATTTCCTTCATTGGGTCTATAACTAGGGTTTGTGATGGTTTTGAGTGCTTTAGGCTCTTAGGTTTTGTTCATAAAGCCCTGATGTTTTAAATACCAAAAAATTCCAAAAATTAAAATTTTATGACCATTTTAAACACCTATAAACTTATAATATCCCCATACACAACCTTCAAGGAGATTTAAGCACTTTAACTTGGCTTATCGAGCTTGTTCTTCCATTTCCTGTTGGCCTGAGTTATCTTAAAGTCCAAAAATGACTTTTCCATGGCCTACCATACATCCCAATATATTTTAGACCTATATTATGATCCCATAAAAAATTTATAATGATTTTTAAAGCTCACTTAAGTCTAAAATTGAAAGTGACCTCTTATTTGGATTCTAGGCATAATCATGCCCTTTAGGCTTGAATGTAACCTAGAGTTCTAGGACACTTTATTGAGATTCTACATTATGTACTCAATTACTCATATTGGTATATGTATTATTAAACTTTTCATACCTTCCTAAAATGTCTTTATATCATCTAGTCCATTCTTTTGTCCTCATTTTCCAAAACCTACCAATTTACACTCAAGGGGAGTGCCCTCTGTTTGAGATAAAATAGAAGGAGCTTCCTCTATTTGTCTAGAACAAGTAAATATTGGAGAATATAATTAAATTAATAAATAAACCCTACATAAAAATATATCCCTTGGTTATATCAATAGACCTTCCAACTCTTTCAAGATCCAAAATAGACTTGTGTTGAGTGGACTAAGCAAAGTGGTTTAAAGAATGGACTGTATGTTACTTGTTTGGGGATTTACCTCTATTTTGTTCCTTATTCACCATGATATCTCCATGAGAAATCATGAAAATAGTTAAGTAAATATAATCTTCATTCACTACTATGACTTTTCATGTACCCTTCATACACTTTGCCTAGCCTCAACTGAGTTTCATTTTTTACTATATTTTTGCCTTAGAGTGGCACCTATAGGTGCATGCTTATTTATTTTAGGATTTAGAAAATATATAAAACCTCATTATAGTATTTTAAGGTAATTTTTTATTGTTTTTGACCCATTTTTTAATTTCTTTCTTATGCTAGACCTCATCAAAAACATAGTCCCTTTTTTTGTGCCTCTCATAGTTAGCTATAATTGACTGTGTGGGGTCTTATAGGTGAACTATATGATATAGGCCTTGAATACAATAATAAATACCTCATTAAAGTTTTTTACACCATATTATAACTACATTTTTTCCTTTTATGCTTGGGGTGAGGTATATCATCAAGTCTATCTAACCCACTTTTCATTGTAACCCTACAACCACCCTGTAGGTATACATTTTGTAATGACAATAAGGCCTATAGGTGGTGTAGTTGTAAATAACTCAGTAAATCCTTATATCTTGATTATTTTTATGCTATTTAAACTTAATTTTCACTTAATAAGTTCCTCTAAACATGATAATGTTCCTTAGACTACCAAATTGGAAAATAAAGTTGCTCAAAGATAAAATCCTAGATGTCATTAACTGAGTTTAGTGTATAAATGGGCAATTTTAGGTCTCTTAACAACCACTTTATACTAATAATATTTAATATATATATATATATATTTCTCAGCTCTTTTCCTATATATAATCTACCAAAAAATCCATTAATATGTACCAAAGTCATTGGTAACCATGTTATATGTCATCCAAGAAATGGTGTGGTTCTCTATTTTCACATTTTGGGGATTATGTCCTAAAACTCAATCATTGCCTTGAACATGGTTTATAACTTCCATTTTTAAATAAATCCTTCCAAATAGGTCTATCATGAACTCTAAAATATATTATAACTTCATGTATGAGTTCATAATATGCTTAAACACTTCAAAGTGACTCTTCGGCTCTCTGTTAGGGCCACCTGTAGGTCATTTTCATATACAGGTAGTAAGTAAAAGTATGGGAATTATGTGTTACATTTTAATTTTAAATGTTTTTTTACCTATATAAAATGTTTAAAATATAATCTATTAATTTTAAATAATCCTATCCAACTTATATGCTTCCTCTCAACATGATTTTCCTTCATGAGAGCACCTATACATGTATATTAATGGCAGGAAACTATAAGTGATTGTGTTGATAGTCAAAATATCTCATCTAAAAAATCAAAATATTAGATTTTTTATTTTTTATATTATAATTTATTAAAAATCTAAAATACATAACTATATCCTCATCGATGTGTTAAATATCTTAACTCAACTCTCTTTGTTGAATATACATGATAGTCATGGAGTAAACCAATTGCCGCTCACTTGTGACTTCAAATATATGGAATATTGCTTAGATAATGAGCCTATAATGGAAGGTAAAAAATATTTGAAACATGAATACAAACCATAACCATAATTTAACACCATTACCAAGACATGAAGACATTGGAAGTGGTGAAAACCTACCTACTATATAGAATGGGACCAGTCTGCAAACCTAAGGTGATTAGCTCTTCAAATAAAATAAAAACTTGAAAAAAATGATGGGGAATATTTGAGAGGAAAGTAAAAGACCTTTGGAATCAATACCAATAACTATATTTTATGGACTTGTTCAAACCAAGCTAAAACCTATAAAATGCATATATTAGCAAGCAAATTAGATAGTCTAACTTCATAGGAATGGTTCATAAAGAATATATCCCATTCCTTTGAAACCAAATATAAAATATAATATAATTAAGTTTATAAGACAACCCCAAGGGATTTTTTCCTAAAACCTCTTCTACTGACTGTACCAAGTACAAACTTGAGGGGCATTCTTGCTTGCCAAGCCTAGTGGAAGAAGAAAGAAGTGGTTTTCTTCATTTATTGGAGATTTTGATCAAAATAATCACTAGATTAAGTGTCTGGAAGACTAAGGGATACTCTTAAAATCTACTCAATTGTAATATTTCATACAATTCTATACACCTCATTAAATGCTCATTTTTTCCAAGAAAATTACCCATTATTCTAAATAACCTACCACTTTTTAGTTACAAATGGTTTATTAAGACATATTAGGACACATGGGGCATTAAATCATCCTTTGAGACCTTCAAATCTCCCAAGGAGTTTGTACAAGTCATTTAATGCTCATTTTGACCCTCAAAATGACTCAAAAGGATATAGGTACTAAAATGGCTAATGACCAAGGCTAATATGACATTAAACTACATCAAATGGACTATAACATACCCCATGACAAAATGTTAGACCCATAAAACCTATAAAGATCAAGTTTTTATCTATAAGGGTCCCAATTTGACCTGTAGGGTCAAATTTGGTCAACAAGAGTGATGCATTGAAATACATGATGATGTTGTTTGGGTCTTAAATGATCTATCCATGCTTTAAAAAATCTTGAAATTCAGTTCAAGTGGTTGAATTATTGAATAAAAAATGGATTATCTAATTGAGTAGAATCTATGAGAGAGAAGGTCAGAAGATTGGTCTATAAGGCCAATAATTCTCATTAGATCTCATGATCTAATTGATTAAGGTCGCTCTGAGTATATTTTAAGATCCTATACATGCATTGAAATCTATTTAAGATAATCAATCGTGTAGCATATGTTCATGTTTCCTAGATTATGTTTTGGATTTAGTTAGTAGTTTTGAGTGAACATATTGTTGAGGAGTGTTTGATCCTATTTACTCTGAGTTAAAGTATTAGATGAAGTTGGTGATGACCCTAAGGTCATGAATTTTTTGAATATATAATTTTTTTCCATGGTTTTTTGTAAAAAATGAGTATATACCTTGTTTATTCAAGATAGAGTTTCTATATATGTGAAAGTCTTTTATAAGTAGTGATTTGAGTAAGGGTTCAAGTGGTAGCTTGACCTAAAAGGTATTTTATACTTAAAGTGAAGTTGGGTAAGGGATATTAAAGTAGCTTATGATGTGTTCCTTCCATGTGAGGTTTTTGGATATGCTTCGAGAAGGATCAAAGGGTAACTTGTTGTTGAGAAGACCTTTTAGGTCTACATAAGCCTAAGAGAGGAGTAAGGGCTAATTGATATATGGATAACCTATTGTAGTGATTGATTCATGACTAAGGAATGTTATTTTAATATGATTTAACTTATTCATAGATGACCTAAGTGATTTGAATATATAGCTGACCTAAACTAATTTGATCAAATGACTCGTATAAAATCAAGGTAGTTAAGCCTATTTTAAGTACACTTAGATGATAAGATAGAGCATGTGCTTAGAGTGAAAGAGTAAATCAAAATAAGTGAATGATATATATATTTTTTTAAGTATAAGGAGATCATGAAAACTAGTAGATATATCATGATTATCTAATAGAGGTTCTTCTGGAGAGGATCAAGGTCAAAAGACCTAATCAACCCATGAAGAGGCTTACATGAGAGAAGAGAATTGAAGATTATTTTGAGGTGGATGAAGATAGAAAAGAGGTGAAAGAGTAGATCATAATCTATTATTAAAGCAACAAGAGTTTCTTAAGGTGATCAAAAAATTAGGTTGTTGAGTTGGTGTTGAGTCATTTAGGGGTTTGGTGCCTCCTTGAAAGTTGGAGCTTGCTAAATCGAAGTGGGTTCTTGGTAAATTATGGGTTTGTGTTCCTTGATTAGTTGATTCTTATTTAAAAAATTTCAGTTTTATTCTTGATAGATTAGGGGTTGGTGTTCCTTTTTGAGTTAGTACTTAGCTAAAGATTGTTAAGTTGGTGCTTGATAGATTGGGGTTGGTGTTCCAAGTTGAGTGGGTGCTCAACTAAAGATTGATGTTTTTATATAGGAATGTAGTCCATTTACTTCATCAATGAGTTTTTTACACTAAGAGGTTTTCCCACATATATGTTGTGTTCATATGTTTCCTGCTTTTGTGTTTTTTTGTTTATGATTGCTTATGTGTACATGCATGTTAAGATGGTTCATACATAATTAATTAGAATTGAATGAAAATTGTTTGAAGATTGATTCACCCCCCCTTAGTTATCTTTTTTACAACACATTATCCTTCTTCAAGAATTGGTAATGTGCAATGGAAAATCTAATTCTTGATCATACTCCTTTTAAAAACTAGATAGTTGTATCCTTATCTTCCATGATAAAATCAATTTTATTCATCACATCTTAGAATATATGATCATAGTCCCATACATATTCTCTACTTCACTATTATATCTCCTTTAGGTCTTGAATAGTTTATCTTTCACACTTTTACATTTTAAATTCTACAACTAGTTGTGTTTTACGCTATTGAAGATCTAGGACATTAAAATCTATATTAAAAATTTATTCCAAAGCATGACCTACTAAAGATACTATGAGAGTACACTTCTTTACATCATCAAAAGTTATTCCCTTAACTTTCCATTTCATGTTGTGGTTTAATAGATATTTATTAGGGTATGTATACCCATAGTATTACATCAACATAATAAACATGTATGGATTTAATGCCATGTTTGGTACACTTATAATGGATAATATTGGTTGTTGTGCACTGGTCACTATGACTATATGATTTTAGGCACTAGTTTTTAATGGCATCTTAAAACTAGCATCGATATCAAATCTAACCTTATATAGGCTCTTCTTATCTATGGACTTATTTATACCTACACTAAGTTTTCCAAATTTATATGTAAATGACTAAAACTAGCTTCTACCCATCCCTTCCTTTACACTTGGTGTTTTAAATAATGAAAAATTGGGTTAGAGCGATGCATACTCAAGAAATTAATGATATTTGTCCTCTCATTATTTTGACTATGACCTTGAAACTACTATACTTTTCCACTTTTTCATAATCTTTTTTCAAGAATATTTTTTCACTGCTTCAAACACTTTTCCTCTTGACTATGATCTAATCCTATCTTTTAAATTCTATAATTTTATTCTATTTTTCTCTTCTTCTTTAATCTACTTCATCTCCTCACTAATCACAACTCTATCCTCTTCTTCCTTGGGCCCTTATCTTTCATACTTTGCATCTACTCTACTTCCCACATCTTGTGAAGCCTCTCTCTGGGCTCCCCTTTATTTAGTATCTTTTACCTTATTCCTAATCCTACTCATAGTTAAGTCTAAAATATTCAATTATTTATATATTATTTATTATCATAGTTCTCTTTCCAATACTAGATTCTTCTTTTTACTCTAGCTCTTTTCATCCTTCATATTTTGGGTTCAAGCTTAAGTTTATATTATCAACTCTGAATCATTCAATCCTACATCACATGCATCACCATAACACCTGAAACATCTACTCAGTGTTGGAAGGAGTAGTCACCATGGAATTTTCCATAAAGAACATCTTAATAAGCGTAAGTAGTCATTAAAGGAATTTTTTATGGATTCCTCTAAAAAATAGTTCCTATGCAACTTCAAAATATATATCCTTATATAATAAATTCATTAATATATCCATCAATGGTAGTCTTGGTCTAGTAATATACTACACAAGTCTAACCAGTGTCTAGTTTTCATAGGTTTTCTAACTTTTCTTCCAACTAAGTTATGAGTTCCATCCTTAATGGTTGAAAATACTACTACTCCAATCTAGATAACCAAGTAGTTAATAGCTCAGGCAATTCATAGAAAAATATTTCATATATTTCCATGTAGATATGTCCCTCAATAATTTCCTTCACATTTTTATTTATTCTTCTCACTTATTCTTTGAAAAAAAATTAAACTATTTTATTGATCCATCTCTCTATATCTCTTTGTTTTGGAAACCATCTCAACATGTGTCAATCAAATCCACACTCACTTCACCATTGTTAGTAGAGGTTCCTAGAAACCCTTCAGAACATGCTAATTCAAGAATCGCTTGCATAATGAGTAACAAAAGTAAACATTTATGGTAATTCAGGCTGAATATATTCATTAACAGATAAAACAAATATATATATGGATAAACATATTTTTATTAAAGTCTGAATAGTTGGTATAAACTCATATGATTAACAAATTAAAGCAAATAAAGTTATCACTATGCACATAACAATGATAAAATATACATAAGAGAACCATGTCAGAATAATATGTATTAACCTATATCACGTCAAAATGATATCCAAATACAATTGAGTGTTGTATATAAAGTTTTACCCAATGATGTCTCTTCATATTCCATCATTTTAGTATGCCCAAAAGGAGGGACTCTTCACATTCTAACATCTATCATTATGATTACATAGGTTTAATACATAAAAAAATATTATACAAAAGACAAAATGATTAAAAATTGCACAAGTGACCATCAGATATACTTTTTAATTTTGATAGCCATGTTTTACACTCAATAATACCTAACTGCACCACCATTTTGATGCCCTAGATAACCACTCTAGCCTCTTCCACATGATTAATTTGAGATAACATTAGCCCTATATAACTAGATATGAAACCCTCCATCTGAGTCTCTAATAACCCCTCTCACTTTAGACAACCTTGGCTACCCTTAGTTTCCCCATCAAAGTTCAATTTATGGAAGTTTAGCCATGGTTTAGACCATTTAACCTAACTTATATCATTTTTTTATCTTGTTTTACAGTCACTAGTTTAATATTCCATCCTTGAAGGACATAAATTTTGAGGGTGGAGGTTGAAACTTTTTAATTCATGGTAAAGGCCTTCTATTTTTCTATAATGGTCACACAAAGGCTAATAAAATAAGATTTGAGCCCTCTTTTTCTATCAAAATTATAGTCATTATTGGATTTCCAAGCCTCCCAAAAAAGGCAAGGAAGGTAAATGTGCCACAAGAAGGAAAGAGAGACCAAATTCCAAGATGGTTTTCACTAAAAAATTATTTCTAAAATAGATTTTGGTTTGACCTAAACCACATTGAATTTCACTAGGAGGAGGTCCCAAAACATGGAAACAAAGGTGCAATCCATGAGGAGATGAGACATTATTTCCTAATTGGATTTTCATAAAACATACATGTTATGATGATTAAACCTCTTTTGTCTAAGTTATTTATGGTGAGGATTTTTTCCTGACCAACTAGCCATAAAAATGTTTTAATCTTGGGAGTGAGATTATTATCCCATAAAGACCTCAAATAATCCTAGTCTTCTTCCTTAATCAAACCAACCAAGTAGCCAAATTTCATAGAATATTCTCCATTTTCCTATGTCAAATAGAAGAGGGAGTCTTATTTAGGGTGGATGGCAATGTTGAATAATATAAATTTAGATTTAAAATCTTGAAGGGATTGGGGAGTAACCTAGTTGAATTAAGACACCTATAAACTCTTTCACTTGTTTATTCCTTCACCATCCTCCCAAAAATATTTAAATTTTGTCTTGAGGAGGTTTTTTAATTTGAAACATGCCTCACAACATGGGTCTTTTAAGGTTGGGGGTGGAAAAAAAGCCATGATTCATCCTAAAAATTGACCTTTTTCCATTGTTTTTTATCCATCTATTACATTTTATTAATAGGAACTTGCTAACTAAAATGGATTTTTAGAAGGCAAAACCATTTCTAGGTCTATCCTCCAATAGAAGGATATCCTCATCCCTACCTTATAGATACTTAGCTTTAATGATCCTAGTCCATTGATTGTCCTCCTTAATCACCTTCCAACTTTATTTAGTAATGAGGGAATGGTTTATAATACTAACCCTTCTAAAACCCATTCCCCCATTTACTTTAGGAAGATAGACTTTATCCAAAGTAAATAAAGGGAATATGAATCTATCTTTTGTTCCTATCCAGATAAAATTATGTGGAATTAACTCCAATTTTTTAGAAACCTTAATAGGGATCCAAAATAGGGACATGAAAAACATCATGATACTTTGGATAGAAATTTTTAGAAGTTGATTTTTTCCATCTTGGGTAAATAGATGACCTTTCCATTTAGATAGCTTTCTTTAGATTATGTTTACAAGGAGGAGTGAATCCTACCACTAAATAGAGGTATTCCTAGGTAATTGGAAGGTAACTTATTGATTAGACATCTAAGAATCCCTACCAATTTATTATACAAGCCATCCAAGGAATTCAATAAAAAAGAAAACTCTTTCTATAGTTTATACATTGGTATGGATTTGATTCATAATCCATAAGATTTTCATTGAAAGATTTGTCTTTGAATAATGTAGCTTCACCCATTAGTAATGTATAATTTGTAAACTTTTCATGAGTAATTGGGGATATAATTAAGGCCACACTAACCCCTTTAATCATATCTTTCCTCTTGGATACCTGTAAACTTATGCCTAGGGTGTCAATCAATAAGATGAAGAGGTATGGGGATAAAGGGTATCCTTGTCTTAATCTTATCCCTACTAAAAAAACTCCTTTAGGACACCATTAACTAGAATAGAAAACTTAGGAGAAGATATGACTGATTAGATGAGGTCTTTGAAGGGGTTATCAAATCAAAATATCTCCAACACCTTGTCTAAGAACCACCATGAAACCCTATCATAGGATTTATTCATGTCCATTTCAAAAATGTGCCTTGTCTAGACTAATTAGACACCAAATGGATGGCTTCATGAAATATTATTATTCCATCTATAATTTATCTCCTAGTCATGAAATCCCCTTGTTTCTCATTTATAATCTTATCTAGAAGCATTTGTATTCTTAAATTCAAAAATTTAGAAAAAAAAATTTAGATAGTAGAGCAGAGATTGATGGTCCTAAAATCCTTCATTTGGTTTACTTTGGGTTTCTTGGGAATCAAAACCAAGAATGTGTTATTCAATTCCATAAGTATTGTTCCTTCTCTTAATAACTCATTCACTACTACCTCCACTTAAAAATTAATGATTTCCTATAATTGTTAGAATAAAAAATGTTGGATCTTCTATCCCTGAGGCTTTTCCACTCTCCACTGAGAAAACCACCACTCAAACCTCTTCTAGGGATGGGGTTTTTAGGAGGTTAATATTTTCACTCTAACCAATGACTCTATGGATCATCAGTAATAACTTTTATTTTATTTCCTTGTTACCTAGACTATTTTTAGACAAAAAATGTTTTAAATTATCCAATGATTTGTTTTCAATGGTTGTCTCTTATTTATACTTACTTTCATCTTCTCACATTAGCTTTCAAATTTGGTTGGTGATTTTGTGTCTATATGTTGATTGATGGAAAAAATTTGTTTTATTTTCACCTTCCTTTAGCCATAGATATATGGACTTCTTCTATAACACTTCTTCTCATGCCTTGAGATTGTGGTAACTACATATCAACTATTTTTCCTTGTTGATGAGGTATTCATCGGAACCTTGAGTGGCATACATTCATTCTATTAATTTTGGCTTGTTCTCTAATACTTTATTTTATGTAAAAACGTTTCCAAACACTTATCTATTATAGACCTTTATTTTATGCTTAACATAGCAAAGTTTTTTGGCCAAGATAAACGTGTCAAATATAGAAAGAGGAACCTTCCACAATTCTTGAAGGGATTATTGGAAATTGGGATGAAAGGTCCACATTTTCTTAAATTTGAATGGGATATTCTTAGGTTTTGAAATTATTTACCTAGATAATAGGAATTTAATCTAATTTTATTATGGGGAGAGTTGTCAAAGAACTAGAAACTTTGATGTCCTAGTTAAGGGAAACAAGAAAATGATCAATTCTCACATAAATTAGGTTCTATTTGAGTATCTTATTGGTCCAAATAAAAGGAGTGCATTTTATCTCCATATCAACTAGTCCCACCTCAGCTATGAAGTCATTCAAATCAAACATGCTTTTATTAAAGTCTTGAATTCACCCCTTTTTCCATTTGGGTTAGGGGGTGTTGAAATCTCTTTTAATAATCCATTTTTATCTTCTACTCTTCTTCCTAAACTCCACAAAGCTTCCCAAAGTTTCTTTCTTCTTATTCTTGAGTTTAAAGCATAAATGTTAGACATGATCAATTCCTTTTTGTCCTCATTATCTCCAAATAAGACCATAATATGATGATTATTTTGGACTAGACCCTTTCCTTCTAGGTTTAGGGGGTCCCAAAAATGGCTAAATCTCTAGATGCCCCATTGGAGCTAACACTAATATACTTGGTTTTTCTCTAAATGTTATCCCTAACTTTATTAATATATTCACTCAACATCTTGGATTCTTGAATGATCAAAATTTGGGGATCACTCTTTTTTCTAAATTTTTTATCTATTCTCTATTTATTGGGGTTATTTAGACCCCTAATATTCTATGAGATTTTCTTCATTTCTTGGTTGCTAAGAAATGTATTTTAAAGGTTTTTTGGGTACCCTTGGTGATCTCACTATATATCTCCTTCTTCCTTACTACTTGGTTAGGCCATCTTCCTTGACTTTTTGGATCCTCCCCTACCTCAATTTTCTTATTTCATTTTCTGGTCCATACTGGGGTCCATTATTATTCCTTTGTTTTCTAGTTTTTAGTTCTTGAAAATGATACTTGACATTTATCTATCCCTTCTTCTTTGGACCTATTTATAAAAGGATTAGGGTAGCCAAATTTTCTTGAGGGGAAGGCAAAATACTAAAATCTCCTTTCTAATCCTTGGGTCTTGAGGGGGGATACTAAAACTCTAGCTCCTTAAAGGTGTGGTACCTCCCAAGGCCAACTATTTCTTCTCATTATTCATGTTAGTTTGAATCAATCCCACTTCACCTTTCAAATGCCCTTATTCTCTACTTCCACTTAGTTCTTAAATATATGAAAAAATGTAAAATAAACCCCCTTTCATCCTTATTTCACCCATTTTATGTTTACTTAATTTCCTTAGGTTTTGAAGAAGTGAATTGGAATCCTAGACTATTTTCTAGAGCTAATATGCTCACTTTCATTTTCTCCTATTTTCTCATATTAGACCAACTCAACACAGATTCCCTTGGTTTAATTTAAGTGGTTAAATATTTTGTTCTCAAGGGGACCCCTCTAGATGCCATCAACATTATAAGGGTTGAGGGATTTTACACCCCCTTTTTCTTACTTTGTTGGATCATTTTGTTTGGGAAAACACTCAAGAATAATAGTGTGATACATGACTAAATTTAGTGATTATTTATCCCTAAAATTTTATTATTAGGACATATTTCAGGTAATACCTATAGATTGACAACTTCATCTTTGGTTTTAGAGACTTTTTGACCCACACAAAATTCTCTAATTGCAAAGAATGTTTGTTTTTAGGATAGTCTTTTGTCATATGACTAAGGATATTTTAGTTTTTACATATGGATGAGTCTCTTTTGTACTCAATAGGTTGGGTTTGATCCCCATATTTTAATTTAAATAGGAGAGGTTTATCTATTGGTATAAACATATTGAACCTGGATGCAATCATTCTCTTCATATACGTGGTTATTAGGTCAATGTAAATGGGTTTTATTGAGGCTTTAGTTATTCCCATTATGACTTCAAGTTCCAAAAATTCTAGGGTAAGCTCAAGCAACAACACCCACATAGGGATATATTCCAACACGGGGCTATTTAAGTTAGTTCTAGCTTTCCATTTTTTAATGCTTTGGTTCAATTTCCCCATAAACCATAGACCCTATGATAAAAATCTAAATAAATCCTTGAGGTTTTTGAAATTAATGTTTTTTTTTTTTTTTTAGGGCTATTACTTCCAATTGACCCTTCGGTTTTCATATCCATTTGGATCATTCTCTGAAAGTGTTAATTTTGGTCTAAAACCATTGACTCTAGCCAACAATGAATTTACAAGTCTAATTTCATAATTTTTAATAATAGTGTTAGGGACATTGAGCTCATTATTTTCCATGAAAGGATCCAGTTGGAAATTTGGTAAATCCAAATCCATAGGCATTTTCCCTAGTATGTGGTCTACCCAAGAAATTGACTTCCATGACTTTTTGGAAGGAGCCTCTTTTACATTCTATGGGTCCATGTTCCCTATTTGTCCCATGAAAACTACTTCCCCTATGATCCCCACATACTATTAGGGTATTACATCACCTTCCACTACATCACCCGCATCACTCACATCACCTTCCAAGGTTTCACGCCTTTTTCCTAATTTAAAATTTGATATTCTATGTACTCCACATCTACCTACACCTCCAATTTCTTATCTACCCTTCTTCAAAAAAATGATCATAACTAAGATTTATAAATGATATGATGATTTATATTTACAACTTTTTTTCTTAAACTAAGTGGATAGTTTTAAAAAGAATATGAAAGAAGTAATTAAAGCTTATACCTAGAAAGACATATATGCAAAAATATTGAATTTAGTAGAATGAGATCCTTGATTAGATTTGATAAATATTTTCAATATTATGGAGCTAGTTTTAAAATCATGTTCCATTATGTTCAAGACATATAATGTGGTTTTAGTTTTTAATAAAGAGATGGTTTTCTTTGAAAAATATAAATATCAAAATATTGATATAACATTCCAATTACTTTAATTTTTATAACGTTTTGTGATTTTTGGGAGGAATACTTGAAAATATTATCTCAACTATGATAGTTTTATGTGCATTTATATTGTTTAAATATTTGAGAAAAATAAGTTATGATAAATTTTATTACATACACATGGTTATGTGTATTTTTTATTACTTATAAAAAAAATTCTACTTACAATTAGGATATGGATTTTGTTGAGCATAATATATGATCTCTCCTTATATTATTTCATTTGGATATGCAAATTGTTAGAATTTTGTGTTGTGTTTTGATAAAACTTAAACCATGTATGGCTTGAAAACTATGCATGACTACTCAGAAAAGAACCAAATAAATACTATAAAACCATTTCAATGTGTAAAGATGTTTGTTTTCTTGATGAAGTATTTTAGTTTTTTGAAAATATAGTTTCACCATTTGGAGTATGGTTTACAATTTTATTTCCTCTAGTTGTATGTAATCATTCCATTTAAGGGATATGGTTTTTCATTAAAAACCTAAACTTAAGATTAGTTATTACAAAATGTTTTCAATCTACTTAAAATCTTGATAAATAGTAGCGAGAATATTTTTCCCTTAGTTCATATGGAATAAGTTGTTTGACATTGGAAAAAATAGTATACTTATCACCATGTGGCTTTATTGAATTGATCCTTAGATAATAAATTTTGGATTTAATTTTGAAGTTCAAAGATTTTGTTTGATTTCATGTGTTCTAAAAAGATTTTCCATTTTAACTATATTGTTAAAGTTCAATAAATCTATTCAATTTTTCATATTGAAAATAAAATAAGGTCACAATGGATAAGTTTGAGATGATAATTTTAATTTTTCAAGCACAACTTATTCATTTAGATGATAAAATTTGACAAAGAGAAATAATATGGATGAACATATTACTCTTATGCATACATTGACTATAATTTTTCTGTTAGTTGAATATTCAAGTCATTTATGGAATACTATTTCATTTTTTATTCATTTATAGAGAATGTGTGAATATTTTTATGTGTTTATTTAGTTTTTTTATTTATTATAACATAGTGTTGTGATATTTATATTGTATGTGATATATATTAGGGGTTTTTAATTTATTTTAATCATTGATTGAATTATTTTGAGATCATAATGAGCCAATATGTTTTTTTTCAATTAATGAAGGTCTTAAAAGCTATGATCCTTATAACTTAATTCAATATGTTAGGTTAGAACCAAGGATCATATAACTCTAAGGTAAATAATGCCTAGGGTAGGAATAACTATTAAGAAGAAAATGTGCCATATGTATGTGCTAAATACTAGGGTAGATCCTTAAGGTATTGAAGGGCACTTGGTGTGTTTATTCAAGGCTTTGGGTGTGACACTAGAGTTTCCATTCATTTTAATGTTAACGACCCATTTCTTTAGTATTTTTTAATGTTTTACCATGTTATGCTTTCACACCCCATAATACTCCTACTTGGTGAACTCCTTAAAGGATTAATTTGTGACTTCTCCATTTCAGACATGGTTTTAAAATGTTTCTCCTCATCAAATGCCACTCATTAATAATGAAATTACTATATATATCAACCCATTTCCTCAAAGTTAATTAATAATTAGATTAGAATCCCCTATTTCCTTTACTATACCTCAAAAGAATTCCACCCCAAATCGTAAATGCACTAGGATACCTTTAATGCAACCTATGTTAACACATGTCATGAATAAAATTAAGTTAGAAGTGGATGATGAATCAGAAGGTTTGAATTAAATCAATATGCCTTTGACTTTAGTGGGTTATGCAAAGTGTTATATGAACATTGGACATTCATTCATTTACTTGATATCTTTACATGAAGGAGAATATAAATGTTCTTTTTTTTTTTAATCATTTGAATTCTATTTTAACCATTTTTTCATATTTTTTGATACTTTCAACTTACACGCTATTGATTCTACTCTTTTTATTTCAGTTTTGATTAGATCATGACATTTTTAGTTTTAGATAGTTGTGGTGATATTATACACTCTTATTTTGATTATGCTTTTTAGTTGACTTGTTAAAATTTTATTTTAGTATTAATTTTAAAATGATAAATGATAGCATTAAAATTAAAAATTTAAACTTTTGTGATTGGATGTGTGGAAATTAGACAAGTACATATTAAACATCATTTTACAAACAAATTGAGAAGAAATATATTTTTCAAATATAGTTTTTTCAATTGATTTTTTAGTAAATTACTACATGAATAGTAGTTAATTTTTATATTTTTATATCTTGAGTCTTAGTTTGAGTGTATCATAAATTACATACTTGATTAACTAAGAATTGATTAATGTGTCAATTAGGACCATACCCATGAGAATATTAAATTGTATTGGTCTAATTATGATTAATTGATTCATAAGTCTCTTATTTAGATCACTTTTTAAAAGTGACATATTATTTAAAATCCCAACTAATGATTTACCCTAAAGTCAAAAGTTAATTAACTAAAATAAAGTTCCAACTTACTATATTTAAAGTTAATTATTGATTGGTAAATTTTAGTTATAACTTGAAATTTATAACCAACTCTTTGTGAATTATTTTTAAGGACTTGAATGAAGATTATTTGGGAGGAGGTCATATAGGTACAATATCTCTTATTAAATTTTCATAATAAATTTTTATTTGTGAAAAATCTTTGAGATCGAGTGTATGATTATAATAATATTGAATAACATTATTTTTGATGATTAACTACCTCACTTGATATGATATATTATATCTAGTTTTTATCTATTATTTATAAATTGATTATCTAAAAAGTGTCCAAGTAGTATTACATTTGATGATTGTAGAGATATATCAATCATATGCATTTAGATTACTTATGTACTTTCCCTAAATCTAATAAAATCTTCATACATATTCATTATATGGAATATTATTTATAATTAATCATGAGGTCTTGAAATATATTTCTTTGTCTCAATACATATTCTATAAATAGTTAATAATTAAGTACTTTTTACTTCTAATAAAATCTTTGATTATTCCTATGTATGAATCAAATCTTAAATTTCATTTAATTTTATATTTATATTTATATTTACGTATGTTTATTGTTATTTTATATTTTATTTCATGGTTTTTTAAACATATTTTAGTGTATCTTTCTTTTCAAATTTTAGTAAAACTAGTATTTCACTTTATTTCTTACCTTTCTTTTCTTTAGACTATTTTTTTATATGCATACATGCTACTTAATTTCATTTTGTACTCTGTAGATTTATTGAACACTATTAGTATTTTATGTTTTAATTTATTTTATTTTATAGTTAAAGCTTCTTTTTATATTATTCTTTCATTAGTAGGTTGTAGTGTGAAAATGGAATATGATGAAAAATTAAGAGCAAAAGGAGATAATTTAATAAAATAAAGATATTGAAATTGAATTAATTGGTTTTTTACCCTCCAAGAGTTTATGTATTTCAATAGTTTCGCTCTTGTTTTTCTCTAACACAAACACCCCATTTTTAAAAAAAAAATGGGGACCCATTATTGCTAAAAATATTTATTTGGGGTCCTATAAACCTCATCAATCCATGATATGAGTTTATTTATGTAAAAGTATAAGGTTGTATTTAGAAGTCTAAACTTAAAAAAATAAAAATTGAAAATAAAAGTTTGAACAATCATCTTGATTTATCTTAAATATTGGGTTTTCATAATTTTCATGATTTATTTGGACTAACGGAGCTAATGATTTTGTACTAGTGTTTCCTATGTTTTATATGTTCATAGGATTATCAGTAGAGAGATGTTAAACATTCATGATTTGTCCTTGCTTTATTTTATTCTAAATTTGGTAGGTGGCATTCATATGTTACATGGAGCCTTCAGCTTTCATAAAAAAATTTAAGTGTTCAGATTCTCCACATTTTCATTTACCCATAACCATAGAAGCTTTAAAATGAAATTTAATCATCTAATGGTTTTTATTTATTGCATTATAATGGTCTTGATCTTTCATTTTCAAGCATTCAACACTTGGCATATTTTCATCAACCCAAAAACATGGAAGAATTAACATAGTCTAATGGTTATGAGTTCATATAGTCTAATGTTTTCGAGCTCCCATAGTTCCAAGGACTTGATAGGTGGCATATTTATATCAAATTAGAACTCTATAAACATTACATATGTCTAATTATTCTGAGGCCTTGAAATATAATACATCTAATCTTTATATCTTTGAAAAGATAATGAGTGGCATAATTCTATTGGCCCAAAACTTATAAGAAGATACACTTAGTCAATGAACTAATGGTCCTGTGCCTCTAAATCCCAATGCCTCCAAGGCCCTAAGGTAAAGCCATGTCTTTAAATTTTGTTACATAGAACATTTAAATAAATTTACATGGTTCAAAACACTTAATCATCCATGATCTCATGCCTCTAAGTCCTTGTAGGGCTGAGGTTGCTCCACATGGCACAAATATGTTAACTCATGGCCGTAGGGTATATAAAGTGAATATGAAAATCTAAAGGCTCGAGTGAATGATAATTTCAAAAGTGTGAAAATATAAAAGACACATGATCAAAGTATACATTTTTTTTTTGACATCAAGGCAAATAAGTTAATAAGTGAAAATTTGATATCTATCTAGAACATGATGATTGAACACATAAAATTAACAAATAGTTTCCATCTAGAAAACAAGTAAACCCATCAAAGTTGTGGCACATTCAAATTATAATGGAAACAAAATCAAAAGGTCATAATTTTCATTGATGACACACAAATGCATTCAAGAGTTGGACTTTTGGGAAATATATGCAAAATCTAGTCAAAGATAAGTCATTTTTCCATCAATCTATCAATCAAACTTTGCAATTTTGAGCCTTTGAGAATCCAAAAAATACTATATTTTCCATTGAAGTTACAAGAAAAAAATAAGATTTTTAGAATAAATTGCATAGTTTAGATTGATAGAATGGCCTCCTCTTCAAAGTAAGTGTGTGTTTAAGCTCCATCAGCATACTCTTGTTCTAGGAGCATATAATATAGGGACATAGTGTTTGATAAAGGTGCCCTCAAATTCAAATTCCTCCACTATCCAGTGATCAAGAATGATATGGAGTTTATGGCACCCTAGTTTGTGCAAGATAAATTATATCCAAAATAGAAATAGTATATTTATGATGTACTTCCCATTAAAACACAAAGACTCCTTAAAGGTTTATTTTTCAACTAAACATTTTTTGGGGATTGCTTGCATATTAGGAAAAGTAAAATGTATTTATGGTTATTTCTTGTAGGGATTTTGAAAAGTTACATCAAACTCCCATGTCCTAAGACCATTTATAATGAATTCTTTACCAATTTTTGGATCTAGCACAACATAGTAGATAGAAAAAATAATAATGGATGGTAAAAGTCTCGAGACTAGATCCTAATAGAGGAATTTCCTCTAATTATATTTTCAAATTCAGACCTAAGATTAGGATAGCTATGGCCATCCTAAATAGATTATATATTTTTGAAATCATAACTTATGTACAAGTGGAATTAGAACCTTTGTTGGACATTATTTAAACATTAGATAATTTATTTTCCCTAGAGAAAGTCATAAGTACTATATTTAAAACACAAATGTTCTATCCTGAATAAAGGCTAGTTGATGCAAATTTTTATATGATGTCATATCTATTGGATGCAATCTTAGGCACAATTCACAGGACACATGGGGATATATGGAAACACTAAACATAATATTTAGGTAATAGAATATGTGAACATTACTCTTTTATGTTTGTGTGTGTGTGTGTGTGTGTGTGTGTGTGTGTGTGTGTGTGTGTGTGTGTGTGTGTGTGTGTGTGTGTGTGTGTGTGTGTGTGTGTGTGTATTCAAGAATGAAATTAAAATAATATGTGAAGAAATATATCCTATAGTATATCATGTGATCCATTGCACCCAAATTCTTAGGTTATCTACAAACTTAACAAGAAGCATTGGTAAAATGGGGGGTTATTGGTATCATCCTGACTACACCATCATTTGAATTGAAGGGACAAGTGAAGCTTCTTTGTTTTTACCATGCCATGTCATAAACAAAATTGGAAAACAAGAGGTGGATTTTCAAATTTACAATATAATTGATGAAGATCTTGGATTTAAACATTAGGCCTATTATTATAAATCTCCTATAAGTATTAGGCAAATTCAATTTGTAGTTAGGCCACATTTCCACTAGGTTGGGAAAGTTAGATTCCACTACAATCTAAAGGTGGGCCAATTCAAGGAATGGGACATAATTAAAAAATTATGACATACCTTATGAACCTTAAGGAGAAGAATAAGGTGAAAATTTCATATGGTCACTAGGAATATGATCATGTTATTTTTTTGAATGCATCAGATGATACTGAGGTGTGGACTAGGATGAAAGATAAATAAATGTCTATGATATTTTCTCAAGATCTTCAGTATATTATAGATATCACTGAAGAATAAGCTAAGTAAATAGAACACCAAGAATATAGAGAATGGAAAAATTAGTGGCCTCTAACTCATCCAAAAGATTCATAATGGTAATACCAATCGCCCTCTCCTATTAGAGAATAGATATATTTAAAAGAGGGTGATTTTAACATCTAGAGGGAGTCTAATCCATAAATAAGGAGATGAATTATAAGAGGCCTCCCATGTCCTTAGTTATGCTCTACATCTCTATATGCTTCTACTGATTTTTTTATAATAACCACTATAAAGGAAAATATTACACCTCCTCTAGATAGACAAAAGAGAGCATTGTTTATGACATGTATGTCACCACTTATAATTGTCACCTAGGTTAGTCACCCTAAGTTTATATGGGATTATTTATTGTCTACTTCATTTACTCCTTATTGTTCATAGTTACCTATTGTAGTTCCACCTTCATCCAATACCATAAATGAGGAGGCATATTCTCAATAAATCCCTATCATTCTATCCCCTACTCTATTCACCCTTCCTTCCACAATTGTTGTCTTAGCAACCATTATTTCACCCCCACCTATAGTGATTATTTCTACCACTATAACTCCTTAAATCATTTCACCATCCCCATCACCTTCCACACCCTGATGGTCACTTACCAAAGGAAACCTAAGGGTCATTCTAACTCCTTCATGGGAAAAAAATTAGAAGAAAATCCATATTTTTGTCTCCCCAGCATAGAGGAATCCCTTGATGAGGAGTAGGTAGAAGAAGAGGACATCATTACCACCACAAAAAATAACACCTCCTATAATGACTCTTCCACCTACATCTGAAGACCTAAGCCCATCAGATGAAGAAACATAGTAACTTGTTATTCCCAAATGGGAAAAAGAGATGCAAAATGTAAGGGATGAGAGACTAAATCTAGTTATCATAGAGTTGCCTATAGTCTCTACTCAGTTTGAAAAAAATATTGTAATCATACAAAGGGTAAGAAAGAAGAAGGCATTGAATTTGGATACAAGGGAAGAAATGCAATTTAAACAAAGATAAAATTTGTTTCCCTTGGTAAATAAATCCAAAAAGGATCCAAAAGATCCTAATGAATATACTAAAAACTTATATGATTTTATGGACTCAATTAGTGAAGCTATGAAATAAATATACAAAATCAAAGAGGAAGCACAATAGAGGCCATAATAAAAACAAACTATACATGTTCCTCAAGAGATAATTGATGACGTACAAAGTACAACCACTAAGCTATACAACATTTTACATACTATCATAATTACCAGAGTAGGAAGATAATCAAATAAAACATAGGTGATTAGACTTTGGCACCAATTGAAATAGTTATAGAAAAATTTTAGTCCTTTAGAACCAGTGCCTTCAACTAAATGAACTTAATGTCCAACATGGATGCATCATGGTACCTCTATTATGTAATTGCAAAAAGTGATGGTTACCTAAATTGGAATACACAAATGAATACTCTATTGGGACATTTTACAAATCATGAGAGTGAGGCCTTATAATTTTTTAAATACATGATGGTCACTAATGTGATTACTCCTATAGGTGAATTAGACAACAGGCTAAATTTTGAGAACCTCCTCTAGGAAGATGCAAAATATTTTGAGGAAGTTTAAGGAAAATATATTGGACCAACGATGAAAATCTCAAAAGTTGAACATACAAGGTTGATGTCTGAGGATATCAAACTCTTCAAACCTTCCTTGGTCAATTTTAACATCATTAATAAATATTTTGAAGTAGCACACACATTATTTAAATAACTCAGGGAAAATAAATATCTTTAGGCTCAGTTCTAAGCACACATCTAATTTATATTTTTTCTATGTCATCTTAGGGTTTTTAATTTTTAGGATTTATAGTCAAACAAACCCCAACAAGTTTGGTTTTGATTCCACAAGGAACTTTAGTGGCTACTCTAGTTCCTCCAACTATCACTCCATCATCTTCTCTAATTAGTGGTGACACATCAACACCTTGATAAATATAACTATGTGCGTACATGTTTTTTTTTGAATAATAACTTTGGTTCTAAATTTATGTTGCATATATATTGTATTTTTAGCTATGAAATTCTATTTTTGGTTGACTATTGTATATGCATCCTTTTCATGAGATTTAGACACAATTCCTATTTCTTTAAATGTATTTTTAGACTTTTCATGAGAGATGAGGCCTTTCCAATCTCAATTTATTTATTCCTGTATCTTTCCAGTCCCAAAGGGAGGAGAATTTTGGCTATTGAAATTAATAGGAAATTCAAAGTTTTGCAATTTGTCTTAATGTGCAAATCTTGATTGTTCTCCAACTTATAAATTGTGTAAGAAGTTGTATTATTCTAGTTTCTTAGTATTTTGGTTGTGTATGAGTTATATCCTTTATATACAAGCATTCCTATTAATCTATAGTTGATCTAAATAGCTTTGCATATAAATAGTAATACCCTCTTGTAGATGTGCTATTGTAGTCTAACAAATGTGGCAACCTTTGATTTCATGTGTTTAAGTATGTTGTATTTTGGTTCCTTTTGACTCTAAACTATGTTTTATTGTTGGTGTGATATAGTATATTTTATAAAAAAATCTTCTATGATCTCTTATCTAACCTCTAGTTCAATTATTGGTCTTGAAATGTTTAATCTATTGATGTCCACAAGCCTCTTTTCCCACCCTACCTTTCCCTTTTTTTGAGTTTATTTTGAATTCCTACCCACCTTAAGTTAGAACCATAATCAATCCACCAATCTTAATTATATTTATATCCATCCATATTTGACCCATATATGGTAAATAAATTATCTCGCTCACTGCTATTCCACCAACATATTGCTTACAAAACCTAATACCCTACAACTCATGCCTTGGAGTGAATACTTATCACCAATCCTAAAATGTTATATGCCACATTTTATAAAAAAATTATGGTGTTCATAAAACCCATATCAATAACTCTAACTATAAAATATGAAGTATTTTCAATAGGACGTACATAGTGAGAAGTTGAATGCGACATTAAAGTATTTTATAAAGAAATTTAAGTATTTTGTTAAGAAATATATTATTTCCAATGTATTTTCTTGATGAATTAATAGTAATTTAAATATAATAAATCATTTAATTTCCTAAATCTTGTTAAGTTTATATTTCTTCTTGATCTTTCAATCTTAACATCTAAACTACTCTTTTACATGCCTAAGTACTAGTCTTCTAGTCAATTAAGTCATTATAATTAAACTGGTCTAATTTTTATTTATTCTTCACATCAAGAAAAAGGGTTGATTAGTTTAATGTTACAAAATTAAACATCAACATGTTTCTCTTGGGTGTAGATAATGTCACATAACTATATGTCCATGTATAATATGTAACATGTATGTCTTACACCCCATTCTTACATACTATAAAAATTATGCACGTATAAAATAGATACTTAATTCACCATGTATATGATAAATAAAATCAATAATTCATATGTACTAGCAAATCATTTCATACATAGGTTTTGGTTTTATATTTTTTTAATATTTGATTTCTTATATTTTTTATTTTTTTATTATACTAGTATGTAGAAACAATAAAATTGCATGATATTCATAGGTATTTTCATAATTTTTCCTAAAATGAGGCCAAATGGTAAACCCTTATGCTGATATTTTCCATAATCACAATGATCCTAGCCAATTTGGCTTGAATTTTCCTTTTATTTCTTTATTTACATTAGTGTTCTTTTGATTTTGTTTTAGTACCAAGTCACCAATTTCAAATTCCCAATTTTGAATTTATTATTATATGATTTCTTAATGTGATTATGGTAAACTCATAAATTTTCTAGACCATGGATTCATGTTTCATCTAGCATTTCTAACTAATGTAACAATTTTTTTGAAGTTCATTTTCTTTGATTGATCTATTTAAGATAAATTTGCAAGGATTGTAATTCTAACTCTAAAGGTATTACAACTTGTGTACCATGTAAAATGGAATGAATAGTAGTAAATGTGTTAACACTCATGCAGTAGGCCCATAAGGTGTAAATAATATAATTATGCCAGTCTTCACCATGTTTTGTAATTTTTTTGTTTAGGATTTTAATCATTGTTTTAATTTTTACATTTTCTTTCCCATTTTCTTGTGGATAATAAGGGATGGAAAATGTGTGATGGATATTATATTTAGCATAAAAATTCTTAACCATATTATTCTTTTAAGATGACTCATTATCCATAATTATGGCCAAGGGAAGCCTAAATTGTGAGATAATGTTAGTTATTATAAATCGACATATTTCTTCTCCTATAATGGATTATAAAGGGATTAACTCAAGCCATTTTTAAAAATCTTATGTAGTTTTGATGATTAACTTGTGACCTTATAATGATAGAGGGTTTATCTTTCCTACCAAATCAAATCCCAAAAATGGAAAAGGGCCAAAATGACACAATAGGTTATAAATATTGTGAATGTGCATTGCTTATATTAATATGTTACTGGCATTACATAGTTTTTCATGTTCTTGACATTATTCATCCATTGTATGCCTATTGTAACACATTAGTAAAAAAAATTAATACATGAATTTTTTGTCAAAGTGCCTTCTACATTCAATGTCATGCACTTATTGTAAACATACTTTGGCCACTTTACGACCATGATATCAAATTAATTATCTATCAAATGATAATTTGAAAATATCACCTCCAATTATTTTTAGCCAATTTTCACACCCAATTTTGCATCTTTCATTTTGGCAAAGTGAAACATCCTTATTTGTTTATCCCCATAGCAAAGTGTCAAGTGTTATTTCTTTTGACAAGGTTTTGCTTTGGATTTTTTGTCCAAGTCCAAAGGAATTGTTTCAAACTTTTTATCCAAAATAAAAATTCTAAAGGAATTGGTGTATTTAAATATTTTTGAAGGGTCACTTGCAAGATTTCCAAAGGGTATTTTCTCATGGAAGTTTCCTTTGCAAAAAGTTTGAAGGGTACATTTCAAGATTTTTGAAGGGTATCTTCAAGATTTCCAAAGGAAATGTGTCCTTTGAAACTTTTACAAAGGGTTTATTCTTTCAAGGAATTGGTCCATTTCAAGTTTTTTGAAGGGTACATTTCAAGATTTCTGAATGAAATGTCTCTTTCACTTTTTCGAAGGAAATGGCTTAAACAATTTTTCTAAAGGAATTGTTTCATACTTTTTGTTTGAAACAATCTTTTTGAAGGGTCATTTCTCAAGCAAAGGGACATTTTCAATATTTCTGAAGGGTTTTTTCTTAGATTGGTCCTTTGCATTTTTTTGAAGGAATTGTTTTGGACTTTTTGTTCGAAACATTATTTTTGAAAGAATTAATCACTTTTCTCTAATAGAATTGGTGCTCTTCCAAAAGGTCTTTTTCTCTTAAAAGTGTCCTAAATAGATTCTTAAAGGGTACATTGCAATATTTTTGAAAGAAATGTCTTCTACAAAAATTCAAAGGGTCTTTTTCATGTAAAGTGCCCTACACACATTCTTGAAGGGTCTTTTCTCAAGAAAGTGTCCTTTTCAAGCTTTTCAAAGGGACATTCCAAGAATGCCGAAGGGAATGTTTAGGATTTTAGAGAGGTAAAATGAAAATGTTGAAGGTTTATTCTTAGAAAAAGTGTCCTTTGGAAAAAGTTTGAAGGTACACATGTAGAAAGTCTGAAAGAAATATTATTTTAGAGAAAAGAGAAGGGGCCTAAGATGTTAATTATTTCAAAGAAAAGGGTCAATGAGAAAATTATTTTAGACTTTTTTTCTAAAATAAAAAAGTCCAAAGGAATGGTCCCAGTAGAGTGATGGTTATATGGACATCAACTTCAAGGTGATGAGCTAGTCATTGGTGTCTAAATAATGGGTCCAAAGTAGATGCAAATGAGGCTCATCTCACCATTGATTAGATCATGATCCACATCATTTTTTGATGGTAAATCAAAGGAACAAAAGGCTAAGGAGATTTTTAGGATTTAAGCATTTGACTTGATTGAGATAGAATGAGTTTTTAAAGGATTCTAATAAATGCCATGAAAGCATATATGTAGACTTCAAGTGGTTGCCTCTCTAAGGCCAAACATAATGAAAGTGACTCTTCCCTACACCCTTGAACACCTTAGCAAGCTAGTGAGAAGTTGTTAGCATTAGGACAAATCTAAAATAAGTGGACTCTCATTTTCATAACTAATTAATGTCATTACTCAATTATAGAATATCTTGTTTTTGCTAGTGCAACCATTGGGAAAGCATCTTTGAGAGAGAAAGCTAGCTATGTAACCACTTATGGTGACATGGATCAATCAAATGACCCAAATTAGCATCATTTTCAAAGATATTTATAGCTAAATATGGAGACTCCTAATAGAATGATTCCTCTTTTTGGTGTTAAAGGCCTCCTCTTCTTATTTGCTTTTTACTATAAATATAGTCCTTGGGTTAGTGTAAAAACAACCACACAATGTGTGGTGAAGCCCTACTAGATTGATATCACATTTTTACTTTAAGTATTAGGTACCAATCTATTTCTTTCAAGTTTTTTAAACAATTATCTGGGTGTGTAAGAGACATATAGTGACATCAAGTGATGATTTTTCATCTTTGTGTCCTTTATCCTTCATTCCTGAGAAAAATTTCTTAGTCTAACAGGTCATATAGAGTGTGTTCAAGTGTGTTGAATTGTTGAAAGTGTATAACTATTACTGGAATGTGAAATTTTCCTTTTAGTTCATTTTCCTTGTGTCATTTCATTCATCTCACCTCTATATTAAAATAATTTTGTTAGAAATCCTTAGAGCTTTGGAATGGTCTATGCATTTTATTGTATTGTGCACTAAAATATGATATTCATGTGGAAGATAATATTGGTGTATCACCACTCTTAGAGTAGTTTTTCCTTTTATGTAATCTCTAACTCTTTCCTTTCAAGAAAACTAGTTTAGATAGAAGTTTTTTTATAGAGATACATTCAAGGAGCTAGCCCTTTAAATCTAGAGGTTCATTTCCTCTATAATCATACCCACATGCCTATAAATGTTCCAACATTACCTAAATATTGAAGAGGATTGAACACTCTTTTATAGGGTGTAATATTTGGAGACAATAGTTCTAACATGCCTAGTGGGACAAATTATTGGCATGTCAAGGTGAATGATGGTCTTGACAAGACTAAGGTTGTAGAGATATTCTTAACCCAGCATTTTGTGACTCTAAAAGGTGAGAATCTCTAGTTCTAGATCAAGTTTCCCATGTTATACTTCATGGTCCTCACTAGGTCATCTAAGATTTCTGATCAAGCCCCTCTAGTTGAAGCTCTTCTTAAAGAATAATGCCTTGAACCATTCATAATGCTTAAAGATCCTTGGCAAGGATGTTTTATAAAATAAGAAGAAAAAGTTGAGGAAGTTGGAGAAATAGGAGATCAAGAGGAAATAAGATAAATGGAGAGGTGGCAACCGTTCCTGGCCTTCAACACCCAAAATCTAATTGACCTTCTTACATATGACCCTATTCCTCACAATGTTACCAAGATTCTTCATAATTTAAATGGAGATGGTCTTATTACTCCATCTGATCATGTTAGGGACATTTTGAATTTATATGACTTCCTTAATGTCACCTGAGCCAACATAACCATTAGATTGATTGTTATGTCTTTAAAAGGCAAGGCACTTGACTGGTATAAGACTTTAGAAGGTGGTTACATTACAAGTTGGGATGGCTTTAGGGAATTATTAGTAACTATATTTGAGAATAAGAGTGACCATACTTCACTGATCCATTAGCTAAATGTGATAAAGAGAGCTCATAACAAATACATGGGAGATTTTAATGAAATATTTCAAAAGACATAGTATAGGTTACCACATATCATGAGACCTCCTTTGAGCTTTTTGTTCCCCACTTATCTCAAGGGCATTGGTACTGATATGGTGGTGATGTTATAATAAATGGGAGGATTCACTCTGTTAGACACATATGAGATAGTTATTGAAGCTAAGAATAGATTAATACAAGCTGGAAAGCTACCTCCAAAAGTTTCCATGCCTTTGTTGTCTCATAGTTTGGTTAAAGATCTAAGCATAGAAAAATTTATTAACACTAATGGCAAGCTTATAATTTTTCCCTAGAAGATGGATAATGTTGTGGATAAGGATGAAGATATCTGGTCATTATGAGGTTAGCTCAAACAAGCTCAATTCTAACTAAGTGCTCCACCTAACCCTCAATACTATCCTCAACAAGGCTATAAAGCTCCACCCCAATACAACTACAAAGGAAGAGGACAAGGTCAACAAGGTTTCAATAACTATCCCAATGCCTATAATCCTAATTCCACTCCTTCCACAAAGGTTATTGTTCTAGTGCATGTTAACTTGGTCCAAGGGAAGGATCATTTGGGCTAATGGGGACAACCTCAAGGTCAGTTTATGCATGATGGTGAAGAACATATCCAAAATTTGGTGGCATAAGAAGAATATACTCCTTACATGACATTAAAAGAATAAAATCCCATCCAAATATATATTCATGGAGAAGGTGGTAGCTAGAGTGTAGGTATGGTAAACTTTCAAGTGAAGGATGATTATGTGTTGAATCAAATCACATCAATTGCAGCCAACACAAGATCTAAAAAGAGAGCTCTAAGAGATGTTCTAAGAGTACATGTGACTCCAATTTATGCCTCTCCAAATCCACAAAGTGGGAATCCTAGTATAACACCTACTACTAGTCATGCTCTTCAACAAAGTTAGAATGCAAGTAGGGATATCAAGCCTACAATGCAATAGGTTAAAACTCCCTCACTACCTTCAAAAATGTAATAAATGTTGAATACTTCCACTCTAAACATTTTTTATTCTTTGAATAATACAAAGATAATCATATCTCTTTGGGAAATCTTGCATATGCTTGGTCAGAAGGAGATGTTACAAGAATAGATTGTGAGCATTCATGTAGCCCCTCAAACTTTGAAACACAATAGCGTATCACTTACTAATTCTCCAATTCATGTCTTAGATCCCTCCACAAAATATAAAAAGCCTCCACCTTTCTACCTCACACTAATTATGGGGGATAAGTTGGTTCATGATTGTATTGTAGATAGTAGAGTTAGTACCATTGTCATGCCTAAGGTGGTGGCTAATAAGTTGGGATTGAAGTATGAACCACATAGTAAAGGTGTGTTATAGCTTGATGGAACTCCAACAAAGATAGTGGGATTGGTCAGAGGTCCGAAATTATTTTTATACAATTTCCCAAGTTTCTCTATTTTACAAGACGTTGTGGTGGTAGACCTTCCAACTCATTTTTCTATCTAATTGTCAAGGGACTTCATGGCTAAGATAGGAGAATACCTTTCTACTAACTAGTCTTTTCTAGATTTTAAAACAAGATATGGAGCCAAGGTATCTATAAGGACTCAACCCTTTGTAAGGTTTCATATTGAGCCATATATAGAGACAAGTTCAAATTAGAATTATCTAATTAGTAAATAAGAAGGTGTTATGGATGGTGAAGCATCCTACCCCTTGAAGGTATTTATGATCTTTTCCTTGATAATTAAAACACTGAAATGCATGGATTTGATCCATATACATTTATATAAGAGATTAGTTTGGGATTTTATTGTATGCATGAAAAATATGTTTCAATCCATTCACTCATTAATGAAGACCATGAACTTGAAGGAATATAGGAGATGTTTTTGATGGATCAAGAATAAAAGTAGGTGTAAGAGCTAGAATTATGTTAGTTTCTCCATCAAAGAATCAATACTACTCCTCATATAGATTTCACTTTAGTTTCACCTATAATATGGTAGAATATTAAGGCTTATTTCATGGCCTTCAATGGGCAAAGAAGAGAGGGATCAAGAATTTGAAGGTTTATGGGGATAGTGAGCTAGTCATCCACCAAGTGAGAAATCAAGCTACAGCCAAGAATCCTTTGCTTAAATCCTAAAATCATAGGGTATGGGACCTACTTGAATACTTTGATGCCTTCAACATATAACCCATATCAAGGGATTAAAATAAACATGTTGATAGATTGGTTTCCATATAAGTTTAGTTTGATGCAGTTGTTAATGTAGGGAAGGAGAAAGATCAATCCCATATCAAGGTCATTATGAGGCCTTCCATTCTAGATAATGAAGTTTCATGGAAGGTTTTTGAAATTTATGAACACATTACACACTTATTACAAAATGAGGTATGAAGAGACTACATGATCAATATGAAGGACAAGTTATTCAGATGAGTAAAAACAAGATACCTAAGGGGTTGATTACTTTGGAGAGTTTTTTCAATGCAGATGATCAAAAGAAGAAAGAAAGAGTGAGCATGTCAAAAAAATAAGAGAACTATGACAGAGTCATGATTTACATAGATAAGCTCCTAAACATTGGTAAGGTGTGCTCTTTGTCTGAGAGGCAAACCTTTATTAAATTATGCAAATATTTCTATGACATCTTTGCTTAGGAATATAAAGATTTGAAAGGGTTTGATCCAAGTCTAGCTCATCACACCATTGAGTTGGTACTTGGAACTAAACTAGTTAGGAAAAAAACAAAGGCCTATCAATCCCAAGATAGAGGAATTCATGAAGAATTAGATGACCAATTTTCATTGAGTCTAGGATTATCTTTCCTATCAAACCCTCAAATTGGGTTGCTAATCTTGTACCTTTCCAAAATAAAAATGGAGAGATTAGACTTTGTGTGGATTTTTGAGACCTTAATTGGGTGTCTCTCAAGGATCATTATCGACTACCTTCCATGGAACAAATTCTACAAGTTGTTTCAAGTTCTCAATGCTTCTCACTTGATGGTTATTCAAGTTATAATCAAATACTAGTGAATGAAGAGGATCAGTTCAAGATAGCCTTCACTACAAAATAGGGGACCTTTGCCTATAATAAGATGCCTTTTAGTTTATCCAATGCTAGAGATACATTTTAAAGGGAAATGGACATGGATTTTAAAGGTTTGATTAATAAGTTTTTACTTGTGTACCTTGATGATATAACTATTTTTTCAAAGGATGATACTAATCATATGCAACATCTAAGGCAAGTGTTTGAGAAATGTAGGGGGTATGGAATATACCTTAATCCAAAAAAGTGTATCTTTATTATCCATGAAGGTAAGTTATTGGGTTATATTATTTAAAAATAAGTCTTGTCTATTAACCTCGAGAGGATTAAGGCTATTCTAAGATTGTCTTTGCTTCAACATAAGAAAGGACTTCAAAGATTCTTGGGGAAAATAAACTTTGTAATAATTTTTATTCCAGGCTTTACAACTATGGTAAAGCCTATCACAACCATGCTTAATAAGAACCAATATTTTTCTTGGACAAAGGAAGGTAACAGTAGTTTTGAGGCAATCAATCAAGCAATCACAAAATATCCTACTCTCTTGAACCCAAACTTTTCCAAAGACTACATAATCTATACTTTTTCTAACCTTAATACAATCTCAACTATGCTTATGCAAAAGAATGATGAAGAGGTAGAGTAACTAATTGCATTCTTTAGCTAAAGATTGGAATATTATGAGGTTAAGTATACATTTGTTGAGAAGCAAGATCTAACAATGATAAGAAGATTGAAAAATTTTAGACACATGGTTTTAAACAACAAGATACATGTCATGGTTTCTCATCATATCACCAAGGAGTTTCTCCTAAGTAAAGACCTTAATGAAAAGAGATTTGGGTGGATTACAAAGGTGAGGGAGTATGATGTGGATATTAAGGTTACAAACTTAGTAAGAGGAAAAGGGTTATGTGAGAATTTAGATTCATATTTTTAGGAGGCAAAGGAGGAAGTCTTGATCAACTAGGTTCAACCCCAACTAGTTAATCACATACAAGTTCAAAGTTAGACACAAAACACCATTGGTTTTCTTCAAAATGGTGAGTGCCCTAATGGCTTGAACAAGTCTCAAAGGAGGTATTTTAGATTTTAGACCATTCTCTACTATATTATAGATGGAATTATTTTTAGGAAAGACATGAATGGTGTGCTATTGAAGTTTGTTAACAATGATTAGTTTGATATGTTGCTGGAAAAGTTTCATAATGGTACAAATGGAGGTCATTTCTCTCCTAAGACAATTGTTTCAAAGATAATGAGGGTTGGTTACTATTAGCCTAGTCTTTTTAAGGACTTCTACCACAAGGCTAAAAAGTGTCCTCAATGAGCCTTCTTTGTAGGAAAATAGAAACTTGCAGCCCTTCCATTGAATCTTATCCAAGTAGACCAGCCTTTCATAAAATGGGTTCTTGATTTCATTGGTGTAACCAACCCTCCATATAATATTAGACACAAATGGATATTGACTGCTACTGACTACTTCACAAGGTGGGTAGAGGATATTACATTAAAGGAGGCAAGTGAAAATGCTGTCTTGGAGTTCTATGAGAGCATTATAACAAGGTTTGGAGTTCTCCATGTTATCATTTATGATAATGCACTTGCTTTCATAAGTGCTAAAACTTTTGATTGGGAAAATAGGAATGGAGTTTACTTGAGTACCTCATCGAACTATTACCCTCAAGGTAATGGGTTAGCTAAATATACTAATAAGAATCTCATTAAGATCATCAAGAGGACATTGGAGAAAAATAAAAGAGCATGGCATAACAAGTTGAAGATAGCCTTATGGGCTGATAAGATTACTCCTAAGATATCAATTGGTAATTCTCCATTTGTGCTTATTTATGAGAGAGAGGCTAGGTTGTCTATATCTCAAAAAATCCCTACTATAAAACTTTCACATCAGCTAGAACTACTTGAAAATACTCCAATGGAAGTCAAATTGATAGAACTAATGTAGATACAATAAACAAGAGACAATGCACACAAGGCCATAAAACACCACAAAGTACTCATGAAGAAGTCCTTTGACAAGAGAGAAAGTGCAAGAGTATTCAAGGAAGGTGACTTGGTCCTAAAATGGGATGAGGATAGAGCAAAACTAAGTAGACATATAAATTTTAACACTTTATGGAGTGGCCCTTACATCATTAACAAGTTAAAGTAGAGCAACTCTTTCTAGATAAATAAGATGAATGGAGAAAAAATGCCTATCCCTATGAATGGGATACATCTAAAGTTTTGATATTAATCTTTGCCAGTCATGTTTTGTAAAAAGTAATTTAAGTTTGTGCTTCCCTTGGTTTGTTGTTGTGTTCCTTAAGTGCTTTGTATAAAAAGTGTGTTTCCTTCCTTTTATTTGGTGTGTATCTCTACCTTTGTGTATGTGAATCAATTCATATTTTTTATTTTTGAGCCAAAAGTCTATTCATGTCATTTTTGAGTGCTTATATGCATGACTCCATGCCTAGTGGAAGGATTTAGGCAACTGGTCTTAGGCATAGTAGGAATGCCTCCCCTAGGGAATCACCAAGAATGTTAGCCAATTTTCACACCCAGTTTTTCATCTTTCATTTTGGCTAAGTGCAGCATCCTTATTTTTTTATCCCCATAGCAAAGTGTCAAGTGCTATTTCTTTTGGCAAGGTTTTGCTACGGGTTTTTTGTCTAAGTCTCAAAGGAATTGTTTCATATTTTTTGTCCAAAACAAAAATTCTAAAGGAATTGGTCTATTTCAATATTTTTGAAGGGTCACATGAAAGATTGTTGAAGGGTCTTTTCTCATGGATGTGTCCTTTGCAAAAAGTCTGAAGGGTACATTACAAGATTTCCAAAAGGCATCTTCAAGATTTCCAAAGGAAAAGTATCCTTTTCAACTTTTTTGAAGGGTTTGTTATTTCAAGGAATTGGTTCATTTTAGGTTTTCTAAAGGGTATATTTCAAGATTTTTGAAGGAAATGTCTCTTGCACTTTTCTGAAGGAATTGGCTTAAACAATTTTTTCAAAGGAATTATTTTGGAATTTTTGTCTGAAACAATCTTTTTGAAGGGTCATTTCTCAAGTGAAGGGACATTTTCAATATTTCTAAAGGGTATTTTCTCAAATTGGTCCTTTACATTTTTTTGAAGGAATTATTTTAGACTTTTTATCTAAAATAATCTTTCCAAAAGAATTGGTCACTTACTTTTCTTTGAAGGAATTGGTGTTCTTCCAAAAGGTCTTTTTCTCCTGAAAGTGTCCTAAAAAAATTCCTAAAAGGTACATTTTAATATTTCCAAAAGAAATATCTTATACAAAAATTTTGAAGGGTATTTTTCATGTAAAGTGCCCTACACACTTTCATGAAGGGTCTTTTCTTAGAAAAATGTCCTTTTCAAGCTTTCTGAAGGGACATTTCAAGAATATTGAAGGGCATATTTAGGATTTCAAAGAGGTAAAATGAAAATGCCAGAGGGTTATTCTCAGCAAAAGTTTCCTTTAGAAAAATTTGAAAGGGACACTTATAGAAATTCTAAAGGAAGACTTGCATAAAGTCTAAAAGAAAGATTATTTTGGAGAAAAGAGAAGGGACATAAGAGGTTAATTCTTTCAGAGAAAAGGGTTTGTAGGAAAATTGTTTTATATTTTTTGTCCAAAAAAAAAGTCCAAAGGAATGTTCCCAGTGGAGTGATGGCTATATGTACATCAAATTCAAGGTGATGAGCTAGCCATTGGTGTTTAAACAATGGGTCCCAAGCAGATACAAATGAGGCTCATCTCACCATTGATCAAACCACGATATGCATCATTTTTTGATGGCCAATCAAAGGAACAAAAGGTTGAGGATCTTTGCAATATTTGAGCATTCACCTTGGTTAAGATGGAATGAGTTTTCAAAGGATTTTGATAAATGCCATGAAAGAATACACATATACTTTAGGTGGTTTCCTCTCCAAGGCCAAACATAATGAAAACAACTCTTCCATATGCCATTGCACACCTCAGTAAGCCAATGAGAAGTTATTAGCATCACTACAAATCTACAAGTGGACTCTCATTTTCATAACTAATTGATGCCACTACTTAGATGGAAAATATCTTGTTTTTGCTAATGCAACTATTGAGAAAGCATATTTGAGAGAGAAAGCTAGTTGTGTAACCACTTGTGGTGACATGGATTAATTAAATGGCCCAAATGAGCATCATTTGCAAAGATGGTTACAGCTGAAGATGGAGACTCATAAAAGAATGATTCCTCTTTATATCACTATAGTCCTCCTCTTATTATTTGATTTCTACTATAAATACATCCCTTGGGCTAGTGTAAAAACAACCACACAGTGTATGGTAAATCCCTACTAGATTGATGTCACATTTTGCCTTTAAGAATTAGGTACTAGTCTATTTCTTTCAAGTTTTTTGAACAATTATCTAGGTGTGTGAGATATGTATAGTGACATCAAGTGATGATTTTCCATCCTTCTATCCTTTATCTTTCATGCCTGAGCAAATGTTCTTGGTCTAACAGGTCATATAGAGTGTGTTCGAGTGTGTTGAATTACTATAAGTATATAATTGTTCTTGAAATATGCAATTTGCCTTTTAGTTCATTTTCCTTCTATCATTTCATGCATCTCACATCTATACTAAAATACTTGTGTTATAAATCCTTAGAACTTGGGAATGGTATGTGTGTTTTGTTGTATTGTGCACTAGAATATGATTTTCATGTGGAAGATAATCTTGGTGTATCACCACTCTTAGAGTAGGTTTTCCTTTTCTATAATCTCTAACTCTTTCCTTTCAATAAAATTGGTTTAGATAGAATTTTTTTTGTAGAGATACATTCAAGGAGCTATCACTTTAAATCTAGAGGTTCATTTCCTCTATAACCATAGCCACATGCCTAGAAATGTTCCAATGTTTCCCAAATATGGAAGAGGATTAAACACTCTCTTCTAGAATCCAAGATTTAGAGACAACAATTATGAAATAGGAATTTAATTATCTTTACAATTTATTCTTTTCATTTTGATAAATATTTTGAAAATTAATCACTTTGTATTAAATTTTTTATAAATATAGTTGTACCATTCTAAATTAAATGCACTTTGTGTATTAAAAAATACTACTAAGTTGCCTAGTTTTTGTCATAATGAAGGGTTGTAAATATTTTATGGTCTATATGGCATCCACTTAATAATTATTTATAAAATGTATGCTTTCAATCATAATCTTACCAAAATATGTCATTAAAAAATGAAACATATCTTTGTGTGGAATTTATCTTTCTTCCTTTGTTTCATAAACATCTATATCCTTTTTTTCATAAACATATAAAACCTAGTTGACTATAATTTGGGAGTTGACATATACTTTTAGTATTTTATTTGTAATGTTTGAGTAGTTCACAACCCTAAAATCAATGCCTTGTATTCCATCATTTTATTTTTACCTGAGAATCCTAAGTGGTATTCCAATGGCCTAGTCTTCCCTTGAGGAGTGACTAGAACTATTCATGCCCTAGCACCTAAGGTGAATTTATATCCATCAAAATACATATTTAAATTGTCATTTTTGATGTTATTTACTATTTTACCTTATTTTTTATTAATGATAACCCTAAAAAAGATAGAAACTATGTGTAATTTAGATTGTATAGAATATAATAATAAGCATAAATCTAAATGTAAAGGACTCAAGCTGATTTGGCAAATGCACTTGATAAATATATAAATTATAATTAAAGATAGAATATATAGTGGTTAACTAATATGTTAAGAATTTATATTATAGGTAGGTAGAATGAAGGATTTAAAATTAGATCATGGGTTACTTGGATTGGGATATGGATCTTTATGGGTGCCTAGATAGTATCATCAACCTCGGGTCAATAATTTCAAATGATATGTTCCTAATATAATGGGTCTATCTCTATGGATTTTAACTCTCTATTTTGATACATGTAGTTAAACATATTTATCTTTAATCTCTATGTGTGATCTTGAGGTTTGATTAGGTGTACAACTCACATAAATATGTCCCCTCACTTGAAGCCCTAGGTTCACTTGTAGTGACATAATTAGGCCTACAAACATGAAATAAAGGTGGGTTTAGCTAATTATAAACACTCCCCATTGAATGTTTAAATGTTTCCTACATTTCTAATACTCTAAAAATGAAATTCAAACCACATGTAGTGTTAGAGGTGTAATCACTAAGAGGTGGGTGAATTAGTGATGTTAGATATTCAATCCAATTCCCACCTCTTAAACATTAAGCATACATCAATATGATCAAGAAACATAAACATGAAAGCACATACATCCAAAGTATAATTAAGAGCATATATCACATGAATGCATCATATATGTGGGAAACCCTCTTGGGTGATAAAACCCACTAAACCCTGAAAGATGGACTACAATCCTATAAAACAAGATACAATATTTAGACCATCACCCACTACAACTAGACCTTCAACAAGCTTTACCTTACAAGGAAGAACCAACCTCCTAAGCAACCAAGCATTGACTCAGCTACCTAAATATATCATCTTGAACACCTATTACTATTTTTCAACTGATGATAAACACCATTATTTGCACTCTTCACCTTCTCTCTTCCACCCAAATAGTCTCAAGGGATCTATAGTCATATAAAATGTGAAATTCGATGACTTAGGCATGGTTAATAACACCCAACTTATAGGTCCTCTTTATTTCTCACACAACCCTTCTTAGTTAGTCTTTCACTGATTCCCAGCCATCCATAACTTTTCAGACTAAGCTTTTTGAGACCCATGCAACCCTCTTAGGCCAAGATTTATCCCCCTAGGTCTCATCCCCTTAGGAAAATAGTTCCCAACTTGAACAAGAGTACCAAAACTTAGGGTGTCTTGTTTTTAGCACTGTTGTCCAAGTTTATTTTTACCTCAAATGATCAAATTTCCTCGAATCCTTATCTTTTTCCCTATCAACATAATACAAGTTCATCTAACCCATGATCATTAATTACCCTATAAAATTCAATTCAAAGTATATTTAGAGGAGTTGACACTCGTTTACAGTAAAGAAACAAGTACACTCAAGCACTCTTCCTTATTCTCTACATACAACCTTCTAAGATCATTTCAAGCCTATTCAACCACTCATACCAGCCCTTGGTCATTCAAAGTACATAAATTTTCACATATACTTTCATACATCACACATTATTCCACCAAGAAATTCAATGGTATAAATACATTAGTTTTATCCCTCTTTAGAGTATTGGTATGTAGGCAGTGTGCCCACACATATGGTGTGAAGTGCATCCATCATATCCTTTACACACTAACTCCTTTTCTTCTTTCCCTATGTTTCACTTCAATTTCAAGTACCAAGAGATCCTAAGGGTTTCAAAGATTGAATCAGACACATAATGAGCTTTTTAGGCTTATAGGCCTTAAAATTTCACAAAGAGGGTAACACTGACCTACTAAACAGAACCTAGAAAGCTTTCAACCTTAGGACAATAGTGCCAAAATAGGACTATGACACTAGAAAATAGGGTTTCAACTTTTGAAACTCTTTTCCAACTCAAAAATTAAGTTTAGGAACTTGTTCTAGCTTGTTTTCCAATCATGCTCCTCTAGTATCAGGTCATGTCTCAGTCTAGATCACCTAGAATAAGTTAAGTTCTATTTTCTCTCACTTCCTGCTATATTTAGAAAATGTAAAAATACTATATTTTTACACAAATAAGTAGGTTAATTAAAAATATATATTTATTGATTTATATTTCTTATATCCTTTATTTACTTATAAATTAAACACTTAATTTACTAAAAAGAATAAAACATTTGGTGAACCTGACTTACTTCAAACTTTTATGCAAAAACCCTAGAAACCCTAGGGATAATTGTTTTTTTATTTTTTGCATTAATTTCTTGATTTTTCTTGAATTTAAAACTCAAAAATCTATCAATTCATTGCAAAAATATCACATATTTTGTTTAAACCCTAGTTTTCACTTACTAGGTCCTTTTTTCATACAAACACATTGAGCACACTAGGAAAAATATATTGCTAAATTTAGATATATTTTCTAATTTTTCCATAATTTTTTTAAGCAAAATTCTACAAATTTGGTCTAAAATTTTCAAATTATTGCACTAATTTTGAAAAAAATCATTCAAAACCCTAGTTACATCAAATACATTCCCAATTATTTTTTAGTACTTTTTGCATCACTTTATGAAAATTTAGTTGCATATAACACTCAAACAATCAATTCAAAAATCAAACACTCATAGTATATTACACAAGTATTTCTAAAAAATCCTTACTTGCATATATTGGCTCCTCTTTTGATTTTTGAGGTATCACCTTACATTCATATAAATATTAAAAAAATGATGCTCATGTATTTACAAATTGTTCTTACGTTTCTTACAAATAATAAATATTCTATAAACGGTCCTATCTTGTACATGAATGATGAAGTTTATCATATGTTAGTAAAAAGTTTCATTCTTTCTATTTCATGTTTATTTTTAATTGCATGGAATGATGTTAAGAAATTTAATCTTAACTATGTTAAACCATCTCCTGTGTCACGTCCCTTGGAGCCCTTTCCCCATATCAAGTCATGTTACATGGGCCATTTCACTTTTCCCCAAGTAACTACCCATCACTAGAGAGCCCAGTTGACACCCTTTATCTCTACACCTCCTCGACCCATCGATTATATTCACTCTCCTTTCGTAGTTACTACTACTCTTATATGTATTATAGATAATGTGGTTAGAACTATTATTCCACATGCCACTATACCTCTTCCACCTACCCAAGAACCCCATCACCCTATTATTCCAACCAATCCTAGGCCTAACCCACCCACATAGGCAGATTTTGACAAGGCATATGACATTATTGATCAATTACAGACCACTCCAGCTAAAATTTCCATGTTATTTGATCAAGATAAATGCTATGAAGTGGTGGTTATATTGTGAGATATGGTGTCCCATCTGATGAAATAGTAAAAAATGACTTTGTAAGTTGATAATATCTAAATAATTGGTTATTTGCTAGACATGTGTATAGATATACCTCATGGAGAAACTTAATGCATTAATGGAGAGTGGAAGGGATAACACCCATAGTATGTATCCAGGGTCATCTAAGAAAAATATTATAGTGGAGTAGACCTAGCATGACTTAGAACTATGTTGGGAGGGTTTTTGGGCCCACCATGATATCTAAAGTAATAGTACCCAATGTCTATCATGGTATATCATTAAACCCTTATATGTTCTTATATGTTTTTTTGCATTGATGTTAAATATACACCCATGGCCTATAATAATGTGATATTACATAAATTTATTCTACAACCACTATCAACAAGAACTCACTTGACTACATTGGTTTTGACTTGTACTTATATGAATAGTGGAAAATATTGATCAATAACTATCTAAGAAGGCATGTCCTCACTATCGAAAGAAATTACATTTTTTATAGTTCTTAAAGTGTTAACCACTGATGCAAAATAAGAAGGTTCTAAATTAATAGGTAGAGAAGTCTGAGTGAGTTCCTGATAAAGAATGTCCTTGAATAAATTAGCTTTCTGAAATAGTTACATACATATGAGGTGGGTGAGAATATAACTTCCCACACTACTCCACTTATAGTCACACCATTTGTACTAGCTCTTTCACCACTCATAGCAGCTTTAGACATTCTAACTACTTCATCAATCATAGATCTGACACTAGTTACACATTCACCATCACTGACAATAGTACTAATAGTTCTAGTTGATTCCATAGTTACTCCACCAATTATAGATATTTTGACAATAGTGCCTTCTTCTAATACTATATTTGATGAAACTCCTATATCATAGTTACCCCTTGTGGTAAAATTAATATGGCCATATGTACATGATGTTGATATAGGTTCATAGGATTCTTCAAATGATGATTGAGCTTTACACTAGTCATCCCAAGAGAGTATCGATATGGATATAGAGCTCTCATCCCACATCTTACATCACTACTAGCATCTCACACTACACTCTCAAAATATGTTCCACACCCACGGTCATAGATAGATTACTTGGTACATGTAGTTCACATGATTACTTCCATGGATATAAAGTTAGTTATATAGATTCACTCAAGTAGCACACATCATCAACCTTAGTTCATCTTACATATATGACTTGATCATGGGTTGATCACATTACCTATAGTATGACATAGATATATCAATAGATTGACATAGCAGAATGGTCACCCATTTTATACTTTTCACAAGATTATAGGCCATGATACAAAATCATGCATAAATTTATAGAATAAATTAAATAAGCTATAGGTTTGAGGTATTATTAAAATTATATCACCACCAATGGCACCAATTCCACCACTTTCACTGGAGTCATCTACTAGTATGGTTAAACATCATAGAGGAGAGTCAACATCTCTACCACTAGAGCCACCTTCAGTTTGCCTCTAACATAATGACACCATGAATACAACATCTACAACATATGATGATACTTATGATGATGATCTCAATGTATTCGATGATGGTCATGATCCTTTCCTCCATTTCCATCCCCACTAGGCTCCATCCTTGGATCCCTTCCCTCCTCCGTCCTAATCATTTTATCATTTTGTACATATTAATTTATTTACATACTTGTATATAGTCCTTTTCCAGCACTAATTTAACATAATTTCTATTGCACTGATTGTGTATAGTTTATATCAATAAAATAAAAAAATAATTAAAAACTTCAAAACACAAAAACACTCAAATATATCAAAAATACCAAAAACATTTTTATTGTATGCATTATCCATGCTTTACATTACTATTATCATGTTAGGACTTAAATTTTCTATTTCATGCTATTGTATGTTGATTTTCTACATTACCATGCTTCACTTGATTTTTTTGAGTGTGTGCAATGACATCTAGCTCCTTGATTGCTTCATTCTACCCACTGAGGGGGCATTCATACTTCTACATTTGAGACACACGTTGTTATACACACCCACTAGGGGCATCTTCTAAATGACTACACCATCCAAGTTATATCATTATTACACCACAAACTTTGAGTTATCATAATGATGTACATTAATTTATAGCTTACATAGAATATTATATCAATATTTCACAAGTATATAACACTTATGTATCTCTTAGCATATACATAGTCTTATACTAAACATGTTTTTCATACTCTCACATTTGCTTTGATTAGTTATATGTTCTTATATCTTTCCAATTATTACATGCTTACTCTTCTTGCTTAGCATAGCTTGTGTGATTGCATTTCTCATTCCATCTTGTCTCTTGCTTATGCATTAGGGCATTTACCAATGTCATTTTCTTCTATTCATGTGTGTGACTTAGGTTTTTTTCTAACGTCCTTTGATTTTACTCCTTTATGTCCTTGTTTCCCTTGTGCCAACTTTACTTGTTAATTTATATGTGTATGTGGCATTTGAACATGCCTTCCATGATTGTCTTCAATTTGCGTGACATGTATGCATGTCCCTTATTTGCATGGCCCCTTGGCCATCCTTGTATACTTCTTAATTCTTTCTTGTTATTGATTGCTTATTTGATTTTCATTGTGTGCAATGACATGATCCACATCATGCATTTACCTTACTTTCTTAGATGCCATGATGGACATCATGCTTCATCCCTCCAACTAACAACTAGAAACCAAACAATTAACATCTAACAGTTTTAGTTCAGTACTTTGATCATGCTTTCACATTTTTATATCTATCTATGCATACCCCTATTGATCTAAAAATATCACAATACAAACATTATTATATCCAGAGATATATTGTCAAATATAAATGTTATATCATTTATCTATATAACTTAAAACACTTGTAAGACTCTTTTCTTCTGAGGGCAGTCATTACAGGTTCATCATTCCTACCCTTAGAATAAGGGGAATCAAATAGGTTTTTATCATAGAGATCAAACCTCCTAATAGGCAAAATAGCAACATTTATAACACTCAACATAGAATCTAGACGTTAAACTAATCAAATTAGAGTAGAGAATAATGACAATTTCATATTAGTAGTTAGTTTTCACATCAGACAATAGCACCAAAAATGGATAGTGCCAAACATAGGGGTGCCCAAATTATTTCAATCCTTTCTAGGTATAAAAACACTTAGGTTTTCCATAAATAGGTAAAAAATTTAGTTTAGGTATAGTTTTTTCATTTCTAAATCAGTCAAATTTAGCAATTTCAACACAATTTTCTCAGATATAGGGGGTTATCATGTGCAACATGATGGTTCTCACTTACAATTTAGATTATTCATTTGGCCTAACTTCTAGATCAAAATCCATGTTCCAAACATCATTGATTAATGGTAATGTGTGTGGCACATTGATCTTCTTTTATTTCTATGTTTTAGTTTATTTTAGGCATTCTCAGCAATTGTGTGCCTTTATCTATAGGTGGTTGGCATCACATTCAAGTTGAATGTTCATAAAAGTTTAAATTTTTGAGTGCCTAAGTTCCTAATTTAGATTTCATATAATCCTATTACATTAGTTTAGAGTAGATTTCATACAAGCCTAACCTCCATATTTCAAAATGGCCAAGAGTGGCATAGTTTCCAACACACATTCAGCTATCCACACCACATTATCAATATTTATAGCACATATATGGGCTCCACAAGCCATCTCATATGACATATACTATATATTGATATCACTTCATAGATTCACTTCACAAGGCAACAATGGAGCCAAATGGATAGCCTTTGTATTCTTGAGCTACCTATTTAGAAAGATTGGACACATAGTCTAGACATTGATTAACACATGCATGATTCATTAACTTCACTTAGTTGGAAATGATGGATCCAAAGTTATAGACTTTATATTCTTGAGCCACATTCTAGGGAATTGAGCACTCAACTCTGTTCATGATATTACTCTTGATTCAACACATACTTAGCATAATCTAGCATCATAATAAGTTTTGTATTGTTTCACGTACCTGATGAGGTGTATTCATTCCTTTCTCTTCCTCTTACTCAGATTTGTAAATTCTTATTTAGATATATTTGATATAGTAATAACTAATCTAATTAATTTTTTCATTTTCATATTCACACTTCACAACATGCTCTCTCTATACACATCCAACATCACACAGCTTCATGAGCTTTTCCCTTATAGGTAAGTTCAGGTATGTTTTTTATTTTTCTTTTATCCTATTATTTCACCTTGATACATCACTAGAATCAAGGTAGAGAAAATTTATTCATATAAAATTTGAAATTGGATGACTTAAGTATGGCTAATAACACCCAACCTATAGGTCCTCTTTTTTGCTCACACAACCCTTCCCAATTAGTCTTTCACTGATTCCAAGTCATCCATAACTTTATGGACTGAGATTTTTGAGACTTGGGTAGCCCTCTCAAGCCCAAATATATCCCCTTAGGTCTCGTCCCCTTAGGACAATAACACCCAAATTGGATAGGAGTGTCGAAACTTAGGGTGTCATGTTTCTAATGCTATTGTCCAAGTTCATTTTCACCTTAAATGATCATATTTTATTGAATCCTTATATTTTTCCCTATCAACCTAATACAAGTTCATCTAACCCATGATCATTAACTACCATAGAAAATTCCATTCAAAGTCCATTTAGAGGGGTTGACACTCATTTATAGGAAAGAATACAAGCAAGTACACTCAATCACTCTTCCTTATTCTCTGTATATAGCCTTTCAAGATCATTTTAAGGCTATTCAAGCACTCATACCAGCCCTTGGTCATCTAAATTATATCTAGTTTCACATATAGTTACATACATCACACATTATTACACCAAACACTTCAATGGGAGAACTACATTAGCTTGATCCCTCTTCTGAGTATTGGTATGTAAGCAACATGCCCTCACATAGGGTGTGAAGTGTGCCCAACATATCCTTTACACACTAGCCCCTTCTATTATTTCCCTACATTTAAATTCAATTTCAATCACTAAGAGATTCTAAGGGCTTAAAATATCGAATCAGACACATAGTGAGCTCTACATGCTTCTACACCTCAAAATTTCATAGATAGGGTAACACCAACCTACCAAATAAAACCCAAAAAGTTTTTAGCCTCAGGACAATATCATCAGAATAGGAATATAGCATCAAATAGTAGGGTTCCCACTTTCAACACTCCTATCCAACTCAAAAATGAAGTTCAAGAACCTGTTCAAGCTTGTTTTCTAGTCTTGCTCCTCCAGTATTAGGTGTTATCTTAGTCTAGATCAACCAGAATAAGCTAAGTTATATCTTATCTCAATTCTTATTATATTTTAAAAAGGTAAAAAAAATATCTATTTACACAAATTATTAGGTAAATTAAAGCATATCTATTTACTAATTTATATTACTCAGTCCCTTTATTTGCTTAGGAATTAAACACTTAATTTCTTAAAAAGAATAAAATAGACTCACTCACTCAATCTACCTCTTTTAAGCTCATTAGGTCTAATAACCTATGTACCCACCTACAAAAACTTGATCAGATCAACATGACTAATCTGATTTTCTCTCTGATGATCCTCACTAACTTGTACCTTATCTTTCAAATATTATCTCGTTTGCTTAAATCTTCACATTCACAACTAGCATAATTAGTCCAATTATGCCTTGTATTTATACCATTATCTTCCTTTAACCCATTTTGGTTAGCTAAGATGATGTACATAATTGAACCAAATTTAACATAGGTATACACACATATTACATGTGATAATCAAACTCTTCATAGGTTAGTCATTACCTCAATATCCCCAAACCACCATTAGGTCTTGGTGAGACCTAAAATAATTAGGCCTTCATACTCACATGTTATGTGTCAGACTTATTTAGACCACCTTAATTATTTACCAATTATTATAATGCATCAAAAATGTCTCCAATATCCTATTTATTACACTCATATGGGTCCATGCCACCTAAAACACCAACTCACACCTTGAACCTACCAAATAGGTATCCTTATTTTTCAAGTCTTCATACACATAAATAGTCTCAAAATTTTGAATCAACTACTCAAATATTTCATATTTCCATATGATTATATCACATGTGTGAAACCTTTAGGACCTCATCTAAACCTCCATGTGCTTTAGACACTTCAACATAGAATCTAGGCACTTAATTCAACTCTCTAAAAATGACCACTCAGATTGGTCACACATAATCAAAATACAATCAAGCTATTTTGAATCTTCATAACTGATCAGGGGAATCATATGACAAAAGAATCACTCTCATAATCCTTAGATACATATAGAACATCTCCATGCTCATTTTATTATTCAATTTTTATCATAACACCTTCAACTCATTCCTACAACATGGTCACTCAATCTGCCAGTGTATTCAATAAACATAATCAACTTCTAAGCCTTTGTTCATACTAAATATGGATTTTTAAAACCTAATATATATATATATAGTCTTCATGGAGTATAAAACACTCTCCAATAGTTATTTTATCTTGAAACATTAAGACACTATCAAGAACAACTCAATTAACCTTCTTGGGTCACTTGCATAACATGGTCAAACACATAGTCAACTTTAGAGCTCAATATCCTTAACTGTATAAACATTGAAATATTTAAATAAATTTTTTGGATGAAAATTTAATTCTTTTACATATTTTTATTTTAATTCATCAATAAATTCACCCTTGATCAAAAGATATAACTCAAAAACTAAGCACTAGTTCTGCCTCACAAATTCAAATATTCAAATTCCAACGGTCACTAAGCAAATGTTAAACATCATACATGTTGACCTCATCTCATGCACCCTAGAAAAATTTACCAAATATGTACCATCAATCTCCTCAGATCAGCCTAGACTTTATATTATAGTGTTCACCATTGATCTAAGATCCAAGCTCCCATGATTATGCCATTTGGTAGCTCTGCATGCCTTCTATGTACATTAAATCTTTGACTCAATGTGCTCATTTGATCTTTTGAATGCATGATCATATGCTCACCACTAATATTTTGTCCAAGCTCCATGAATGTAACATATGTCATCAGGACATTCATTCTTTGATAATTTGACTTTTATGTACACTATTGGATCAAGATCTATGATTTAATGTGAACCATTAGATCTACTAACTAGTTGACCTCAGACTTCAACATAGATAAACTTGATGGTCTTAGGCCCATATTAGTCTACAAAATAAACTCTTAATGTTTATAAATTGTGATAAAAAACACTTCAAGAGCCCAAATCTTTAGGGTACTTTCTTGGCACTATAGACAACATCTCCATGAAAACCTTTAACCACTATTAATTTTTTGAGTACTTGTATTAATTATGCCGACTTGTTGGACCACTCATATTATCATGATGTAAAGTGATGGTCTAGACTCTCTTAACCTAGAATATGTATTTTTCTCATTCCAAAAGATCAAATGGCATACCAAAACTTCATTAAGACATATATGAATGCCTTACAACCTCTTCTTTATCCTTACAAACCTGCACATGTGTTATATCTCTTCAAGCTATCAAACACTACTTTTTCATTCATGTAATAGTACCACATGCTCTATTTGACATCAATGATAACCAAACATTAATAACCATGCTCAACAATCTCCCCCTTTATCATTGATGACAAAACACCCTCAAAATGACTTCATTTAAACTTCTTCATTTTGATCTTTCTCCCCCTTTGGCATTAATGACAAAGGGTCTCTTCCTTAACATGCCAACAAACATTACTCAAAATCAATGTATGCATTCAAATAATTTTTAAGATTCTTATGATAATTACATACTTTCAATTAAATGAATCAATTTCTCTCCCTTTAACATACACCAATCTTATCTTGGACTTATCTGATCTTTGGACCTAACAGACTACTCATAGAGATTAGAAAGCTCCCCCTAACATCAAGCTCCATCTCATGTCATTTTTTATTTGAAATACCTCAATCTAAACTTGGGCTTCTCTGATCCTTAGACCTATCTATCTATAGAACTCACAAGATCCCTTTACTAATACATGCAGATTAAATGCCTTATCAAAACATATGAGTTGGTTTGATCAAGTCATTATATCAATATTGTTGAATTAACAACTGTATTAGAATTCTTCATATCTACACCATGACTATAAAATATCACATATTCTCCCATGCACATCATTCATAGCTTCTTAAATCCACTCAAGCTAATTGAGTTAGCTCTCCCTTACTTCATGGCATACATAATTTGTAATCTATTAAACTTTGAGACCTTCATGATATCAAAGATATGATAGTGCATTCTCCTCATACTCCATATTAACCTTGTCTTTATTTCTTCATTATTTTATCAATCAATTTAAGAAATTGATAATATCTTACCTTTAAGACCAAACATCCTGAACACACCTTAAGCACATTAGGCAATAAAATATCTTGATAACTCACCATCCTTGATTAGAACTTGGAAATATCCATTCTATACTTCCATACCTTCAAAACCAATAACTTCATTCTTCACCATTTAACTAACTAGACCATCCCTCATATATGATCAAAACTTTAACTTTAGAATCATTGTATCTAAGAATATCTTATCATGTTCTTGCATAGTAAACCAACACATCTTATTATGACCTTTCTTATTTTATAACATCAACCAAAGATCAAATGACATCCACCATGATTCCTATTGTGTATCAAGTGTCTCCTTGAAGCTTAGATAGAGATACCCTAACCCATAATGTCCTAGAGCAATGTGAAACTAGGATTTTCCCACAACTCCTCATATTCCTTCTCCTCCTTGGTCATATGATACTGATAGTTATTATTTTTCTTCTTAGTATTAAGAGAAGAAACATGTTCATCTATTACAATATTCTCCTTTTATTTTAAGAAAAAATTATCAATACATGGAGATATAAAATATTCATGACGTACATTTTCATCTAAAGAAATAACCTCATCACTAGGCATTGAAAACTAATGTTCTTTGCATGGAACTTGTTTAATAATAGTAGGACATTTACTTGTATCCATACACACCTAATAACTATCCTTAATTATCACCTTGGTATTTTCTTTGATCTCAACTTGAACTAAGTTTCAAATCTCTTTTTCTTCAATTGCTTATCCATATTGTACCTTGGATCACCTTCAAGTGGTTAAACTTGCATACAAGGTCCTTCTCTAATACCAATTGTTAGAGGTACAATCACTAAGAGGGGGGGGGGGCGTGAATCAGTGATACTAGCTATTAAATCTAAATCACAGCTCTTAAACATTTATCATACATCAACTTGGTCAAGAAACATAAACATGAAATCACATACATCCAAAACATACATAAGAGTATACATCATATGAACACATCATATATATGGGAGACCCTCTTAGGGGATAAAACCCATTAAACCATTCAAGATGGGATAAAACCATATAAATCAAGATCCAAAATTTATACCAGTACCCACTAATCAATTAACACCCATCCCTTAGTTTAGTGAGACACCAATCCCACAAGGAGTTTTTTCCCTTATCTAGCTGAGCACCCACTATAACTAGACATTTAACAATCTTTACCTTGAAAGGAGGAAACAACCCCTAGGTAACCAAGCACCCACTTAGCTACCTAAATAAATCATCTTGAACACCTGATATTATTATTCAATTGATGTTGATCACCTTTTTTTCACTCTTCACCTTCTCTCTTCCACCCAAATAGTTTCAAGGTCTCATTCGCTCAATCTTCCTCTTCTAGGCTCATTAGGTCTAGTGATCTATTACCCACCTAAAAAAGCTTGATCAGATCAAAATGATTAGTCCAATTTTATATTTAATGATCCTCACTAACCTTTACCTTCTCTTTCAAATGTTCTTTCCTTTTCTTAAATCTTCACATTCACAACTAGCACAATTAGTCCAATTATGCCTCGTATTTATACCATTTTATTCCTTTAACCCATCTTGTTTGGTCAAGATGATTTACATAGTTTAAATAAATTTAAAATAGGTCCAGACACATGTTACATGTGATAATAAAAATCTTCATAGGTCAATCACTACCTTAATATCCCCAAACCACCATTAGGTCTTGGTGAGACCTAAAACAATTAGGCCTTCATACTCATACATTACATGTGAGACTTACTTGGACCACCTTAATTATTTACCAGTGATTTGAATACATTAAAAAAATATAATATCCCATTTATTACTCTCATATGGTTCCATTCCACTTGTAAAACCAAGTCACACCTTGAACCTACCAAATAGGTCTCCTTGCTTTTCAGGTCTTCATACACAGAAAACACAGTCTCAAACTTCTAAAGCAACTACTCAAATATTTTATAGTTATATATGATTATATCACATGGGTGAAAAATTTATGACCTCCTATACACTTCCATGTTCTTTATACAATTAAACATAATATTTAAGCACTCAATTCAATTCTCTTAAAATGACCACTCAGACTAATCACACACAATGAAAATATAGTCAAGTTATTTTGATTCTCTATAATTGATCAAGGGTATTCTATGAAAAAAAGCCTTATAATAATATTTATATACTTATATAACATCTCCATGCCCATTTTATTATTAAATTATCCTCAAAACATCTTCAACACATTCCTGTAACATGGTCACTCAATCTGCCAATGCATTTAATAAACATAGTCAACTTCTAATCCTTTATTCATACTAAATATGGACTGGTAAAACCTAAAAAATTTATAAAAATAGTATTAATGTATTATAAAACACTATTAAATATTTATTTCATCTTTAAACATTAAACACTATCAATAACAACTCAATTAACTTTATTGGGTCACTTGTAGAACATGGTCAAATACACAGTCAAATTTGGAGCTCATTGGCTTTGACTTTACAAACATTCAAATCTTTAAATTAACTTTTATAAATTAAAATTTAATTCCTTTACAACTTATATTTTTAATTAATCAATAAATTAAACTTGGATCAAAATATATAGCTCAAAAACTAAGCATTAGTTCTCCCTTACAAATTCTAATATTCAAATTCCAATGGTCACTAAACAAATGTTAAACATAAAACATGTTGACCTCATCTCATGCACCATAAAAACATTGACCAAATTCTCACCATATATATCCTTATATCATCTTCTACTTTATATTTTATTTCTCACTATTGATCTAAGATCTGAACTCTCATGATTGTGTCACTTGGCATCTTTGCATGCCTTTTGTGCACATTGACTCTTTGACTCACTATGCTCCATCCATATTCTAACTTTATCATCATATGCTCACTATTGATATTATATACAATCTCCATAATTTCACACATGTCACTATCATGTTCATTCTTTGACAAATTGACTTTTATGCACATTATGCATCAAGATCTATGATTTAACATGCACCATTAAATCTACTGACTAGTTAACCTCAGACTTCAATGTAGTTAAACTTGATGGTCTCTAGCCCATCTTAGTATACAAGACCAAATTTTAAGGTTTATAAATTGAGCTATAAAACACTTATAGATTCAAAATATTTAGGGTAGCTTCTTAGCACTATAGACAACATCTTCATGAAAACCTTTGACCACTATTGACTTTTTAAGTACCTATATTAATTACACAAACTTTGTAGATCAATCATATCTCATGACATGGAGTGATTTTGTATCTTATCTTAAGTTATAATATTCATGTTTCTCATTCAAAAATATCAAATGACACACCATAAATTCATCAAGACATCTTGGATGCCTCATAACCTCTTCTTTGTCCTTACAGATCTACACATGTGCCATATCTCTTCAATATATCAAACACTACTTCTTTATCATTAATGTACTATTAACACATTCTCTCTTTGACATAAATGAAAACCAAAAATTAATTACCATGCTTAATATGTAGCTCCCCATGTTATGTGCATGTGTGCAATAGTGATCCTTGAATGTATTGAACTTGTAACCTAGATTTCAATACTTGGAAAATAGAAATGTTGGCTTGGATTGAGGTTCTTTAGAATTATCTAATACTTATCCTTTATTAATGATTGGTAAATTTGGAATAATAGAGTAGTTCCTTAATGTGTCAATATTAAAGTATGTTTGATAGATGTTTGTTAGATAGTTATTGGGCTTAGACCTATTTTATATTTATATGAGACTCTTTGGGAAAATTTTCACACTATTGACATGATAGATGGATAGGTCAACAATAGGAATTAATTTAATTTGAAATGTTATCATTTCTTGTTGTGGTATGAAACCATCAAACTCAAGTGGTACCATCAAATAGTATGTTCTAAGTCTAGAATTAATGTCTAGTAGATAAGAACACTAATATGATGATTTATAGATGTTTAAATATGATAATTAACTATTTTTAAAAATACTAGGTGAACTCATTTAAGTTATTAATACAAACTAGAGAGGATTGGACCCATCAAGAGTATGTAAATGTGAGATAATGGTGAATAAATTCATATATGTATGCACAAGTCATGTAGGTTAAATATAGGTCAATACTGATATTGTAAAGTATTTTATACCAAATTTTAGTATATAAAATTGCCTCCCTTTTATTTTAGTATTAAAGTGCAATACAAATACTAGAGTAAAATTATAAATATATGTACCTGAGTATGAAAAACATACTTTGTCTTTAGGGTAAGGCTTAAAATGTCTAGTTTTCTTCAAGAAAACCTCCAATGAATATGTAGTAGTCAATATCCATGAAATAAAATATGAAATATAAACTATAATTTCAAATTTAAAACTTAAGAGTAAGGAAGGATTACACATGTAAGTGATTACAGCATGCTTCCCTATAACTTGGTGGATTCAATGCTTTATTAATGAAATAGTAAATAATTATGTTTCCTTATTGAAGTACTTGGAGAGTTTAGGTCATTATGCCCCAAATTTGTGTACCTAAAGTAAGGTCATGGGTTGGAAAGATAAATACCCCAAACCCTCATGAATAGAGACTAGTTCAAGGGCCATTAAGCATCGCTAAACTTCAATTACACTAAATGATTTAAATAATCTTACAATCATCTTATAACCCCAAGATGGAAGGTAGGACCCACATATTGGGCTTTTTATGAGTGATTCTAAGGCCATTTAGCATCATTTAACCTCAATTATAGGACCTCAAAAATGGTGAATCAACCCCTAAATATAGGCTTATATATTCAAGGTTACTCACTTATAATTACCATTGATTATATTTGAAACTAATTAACTATTGTAGTGTGTATGTGTATGAACATTTTTCATACCCCATGAATCAGTGCCAACTTATAACTCAATAGTGATAACATGACTTATACTCATACCTAAAATATAATATAATTAGATTTAACATGAAATGGAATGTTATGCATGCATATGCTATTTGTTCTCAACATAAGAACCTATATCTCATGATGCTAAAAAATGAGTACATATACATTGCATATACCCCCAAATGTATTTTAATATGTGAATATTGGAAAACTTGTAACTTCTAATCATGTAAAATTATGTGCATTTGTATGCTATATGAACTCAAGTGTATCTAAATATGTACTTGTATCCCTAAAAATTGAGTAAATATACATGACATGTGCCTAAAAAGGTGTCTAAAATATGTAAATATCGATCATAATTTGATATCTAAACCACTCTACAATCTCTAAATCTAGTATTTTATCCCAAAATATAAATTTTATGCTCATGTAAACTTAAGTATTTATTATAATCCCACTAATATGCCCCATTTTGAGGTGAGGTTTATAGCCTAAAAGTCATTTCATCTCAAAATAAAGAACTAATTTTATCATGTTATGCATAAATATGTAATCATGTATAATCATGTCACCATGTGGATAATATGTTATCATAGTAATGTATGTGTCATCAAGACATGTATGAAACATATGTAACTCAAATCATACAATTATTATGTCAAGATAGATATAATAATTAGGCACACAGTAGTAAACATCACTAATAAATGTATTGAATAATACTACACAATAAAATATACATGATATGAATAGTGAAATTAAACACATGGGTATGTGTGTGTTATGGATCATGGCATGCACAAACTCATAAAATTCAACCAAATTAACAATCTCAACAATATTAATAGACATGTCATGTTCATGATGCACATAATAGTATCACATGCAATAACACTCAATATCACACATAAGGTCAAGGGTTTCATACAAGGAACATGAAAATGTCATAACAAACAAGGCCAAGAGGCCAAAAATAAGGGACATAAATATGTTTCAATAAAAAATGCCTACAGGCCAAAATAAGGGATATAAATATGTTGTAATAAATAAGGACAAGGTGCCAAAAATAAAGGACATAAATATGTTGCAACAAAAAAGGCCAAGGTGGCACACACAAGGGACATGAAGATGTCACAACAAAAAAAGCTAGTGGTATTTACACACAATAAAAGTAATGGATATCCTATCATGAAATAAAAACCACATCAATGAAGCATAGAATAAGTCACACTAGTATACATTATCAATGTATGTCAATGTCACTGCTTAGTAAAGTAACATATCCATGTAGCATTATATAAAGTATGAGTAATAGAAATACATGTGTAAGAAATTAATGTAACTCAATGTGGAAAAATTTCATAGAATTATCTAACCTATATGAAGGTAACCTATAGAATAACATGCCTCTATTATTATCATAGCTCCTAGGTATATGAAAGTCTAACATGTATGTATCTATAGTAAGTAAAATATTTTCAAAAATACTTGATTGTGTCTAATTTACTCCCTTTAATAATTAATAAACTTGTCCACTTAATCAGTACATATTTTTCTACTACACTCTATCCTATGTATAATTGAATATCTATTTTATCTAACAAATTTTCATTTTCCACATATATAAATATATAAATTTAAAAAAACACCTTTATGCATTAGTATGTTTTATTCTAGACCTAAATTTTAGCATATATCCTTAAGTACAAGTACACTATGTATGGATAAATATTCCATGCATTTGTGTCCTTATTACACACTGGTGTCCATATCATACAAATGGTCATTTTTAAATGAAATCTTATCTTCAGTCAGCCTTCACATTTTTGGGCTTCTTAGCATGAGCATGTGGCCATCCCTTAGAATTTTTATAAATACACATTGAATTCACTTTTATGCAACTTGTTAAAAAATTCTATTCAGAGGATTATACATAATTGCACATTGAGAAAAATTCCTTATTTTCTCCAAATGAGGTTTCAATACCCTCAAGTAGTCTATGAAGTCTTAATTAATTTTATACATCCCTAAGTCAAAATGATCAAATATTCAAGCCTATTATAATATGCATTAACATATTCAAATGAGCACACTTGAACAAATCACTTAGGTGGGAGAACTACATGGAGGTTTGATCCCTCTCTAGAGTATTGGTATGTAGGTTGTGCTCAATACAGTGGGGTATCAAGATCTAGCACAAATCCACATGTTATCCTCTTTTTAATCTTTCATATCAATTATTTTTCTTTTGGCACACAATATATGATTTTAAACATCAAATAATAATGTGTTCACATAATGTGCATTACAGAGAATAAAACATCACAAATAGACAAATTTTACACAGTCACATAAGACTCTACCCTAATTTTAGGCTCTTTAAAAAATTAAAAAACCACTAGATAGGGAGCCCAACACCCATTACTCGCATCTTTACTAGGATTTTTTTATCTATACAACATATCAAGATCAACTTCTAGGAAAATTTTGGGTTTTCATCATTATCATTGTTCATTTATATTTTAGTCAACATAGTCAAGATAATGCACCAAAAATCTAAGTATCTCTCTTTTTCATAATTTAGTCTTATTTTTATTCATTATATTTCTTCAATTCTAATTTATTGATTTCAGTTTCCTATTTTTGAATACATTTATAGAACCCTACTATATCCTATCTATTTATTAGAATTAGGATTAATCCACCATAGTTAATTCAATTCAAGATAAAACATTTGGTGAACCTAACAATTGATTGAACCTTGTTCAAATGATAAGTATTTCTTAGGGTTCTAACCTTATAATATTTCAAAAGAAAATGTCACAAGGTATTATAGATTTCCATTTTTCTTTCATTTATCCTCTTTATGATATTTTTATATGCCACCTAAGAAACTTTCCTTTAATATCTTTTAAGGTTAAGTGTTAGGCTAGGTAAGACTCCCGTTGAGCATAGTCAACTTAAAATGGATTCTACAAATGTATATATTATTTCTTATTTTGATGATAAAATTGATAATAAACATTTTCAAAAATAACATCAAAATGAACAAGATAACCAAATTTATCAATATTTCAAAATTAAAAAACTGTAAAAGATACCTATGATTCAGATAAGATTCACCCCGATGAACTCAATGGGGTGGATCAATAATAATTTCAACATTTATATTCATTCTGACATGGCTTCCATTAAAACCCACAATATATACTTAATTTAATTTAAATCCTTTACCTATTGGTATTTTATCTCCAAAGCTTCATTTGTATGAAGGAAAAGGATATCCTAAACAACACTCGAATATTATCACATAGCATGTTTGGACATTACCTTCAATGATAAATTTTTAACCAAACTATTTCCAAGAATCCTAAAATATTGGGCTTTGTGTTGGTTCTATGACTTACCATATCAATCTATGAAATAATTTAATCCATTAATTTTTTACTCAAACACTTTTCTATCAATATTGATGGCAAACTTTATTATGCACAAATTGTAAAGCTTAGACAAGGTTCTAATGAAACTATCAGTGACTATATGATTTTTATAAGATTAATCTTTCTAAAATGACTCACATTCATGAATAATGACCTATAAAATGTTTTAAAACAAATTTTGATTGCACCATTACATGAATCAATCATATTCAAGAAATTTAAGTCATTTTAATAAATTTTTCATAATATAAAAGATAGAGAATTCAAGCTTATTAATTTTAAAAAATTCATGTATACACTAACAACTAATTTAATAGATACAACAAAGTGTCAAAAAAAATCCATCCTATAAATCAAATATCAAGATACCAAAGTAGATGATAATTTGATAGTCAATGTTATTTCTTAGCCTACTAGTAAAATTGTTTTATTAGAATAACAAAAAGTCAAATTTACTATATTAGCATAACCACCTCACAAATTATTCCAAATAATAATTGAATATATATTATGACTTTGCCTCCTCCATGTGAGATTGATGTGAACAAGACACCAAGTAAATTCTTTGACAATAATGAATTTTTTATTACCATAGGTGTAATGGTTATTTTACAAATTGGTGTTTCAAAGTTAAACACATAATTCAAGATTTACTTGATGATAATGTCATTGAATTCAATACTCCTATAAAGGAACATAAACCTCAATAAAATGACAATTCTAAATTGAAAAATTTCTTGAGTTATTTCCTAATCATGATATTACTAAGCATACTTTATTATTTCATCACACATCATAATCACCCATATCCTACATCATAGTATCATCCTTTATATAGATGAATCATTGGTATAATTTAAAATATCTAACCATGTCCTAAGATTACTTTTGATGATACTAAAATTATGGAGGATGATTCATATTTTCATGCATTTATATTAGATCCTACCTTTATCAACAATTTATTTACAGTATGCTAATTAAGAATGGATCAAGGGAGAAACTATAGACATGTAAATTAGCATTTAAGATAATACATTTCACTTATGACTACTCTTTTACACACTTAGCTTTGGACCCGTCCTAGGGTCCTTTTGATCACTTTAAACCACCTTAGCATGGATTACTCACTCTTCTAAGTTGATTCATGACCATAAAATGCATATATCCATCATTTTATCAAACTTATCCATCACTCAAGCCATGGTAGATGTTGTTCCCAAAATCTGTCACTCATTTTAGTGGACAACATGTCAACTATTTTAGTCCTGTAGGCCAAAATTCTCTCTTACATTCTCAAAAAATGTTCTGAGCACTACAATTCTTAAATTATTCAAGATTTTTCAGCTAAAGGACTCGCAAGTTCAACAGGTTCAACAACTTCAACAAGAAAGTTCTCACAAAGAAACAAGTTCCCAACACTTAGGCATTTCAAGGCTGGTTCAATGCTGAAGTTCAATAAAAAGACTTAGCATTGAGATTCAAAAAAGTGGAATGAACCATTAAACCATTGAACCCCACCTCCAAAGGTTCAAAGGTTCAATAGTTTCAAAGGTTTAATGACATTGGCAAACTTAAAGAGTTAAGCGCTTTGGCATGTTCAAAGTTCAACCGCTTCAGAAAGTTCAACGAATTCAAAGGACTTAAATAAAAGAAGGCTTCAAAGAGTGTAGGTTGAACTGTTGAATCATTGAACCTTGAACCAAAATGGTTCAATGAGTTTAAAGGTTTAATGAGTTCAATAAGATCAAAAGACTTAAATGAAAGAAGAATTTGAAGAAGAAAGATTGAACCGTTGAACCGTTGAACCTTGAACCAAAAGAGTTCAAAGTTTAAAGGTTCAACAAGTTAACTAAAGTTTGAGAGACTTAGAAGAACAAAGGATTCAAAGAGCTAAGGAAGAAATGTTGAACCGATTGAACCTTGAACCAAAATGGTTCAAAGTTCAAAGGTTCAATGAGTTCAACAAAAAAGAAAAGGATCCAAAAACTTTGAAGGACCAAGGGATTTTGAGAAAGAGAATGAACCATTGAACCTTGAACCAAAATGGTTCAAAGTTCAAAGGTTCAAAGGTTTAAGGAATTTCAAAGTCTAAATGGAATCTTCAAGTGAAGGAAGAAAGTGAAAGATTCAAGAGACAAGTTCGAAGAGATAGTTCAACCGATTGAACCAAGGAGCCGATTGAACCAAGGAGTCGAAATGGACCACCTAAACTGTTGAACCATTGAATTGATGCACTCTCATGGTCCAAAGGTTCAAGGTTCAAAGTGGTTCAAGTGACAAGTGACCAATGATGTCCCTGTGGACATAAAATTTAAGGTAATAAAATGCCCATTTATTTTCAAATATGGTGTGAAACTTGAAGAATAAACTCAATGAACAGCTGAAGAAAGAGCCGAAAGAGCCTGTCGAAGGTAAGAAGATACCTCGAGAGCTCAAATTGCAATAAGAAAGAGGGAAAGCTATAGTAGATACTAAAATATCTATGCAGGAGTTATTTTTAATTGGTGAAATAGTCCACTAGGTGGACATCAGAGAACTCAAGCACTCAAGGATGTGGCCTATTTTTCTCCATCAAGTAAAGGCGATGTGGACAGCTGTGCAAATATCAAGAAGAGGACCAAATGACTCATGTTGAAGAGAAAACATTCAAGATGATTCTATACACCAAAGTCAAGGCTGATGCCTTATTTTAGCATGGCCCCTTAATAGAACTAAAAATGCATTCAATGCATTGAATGCAGCATGGGTCATTCCATGAAAGAAAGCACCCAAGTCTTTCTTGGAGTGCTATGTATTGTAATCTCTTATTTTTATGTAAAGGAGATCTTTTTTTTTATCAGAAGCAAAACTCTACCCAAATTGAAAGGCATTACTGAGACTTTGAGCTCAAATTGTTAATCATATTTCATCATTTGAATGAGAAAGTAAATGACCTTTGAGACTTTGTGCTGTAATAGCTTGTGTTGTTGAGGAAATTGTTCTTATGTTTGTTTCTTAAATGTGTTCTTGTCCATTTAATTAAATAAGTATAACTAGTGGAACTAATTAGGAAGGTGTCCTGAAGCTAACCGTGGAGAGACTTTGTGATGCCACAATTGTCTTTAGTGTGTTTGTTTTCTATTTTTGTTTAAAGGATCTTGGGACAACTTTGTGCCCCCATTGTTATTCGTATTTCACTCTTTGGTAGTTGAGGTGGATACTTTGTGCTACACCTCATTTTGCTAGTTATTGCACCTTGTTATAGTTACTTGTTACCTACCAAAAAGAATTCTTTCTGTTTACTATAGACCACTTTTGAAAGAAGAGAAGTGCCTTCTATCATTTCACTAGGATTTCTCCTATATCTGTGAACATCATCTCTAAAAAAAGAGAGATGGATGGTGTTGTCCTACCCCTGAGTGTTATTTTTAGCTTATTTGTAATATATATATATATATATATATAGTATATATTACCTCATAGTTATAGGGAACCTCCCATTGATGAGAGGAGAGATTTGTCCCCTTTTGATGTGGTAAACCTATACATTTGGCTGATCAATCTGCTTATGATGTGGTTGAAATGACTTATTTTTCCCATCAATTAGTTGGTGACAAAATATTCACCCAATAGTTTTTGGTGACTCTACTCAGGAAAGAACGTGCACTTTGAAGCCTTAAGCTTCAAACTAAAGTAGTTCCAGTTCTTTCAATTTCAATTTTACACTCTGGTAGATCCATGGTATACATGAAGCTAGAGAGATAAAGGTATTATTGACCCTGTATTTGATTTGGTATAGCAAAGTGATTTTGATCCTTTCTCTTCACCATCTCACCTTTAGAAAACTAGGAGTTCTCCTCCTACCAACATCAAGTCTCCATTACGAGGCAAAGCATCTATTTCTACTATTAGCAGAGCTTTGTCAATACATACCCCTAAGGCATTTGTTATCCCTCCCTTTACTAGTCAAATCATGGTAGTTCAAGGCCCTTGGGGTAACTCTTTTGGCCCACTCAATTTAAATCCACCTCTACATGATCTACCACGTAGTTCAAGGAAGAATTTTCTCAAATTATTTGGTAATGGGAGAGTTCATCCTGATGAACATATTGTAGCCTTCAACATAGCTTGTGGTGTGATTGGCATGGAGCATGAGGATGTAGCAGTCAGGCTATTTATGGAGACGTTACAAGGTGATATTGTAGACTGGTTTTATCATTTTTAGGCCCAGACTATGACTGACTGGAACACTCTCAAAGCCAAATTTGAAGTTAAGTTCAAGCCTATAGAAGATGCACATGCCCTGCTAGCCTAGCTCACACAAATGAAGAAAGAGCCTCATGAACCTATGAGGGACTTCATAGCTAAGTTTGACAAGCTGAGGAACATGATTCTTACAATTACTTAGCTAAAAGTTAAGAATCTCAAATGTTTCTTCAACTCTCAGCTTCTTAAAGTGAGTTTCTTATTGAGATGGGCTGGCCACATAGACCTTGTTGCAGCTCAAGATTTGTCTAATGAGTGTTAGGTTGTGGAGCTAAAAGCTTCAATTATGCAAACAAAGAGGAGGTTGCTAAAGTTTTAGAGACACTAACATCAGTAGTATAACTAACATCAGTCATGATGAATGCAGAAGGCAACCGGCATCGGCAGGGAGTCGGCCAATGTCGATCAGCACCAATTAGATAGGGACTGACGTCGGTCACTTGTGTGTTCCAAAACTGTTTGTTGCACGAACAGTTAGTTTGTTAAACTAATTATTTGCATGTAAAGGCTATTTTGAGTCTTGAGCTGTGTGTCTATTATTAGTAAACTAAGAGTCTAAGTTATTGTTTAAGTCTGGGATCTATTTATAGACCCATTGGCATGTATTGTAATCATGAGCTAAAAAGGAAGGCAAGGAAGATCCTTCCATTGTAAGATCATTGAGTTGTAAGTTGTTGCAAGCTCATAGGAGACCTACATGTGTAAGTATGGTCTATTGAATTGCAGGTTGCAGGTTCATGGGAGATATACTTGAAGTACTTTAGAGTGCTTGGTATTGGTAGGGTTATTACTGACTAGTTGGAGAGTTGAACACCAATTTTGTGTGTGAGTTGTGTGTTGGGACTATTTTTGGTAGGAGAGTGAACTTTTGAAGAAGAATTATTGTACACTTGAGGTGTGGGAAGCCTCTAGAAGGTGGAAGAAGAAGTGGCATCTTCTTTATTGTATTCTTTTCTATACGAGTATTAATACAAGATAGTGTATTGTCTCTCATATTCTGTGCTATTTGTGAATTCTAGTTACTTGTACTTCTGGATAATTTCGCATGTTTAATTGCTTGTATTTGGTAATCATATTGTGCTCTTTCTAAGGAGAAATATCCTAACAAGTGGGATAAAAATAAGGTGTGTTGTTCTTGGATTCCCCAACAACTAGTATCAGAGCTTTTGGCTGGGATACTAACAGGTTGTATCAGATCTGGTTAGTGTGTGTTGATTACAAGTTACTCACAGGGGTTTCTGTTTGAGTGGGAGTAGAGCAACGGCAAAAGAAAGTAATCTATGAATGGAGAAGTTTAATGGCAAGAACTATCAATTATGGAGGATGCAGATTGAAGATTATCTGTATCAAAAAGATTTGTACTTACCGTTGGGTGGGGTTGATTGCAAGCCCCGGGATATGAAGGATGAAGAATGGGAGGTTCTTGATCGGAAGGCTCTGGGATCTATAAGGTTGAGTCTTGAATCATCTATGATTTCCAACTTATCACACGCTAAGACAATGGTAGAGTTGATGGAATCTTTGGCAAATTTATATGAAAAACCCTCAGCTTCGAATAAGGTATTTCTTATGAAGCAATTATTTAATTTGCAAATGTTGGAAGGTGGATATGTACATAGTCATCTTAGTGATTTCCATGGTTTGGTAAACCAGTTAAATTCAGTCAATATTGTTTTTGATGATGAAATTAAGGCTCTCTTAATCTTATGTTCATTACCTAAAAGTTGGGAGAGTTTGGTAATGGCAGTTAGCAATACTGCGTCTGCTTCAAAAATCTTAAAAGTGGATGATATTGTGAGTGTAATATTGAATGAAGAGATTCGTAGGAAAAGCATAGGTGAATCATCAGGAAATGCTTTGAGTGTTGAAGGTAGAGGAAGTCAAAGAGAGAAGATAGAGCATGGGAGATCAAGGTCAAAGATAGGCAGGAGATCCAAGTCCAGGTATGGCAGAATAACCTGCTGGAAATGTGGAAAGCAAGGGCACTTAAAGAGAGACTGTAGGTCAGATGAAGATCAGCATGAAGGACATGAAGAAGAAGAAGTAGATGTTGTGGATTTCATTGCACAGGATGCTCTGGTATGTTCTTTGGATAAAGTAGAATCTTGGGTTTTAGATTCTAGTGCCTCTTTTCATGCATCCCCAAATAGGGAATTTTTTCATGAGTATGTCTAGGGAGACTTTGGAGAAATTTGTTTAGGGGATGGTAAGCCTTGTCATATGGTTGGCAAAGGGAAAGTGAAGCCAAAATTGCAGACAGGTAACACATGGGTGTTAGAGGAGGTCATGCATGTCCTAGTTCTGGAGTGGAATTTGATTTCGGTAAGAAGTTTGGGTGATGAGGGTTGCACAGTAACTCTCATAGTAGACTCTTGGAAGGTTACCAAGGGTGCACTTGTTGTAGCAAGAGGTAAGAAAGTAGGTACGCTTTATCTATCTACTTGTATTACTGATTCTCTTTTTGGGTTATCTACTTCAGCTATAGATTCAAAGATGTGGCTTAATAGGCTTGGTCACATGAATAAGAAGGAGATGCATGTTCTTGAGTTAAAGGGTATGCTTTTAGATTTGAAAGGCATGGATCAAGATTTTTGTATGTAGAAGAAGAAGATGGCGTTTCTTGAGGAATCTGATGTTAGTGACAAGAACAGGAAAGCCTTGGCTTTCAAGGAGAAGATGATGGACATGTATCAGTTAAAGGGGCTGAAGAATTTTGAGCAAAACAAGGGTGATTTGGACAAGGGTTTGATCCAAAAGGAGCTCGCGGGTAGAAGTCATTTCTCATAAGAAAAACACAGAGACCGGCGTCTTTTAGAAAATCGACGTCGATGTCCAGACAGGGACCGATGTCGGCTATGTTTAGCTCAATGTCGGTGACTCAGGGATAGATAAATAATGGTGTCAGCCAAGGGGAACCGACGTCGGTGATGAGGCAGTCGCATGGAACTGATGTCGGTTGGGTGCAGACTGAGATGTGACCGGCATCGATCACTGAGATGGATTTTGGGTGGACAGCAAGCTATCAAGGAGTCTCAAGCACCCATATGGAGGACTTAAAGGGTAATTAAGCCTCAAATTCATCATTTCCCTTCTTTACACTACTTGTTGCTCACTAATGGTAAAGAACCAAGAAGTTGTTAAAGAATCAGAGCAAGTAGATCCAGGAAACAGTGGGAGCTTGGCATGGATGAAGGATGTGATTCCTTGAAGGAGAACCAAATAGGAGTTTTGGGTGGAGTTGCCAGCTGGAAGTAAGCACTGAAAGATGAATGGATGTTTAGGATAAAGAAGAATGGGAATGGACATGTGAGATAGAAGGCTAGGGTGTATGGTCTTGAATAAGCTGCAAAGCAATGGAGGTTTGATCATTGTGTTTCTCTTTACCAGGTTGGATAATATTAGCTACATTATCCTATTACTGTATGATGTGCTTGTTGCAGGGTTACATATACAGGGAGTTACTGAACTAAAGGTAAAGCTAGTTCAGAGGTGTGTCATGAGGAATCTGGGAGCAGCAAGGTTCTTTGGCATGAGTGTGTTCTAGGGACATGGAAGGTCATATGTTGACTTTGTTTCAAGATGATTGTGTGAGACCGGTTAGCATGCTGATGGTTGGACAGTTCATAAAATAGTGTATTGATTCACATAATGAGGTTAAGTGCATGGTATAAACTAGACCTAAGTTTTCCCAAGCAATGGGAGTTGTCACAAGTTTGGAGCCAATCTAGGAAAGAAGCATTGGAGGGCAGTTCAGTGGATTCTTAAAGGGACCATCAGCAGGTGCACATGTTATGCAGGGTCAAGTTATTTTCTACATGAGTTTGTAGATGTGGATGTGGTAGGTGATTTGGATGACAGGAGGTGCACCACAGGATTTGTGGTGGTTGGTCTTCAAGAGTGATCTTGAAGAGGGATACAATGCCAGGAAACAAACTAGATGATGTACAGGTATAGGTACAGTTGCAGCTATATATCTCTAAGTGGAATATTGTTAGGTTGTGGAGCTAAAAGCTTCAACTATGCAGATGAAGAGGAGGTTGCTGAAGTTCTAGAGACATCGGCATCAGCAGTATAACTGATATCGGTCATGATGAATGCAGAAGGCAACCAGCATCGGTAGGGAGTCAGCTGATGTCAATCAGCACCAGTCAGACAGGGACCAACGTCAGTTGCCTGTGTGTTCCAGAACTATTCATTGCACGAATAGTTAGTTTGTTGAACTAATTGTTTGCATGTAAAGGCTATTTTGAGTCTTGAGCTGCTTGTCTATTATTAGTAAACTAAGAGTCTAAGTTATTGTTTAAGTCTGAGATCTATTTATAGACCCATTGGCATGTATTATAATCATGAGCTAAAAAGGAAGGCAAGGAAGATCTTTCCATTATAAGATCATTGAGTTGCAAGTTGTTGCAAGCTCATAGGAGATCTACATGTGTAAGTATGGTCTGTTGAATTGTAGGTTGCATGTTCATGGGAGATCTACTTGAAGTACTTTAGAGTGCTTGGTACTGGCAGGGTTATTACTGACTGGTTGGAGAGGTGAACACCAATTCTGTGTGTGAGTTGTGTGTTGGGACCATTTTTGGTAGGAGAGTAAACTTTGAAGAAGAATTACTGTACACTTGAGGTGTGGGAAGCCTCTAGAAGGTCGAAGAAGAAGTGGCATCTTATTTATTGTATTCTTTTTTATACAAGTATTAATACAAGATAGTGTATTGTCTCTCATATTTTGTGCTATTTGTGAATTTAGTTACTTTTACTTCTTGATAATTCTGCATGTTTAATTACTTGTATTTGGTAATCATATTGTGCTCTTTCTAAGGAGCAAGATCCTAACAAGTGGGATCAGAACAAGGTGTGTTGTTCTTGGATTCCCCAACAATGAGGTGGAAGATGATCTCATCTTGGTGAGAAAGATAAGGAGAGATCCTAACAGAGGCAAATCTTCTTCATCTTCTGAATACTCATCTATAGACACCACTGATCTAATGGTGTAAAATCTAGAAAATGAGTTGCTAGCTCTCAGAAAGCAAATGGCACAAGGAATGTCAGCTCCTCCTTCATACCAAGATATACCAAGGAGGACATTCCCCAATCATTCATACCAAGGCAATACTGCCAAGAATTAATGGCAGCCAAATCATCTTCCTCCCCCTCAGGGGAAACTTACTATTGAAGTAGCTCCAGCTAACTCAGCAGTTGGATACCTTGAAATAGAATCAATTTTTTTTTTCAATCTGAGTTGAACTAGGAAGATGACGCTAATATCTTCATAGAGTGAGAAGAAGAATTAGCTGGTGACTCCAACATTGGTTTCCTGAATTACTAGGATGAACCCAGAAGTAAAGGTGAAGCATTAGATGGATCATATGTTGTATTCACTCGATCCCAGAACTAGTTAGCCCAGCAAGATGATAAATAAAAAATAGGGTGACCTCAACCATTAATTTCAATTGCTAAGTGGGGAACCACTCTGTCTTTTCAATCAAAGGACCTGGTGATCCCTAAAAAATTAAGTACCTCAAATACGCCTTCACCTTCAACTTCAATTTTGTAGATCAGTACCTCCCCCCCAAAAAACCAAAAGGATGAATTGCCTTCCCCTATTCATAATTCATTTCAGGTATTTGATAGAATTGACCATGTCAAGAAAACCAAAATTCAAATGTCTAAATTTGAATTCCTGCAATCCAATTCTAAGTAGTTGGATAAGTTGGTTCAGTGTGTAAAGAATAAAAACATCCCCACAGGGCTAGCTATTCCAAAGGTGACTCCCACGTCCACCCAGAATAACCTTGTTATTGCTCCTCATGTTGCTCTCAAAAGGATAGAACCATTTTATGTCTCCCTATTGATAAATGGATACTAGTTGAACAATTGTATCATAGACTCAGGTGTGTCTGACAATGTCATGCCTACCAAAGTGGTAGAATCTCTTGGACTCACACTAACCAAGACCTTTGGGAGATGTTTCTCCATGGAAAATAAATAAGTGCCACTATTGGGACAAATCAAGGACACCTAATTTGCATTTGTGGCATTCTTAGACAAGAGAATCAAGATGACAGTCCTCGTGACCGACGTCCCAGCCTCATATGGCATTCTTCTTGGACAAATTTTTTGCAAGGATGTTGGTGGCAAGCTAAGTATGGACCTGTCTAAAGTGAGGATCCCAATCAAAGGTGTCATACAGAGATTGCTCCTTGAGAAGGAGGAAAAATACATTGTCACTCAAACATCAGCACCTAAATCTCATATTCTATTTGAGTCTTCAGGTATGGGTAATTACTTCTTGACCACAGAGGATGTTCATGTGGCAACTAACGAAATTTTTGAATGTGACAATCTAACAATTGATTCAAATAAAATAGTAGAAGAATTGATAGGATGTAGTGTAAGTAAAAAATAATCCTCCCCTCTAATTAAAGAAAAATCTAGGGAAAAATTAGTTTTTAAAGATGTCTAGATTCTAGAATTTGATGGCAGCTATTCTTCTACCGGCTCAGGATCCAGGATTGTGTTGATATCTCCTCAAGGAGATATTTTTCCTTCTTCATACAAGTTGTAGTTTAACAACACCAACAACACTACCGAGTATGAATCTCTATTACTCAAATTGAAGGCTGCCCAAGATAGAGGTGTTAAGCTCCTTCATGTCAAAGGAGATGCTAAGCTAGTGTTTTGTTAGGTGAGGAACCTGTGTCAAACCAAGAACAAAAGATTGCAAAATTATCACAATCTAGTATGGGATCAAATTGAAAGTTTTAAAGCTTTCAATATTTCTATAGCACCCAGAGAGCCTCATAATCATGCAAATTCATTGGTTGTCCCTGTAACCTTCATGATTCTTCACTCCAATTTCAAAGATAATAAATACACTATAAAACTAGTCTTTTGACCAAGTGTGCCTAATAAAGCTAACCATTGGCAGGTGTTTGATGCTGACAATAAAATCATGTGCTCAACTAGACTGGAAGAGCAATAAGATATGGTAGTGGACCATACTGTTGTGTGCCAAAGTCAAGAAAAGAAACTCTTCTGCAAGAGAGCAAGGATTTATGGTTTTTAGATTGAAGACCGTGTCTTGCCATGGGGAAAGAAGAGAGAACCAAAAGGAGTGCACAGAAAATGTGATTTCTAGTGGAGAGTTCCATTTGCCCATCACCGATTCTGGGGAGAAAATGGTTTATTACTAGTTTATCAAGATAGAACACCATTTTCACTATCTCACAATGGGTGGCATCTGAAGCACTTCAATCCTTGAAGTATCAGATAAGATCAGATTGTACATTTGTATATTTGTATATTTGTATAGTCTTTAGTTTTATTTTGTGTTGTTCATTTTTCATTCCTTTTTTTGGCACCTTTATTTTTTAGGTAGCATGACTCTATAGCCCAATGGCATACTTGAAGGCACTAGAGGTTTTGTATTCTACTCCCTTCGATTATTTTTACAATTGATAGAAGTTCCCCAATTGGAGCCAGCTGTTGTTCCCAAAATCCATCACTCATTTTTGGGGACAACATGTCAAATATTTTGGTCTTACAAGCCAAAATTATCACTTCCATTCTCAAAAAATGTTCTGAGCACTACAATTCTTTAATTATTCAAGCTTTTTTAGTTAAGGGACTCATAGGTTCAATAGGTTCAATAACTTCAACAGGCAAGTTCTCACAAAGAAACAAGTTCCCAACACTTAGGCATTTCAAGGCTGGTTTAATGCTAGATTTCAATCAAAAGACTTAGTGGCAGACTTAAAACAAGTGGAATAAACCATTGAACCATTAAACCATTGAACCCCACCTCCAAAGGTTCAAAGGTTCAACGGGATCAAAGGTTCAATGACATCAGTAGACTTAAAGAGTTAAGCGCTTCGGCAAGTTCAAAGTTCAACCGCTTTAAAAAGTTCAATGGCTTCAAAGGACTTAAAGAAAAGAAGGCTTAGAAGAGTGTAGGTTGAATTGTTGAACCATTGAACCTTGAAGAAAAATGGTTCAATGAGTTTAATAAGATCAAAAGATTTAAATGAAAGAAGACTTCGAAGAAGAAAGATTGAACCATTGAACCGTTGAACCTTGAACCAAAAGAGTTCAAAGTTCAAAGCTTCAATGAGTTAAATAAAGTTTGAGAGACTTAGAATAACAAAAGATTCAAAGAGATAAGGAAGAAATGTTGAATTGATTGAACCTTGAACTAAAATGGTTCAAAGTTTAAAGGTTTAATGAGTTCAACAGAAAAGAAAAGGATCCAGAAACTTTGAAGGACTAAGGGATTCTGAGAAAGAGAATGAACCGTTGAACCTTGAACTAAAATGGTTAAAATCTCAAAGGTTTAAAGGTTCAAGGAATTTCAAAGTCTGAAGGGAAGCTTCAAGTGAAGGAAGGAAGTGAAATATTCTAGAGACAAGTTCAAAGAGATGGTTCAACCGATTGAACCAAGGAGCTGAAATGGACCACCTGAACTGTTGAACCATTGAACCGATGCACTCTCATGGTCCAAAGGTTCAAGGTTCAAAGTGGTTCAAGTGACTAAGTGACCAATGATGTCCCCATAGACATCAAATTCAAGGTAATAAAATTCCCATTTATTTTCAAATATGGCATGGAACATGAAGAACAAACTCAGTGAACAGCTGAAGAAAGAGCTAAAAGAGCCAGCCAAAGGTAAGAAGATAGCTCAAGAGATCAAATTGAAATAGGAAAGAGGGAAAGCTATAGGAGTACTAAAATATCTACACAAGATTTATTTTTAGTTTGTGAAACAATCCACCAGGTGGACATCAGAGAGGTTGATCACTCAAGGATGCGGCCTATTTTTCTCCATTGAGTAAAGGCGAAGTGGACAGCTACAAAAATATCAAGAAGAGGATCAGATGACCCATGCTAAAGAGAAGACATTCAATATGATTATGTACACCAAAGTCAAGGCTGATGCCCTATTTTAGCATGGCCCCTTGATAGAACTGAAAATGCATTCAAGGCATTGAATGTAGCATGGGCCATTCTATGAAAGAAAGTGACCAAGTCTTTCTTGGAGCACTATATATTTTAATCTCTTATTTTTATGCAAAGGAGATCTTTTTGTTATCAGAAGAAAAACTCTACCCAAATTGAAAGGCATTACTGAGACTTTGAGTTCAGATTGTTAATCATATTTCATCATTTGAATGAGAAAGTAAGTGACCTTTCAGACTTTGTGCTAAAATATCTTATGTTGTTGAGGAAATTGTTCTTATGTCTATTTCTTAAATGCGTTCTTGTCCATTTAATTAAATAAGCAAAACTAGTGGAAGTAATCAGGAAGGTGTCTTGAAGCCAACTATGGAGAGACTTTGTGATGCCACAATTGTCTTTAGTGTGTTTATTTTCTATTTCTATTTAAAGGATCTTGGGATGACTTTGTGCCCCCATTGTCTTTCGTATTTCACTCTTTGGTAGTTGAGGTGGAGACTTTGTGCTACACCTCATTCTGTTGGTTATTGCACCTTGTTACAATTACTCGTTACCTACCAGAAAGAATTATTGTTGTTTGTTGTAGACCACTTCTGAAAGAAGAGAAGTGTCTTTTGTCATTTCACCAGGATTTCTCCTATATCTGTGAACATCATCTCTAAAAAAAGAGAGATGGATGGTGTTGTCCTACCCCTGAGTGTTATTTTCAGATTATTTATAATATATATATATATAGTGCCTCATATTTATAGGGAACCTCCCCTTGATGAGAGGAGAGATTTGTCCCCTTTTGATGTGGTAAACTTGCACATTTGGCCGATCAATCTCCTTATATTGTGGTTGAAATGACCTATTTTTCCCATCAGTTAACTAGTGATAAAATATTCACCCAACACTAGACCCTTAGCACCACTATTTTTCTCCATTGGATAATAATGCCATATTGGATAGGAGTGCCCTGCTCTGTTATCTAATCTCCCTCTCTTGTCCTCCTAAAAAATAATGGTTAATTTGAAAAAATATAAGTTAAGTAAATATTGGTCTATGTCCTTAATAATCCCCATCTAAATTATTTTAAAATATATGAATATATAAACACATTTTAAACCATTTATTACACAAGAGGCTTTCATACTGAAAATCACTAGAATTAGTATTAGAAATTGAGATCAAATTCCCTCTTTCACCCAATTTTGATTAAGCCAGAGCTAAAGTATGAATACATTTATAAGGTCACAAGTCATTATTAAGGGACTTAATCACACTAATATTTCACCATCATCTACCAATTTACATTAGTTATTCACACAACATCATAGTATGGGATAACTACATGAAGTTTGATCCTTGCTCAGAGCATTGGTATGTAGGTAGTGTTTAGCACATGGGGTATTGAGGTCATGCCCAAATTCAACCATTGACTCATTTTTATCCCAATGGTTTGCATAAATCTTCACATGTCAAGGATATAAGGTTTTAAAGGAAAATAGTCATATAGTGGTTGTCACAGGTGATCAAAAGCTTATGCACATAACAAAGAACATATAGACAAAGGTGAACAGAACCCCAAAAATCCTAGGTATTCACTATATATGTACATGACCAGAATCATAGAGGATAAGATAACCCACCCTTCTCATGTCCAAATTAAGGAATTATTTTCAATGGATCATTTAAGCTATAGACCTAGATCCATAATTACCATGTCAAGCCACCCTGCCAGTTTTAACTTCTGATTCCTCCTACATCATTACTTTCTAGCTAAGTATTAGTTTTCTATATCACTTTACCTATTTATTAAATTTAAATATCTAGCTAGTTTCAAATTATTAAATGCCTAATATTTTAAGTATTTTTGTTCTAAGTTTTGTAGAGTAGTTTGTCATTTAGGGTAATCTACATATTTCTAGGTTTTCCCAAATTTGATAAAACACATTGGTAAACTTGTCTATTGTTTGAATGTTTCCAAAACCATAACCATAGATTTTTTTAGGGTTTATATCCTTATTTTTATTTTTTCCATTTTCTATTTTAGGATTTTTAGATTTAATAAATTTAGTTATAAAAATAATTTTTTAGATTTCCATTTCTTATTATATTCCCTCTAATAAAGTTCTTTGTACTTTTTTAAGAATAAGTGATTGATTAAGCAGTATTATAATTTAGCATACTTAGATTCCTCCAACTATAATTCATAATATTTATAATAATAAAGGTATGCCCCCACCTTTGAATGTTCCTACACATGGTAAACATGTAGAATTCAATGATAGTATTTCTAAACATGAGCAATATGATCAAGATAATATTATCCCCAAGATGTACTCCCTTATGTAAATGGTGAAAAAATTGAATTAAATAAAGAGGAAGTTATACAAATTTTTAGATAATAAATTCATGAGAAATATATAATCTTGCAAACTCTTCTGGATATGAAAAATGCAAACATGGCACAATCTTCTCAGATTTCTACCCCATTGGATAAAACTTTTGTACCATCTTTCATTATGGGAGAAACTAAAGGAAATAAATAGATTAATATGCCATTAGGAATGTCACCTTGGTTATCACACATTCCTCTTATCCTAATGTATAATCCCTTAGGTAAGAGATTTAATCTCTGCAAACTAAGGTGTTACATTTAGATCAAGGTTCTATGAAACCTAATCATGCACTATATTCTCATATTTTATTACACACACAATTGACACAACATATAGTAGTACATCCCTTGCCTATAAGTTTTTTGGCACCTGAGATTACACTATATGATATAAAGGGTGACCCTGAGTAGTATCAGAGCATTTCATGTAGCATGTTTGGGTTATGTGTCTAATGATATAGTATTGAATAAGTTATTTCTAAGAAGACTCAAAGACTATAACTACAATGGTTTTATGATTTAACACAAAAATTGGTACATGCATTTAATCCATTTGCCAATATGTTTCTTGTACATTTTTTATCAATATCAATGAGAAGATTTCATAAGCCTGGGTTGTTCAATTTAAATAGAAATATACTGAGCCTATCACTGAATATGTCTTAAGGTGCAAGACCATGTTATCCAAAATGATAAATCATATGGTAGAAAAAGAATTATATGACACATTTAAGAAAAAAAATAATCTCCCATTCTTTTATGAATCTATCATGCCAAAAAAAAAAATTACCCCATTTATATATTTGTGTCACATAATAAATTAAAGTTAGGTTTCTTGAAAAGAATAAGCTTAAGTATACAACTAGTTTAGATTCAAATATAAAGAGTCCAAGAAAGACACCATACAAGATGAGTCCAAATAATAATAAGAATGATAAAAATAAAATAGTACATGTAGTTTTAGATCTGACTCTATACATTGTCTTATTACCTCCTCCAAGAGGACAATTTGCTAATCTACCAGAAGTTGCATATAAAGTCCTAAAAACATTATTGGAATGCAATGTCATATCTCTCCCTCTAATTAAAGATGCTGATGTGAATCATACTCTTCTAAAAGGTTTTGACCAGAATGATTTTTGAAACTATCACAGGGCACCTATTTATACTATTAATAGAAATATCAGTTTCATAAAAAATATTTAGGATTTGATAGATGCAAACATTTTTAATGTGGGCACCCCAACAAAAATTATAAAGGCACAACCAACTAAAAGTAAGGAAATGAAAATATTTAGTGATCCCTTTCCTAATAATACAACTAATGAGTCAATAGATACATTAGGTTTGCATCATGCATATAATACACACCTCCACCATATTCTTACCATTCACATGCAAAGGAATAACATCTTTTGAATGGTATCATAGGTGTGTGTCATACCTTAGTACCATCTAGGATACTCACCAAATTTACAAAGCATGAGATAGCAGATGATTATTTATATTTACACTTTCTATTTTTTTGAGCTAACATTGATCACCAACCTATTTAGAAAGTCATAGTTGATAGCAATTCAAGTGTGAACATGTGTAAAAACACACTTATTTATCATCTGATATGCATAGATTAGGATTTTTTTCCTACCACCATAGTAATAAAATGATTCAATGGTCACATTTAGAGATCCATTGGTGAGATTACATTACCATTAAAATTTGGTCCTACACATATGGCCACCATATTCATAGTAGTACCCAGTGTAGGGATCTTTGATATAATATTAGGATGCCCTTAGATTTGGTAGATCCATGTAGTCCCTTACATAATTCACATGTGATTAAAGTATATATATTATAATGAGATCATTAAATTTTTAGGTATCCCTTATGATTACCCTTTGTCATAGATATATTTGGTTACTCCACAGTAAATTTAAGTTGAGCCACCTAAAAATGTGTAACCTACTCAAATATTTCCATAATAGATATTTACACTTACACATAGGCCTATCCTTGAGAGGCCTCTTTATCAGATATTTTTTACATATTCCATAGAACCTCTCTCTAATTCTATGCATCATCAATTGATATTATATACCACCAAGGGTACTATTGACCAAATTTGAACCCAAGTCAAATTTGGGTCAACCCTAATATTTTTAAATTTTAATAAGGCTACCATTTGACTTATAGGGTGTCAAATTAGTCTATTGTCTTACTCATCCTCTCCCTAGTCCTTGTTGAGGTCCACTCCTTATGCACTAGGCTAGTCAACTTGAGTCAAAGATTAGTCAACCTTGGTCAAAGGTATTCAAATGGTCATTATGTGTTTAAAATATCTGAAGGTGTTCCTTAATATGTTTTAATATGTTTAAAATTCATAAATTGGCTATAGGTTATGTCTTATGTGGAAAAAGGGGCCTTTTGGCCAGTTTTAGCTCATTTAATGACTTGTATGGATTTTTATGCAAGCAAACTTGACACCCAAGTGATTTTAAACATGTATCATGTTATTATCATGTCAATAATAGTTATTTTCTAGGAAATAAGTAGTTATGTTTAGTGAATGGTGGTTCTCCCTCAAAATAGGGGTTTTTGGGAACTTGTACAGACTTCTCAAGTCCATCATCAGCTAAAAACATGGGAATAGTAACTCTTCAACTCCCATCATCAATTTCAATGAATTTTTTAAAATAATAATTCAAAAATATGCATTTTTAACTTATTTCTATCCCATTTCCTCTTAACATGCTAGGGAAGGTCAACTTCATGCACTTCACATGAGATGTACAGGTGGAATTGGGAGGTTTAATTTTTAGGATAGATATTAATCTAAATATAATTCATTTTCATAAACGTGTCCTATCTGCATGAAGTATTAATTCTAATAATTGAAGGCTATTGCAAGAATAAGGCCATGGTTACGAACCCTTATTTGGGGAAAAACAAGGATTCACGGAGTAACAAGAGTGAAATTGTTAAAGGGAAAGATAAAATCAAGCCCCCTAGTGTTAAGAATCAGAATGTTGACGAGGATATATAGTGGGAGAGAACTGATAAGTCTGGGGAGGAAAGCTTGGAGGAAGAGGGAGGAACAGAAAGTAGGAATTCAAGTTCTAGTGAGGAAGAAGAAGTTCAAGAGAAGAATGAGAAAGAAGGAGTCAACATAGAGGAGAAGTCTAAAAATAGTGAACATGACTCTGAGGAAAACCAGCAAGTGTTTGAGGATGATAAAGTTTTGGATGATCCTATTGAGGACCCTGTTTCGATAAATGAGAGGGAAAACACAGTTTAGGCTGACAACCAAGAAACAAACTTGGGAGCTCAAGCTGAAACTAAGGAGCAGAATCAAAGGGGAAGAGAGGACCACATTGAAGAAGGTGGGAACAGTCCTAATAAGAACACAAAAGAGTGGAGTGATAAAAGGCAGAATGATGGAAGGCACACACCTACGAGATGGGTTAATTACAAATCAGAGGCTATCCTCCAACTCGATTCATGGATGTTTAAGGAGATAATGGATCTCAAAAGGAAAATGGAAATAATGGAAGATAACCAGAAGGCAGATTGGAACAAAATCAATAACATGGAAAAATAGATGAGAGACATTCCCATCAAACTCAAAGACTATGAGAACAACCTAAGGGAACTCATCAAGGAAAGAAGAATGAAGATGGAGGAGGTTACATCTAACATATGTGCTGCAGCTGTTAATATTGGAAAAAGAGCTAATGAGGAGATCAAATCCTTGGAGGGCCTAGCAAGAGGATGAGACATAGCTCAAGAAAGAAATCTATGCAAGAGGGAGCTATGTCAGCGGATACTGCCATTCAAGACACTACTGTGAAAGGTAAGGAAGCAGTGAAAATGATTTTCAAACTGGAAGAATAGCCTGGTTCTTTTAGTTGGTTGTGTTATCTGGTCCTATTTCCTAGTTTTTTGTAATCTTTTGACTATGGTGTAGCCAAGTCTAAGTAAAACCTGGGTTATGACTTGTGGTCTTTTCGGTGGTTTTAGGTCCATATAAAACCTATTTATGATACTTCTTTGTAGTAGGTTTTAGGTTCTACCTATGGTCGTTAACGCTTCATCTTTCTATCTTTGTTTCAGGGTTTTGGGGCCCCTTCAAAACTTTTTTTTACCTTAATCTAAAACTTAATATTTGGTGCATTATCATTTATGAACCATTAGTTTGATCCCAGGTAGCTTTTTATGCATGTTCAACCATGAGGGGGTCACTGTCTGAACTTGGCTCAAAAAAATTTATTTTGTATTAATGGATTTGAGTGTTGAATGTGTCTCCACATGATTTTTAATATGTTTCCATGGTTCTTATTGTTTTGGAGAGTTAAATTTTGTAAGAAAGCCTCTTCTAGGATTTCAAAATGGCTAATTGCATTCACAGTTATCTCATTACTTTGAAAATGTTTCCTTCACATTGGAATTAATTTTTTGATGTTTTTTAGGAAATTATCCTAGTGTATGATGAGAATTCAAGTGTTGTAAATTTATCTTAAGGTGTTTTTGAGATTATTACTTACATTATTCTTGTCATTTCATGGCTCCTTATATGTCTCAGTCAAAAAACTCCACCTACATGAGCATGTTGATGTCACAAGTGTGAGTTTGGAGGTTTAACCTAGTTCTTAATCTCTTAGGACCATTAATGTACATTGAAATGTTGGATGAAGGCATTTAGGCACTTCAAACTTGAAAATTTGGAGAGTGTTCTTAGTCTTTCCTATATAGAGGAGATGACCATCTACAATTGAGAGCATAGACAAACTCTCTATAGTTTTTTCAATAGATTGGTCAATCTAATTTTAGATTCATTGCTATAGGAAGGCCTAGATAGACCTATTGGTCACCCTAATCCTAGAAAGAAAGTGTCAAAGCATTAATTATAACCTTAGGTTGTACTCAAGCTCTTTTGCCCTAAAAATGTCAAGTAGATGCCTTGAAGGTTTTTTAGGACCTCACAAGATTCACTTGATAGGCGATCCAAGCATTAAAATTGGAAAACTTGGTAGCCCTATCCACACACAACATTTGTATCAGTTTTGAGAAGCAAAATATGAGTGGATTTTGGATTTTTTAAGTTCTAAAAATGGTTGAAAACTACTAAAATAGGACAGTGATGTCTACAAGACAATGATCACAATGTTAACTTTGCATCCATTATGGTGTTCTTGGACTATTTTATCAATTTATATTATTCTAGTGGTTCAAATGATTCTTTCAAGGTGAGAGAGCATGAGATAAGGTGAATCCAATGTCTTGAAACCCTAATGCATACTTCTCTATCTGTACACATGATTGTGATAGTCACCTACATGCAGAAAGGTCAAAGTTGGTAAAATATGCATGATCATGAATAAGGTGAAGGAAATTTTCATGGTTTTTGAGTAATAAAATACATTAATACCATTGATTCCACCATTAACAATCTCATCTTGACCTAGAAGATACTTGTAGGCCCAAAATGAATGGAAAATAGCCTCCTATAATTGAGCAAATAGTGGAATGAGGATCAAGGTATTTGGAGGAGTTTTAAAGAACTTTAGGGATAAATAAGGTGTCAATGAAAAACTTAGTAACTTGGAGAACCTAAATAAGTTTCTAAATCATTGATAAAATACCAAATTCATGTCATTCTCACCCCTAATCACCTACAAGCAAGGTATCAAGATTGTCTCAGTCCAAGAGGATAGTGAGCAATTGGAAAGCATAAAAGTTTAAAGAAAGTTAGGTTTGGAATGTTTAAAATTTTAATAATAGGTTGAATAAAAATAGGTTATAAAATTAATTTAAACTTTCATTATAACCTTGAAATAAAGGCAACAAAGAGAGGAGATCCCCTGCCCACTGTCATAGTCAAACAGGGTCATAAGCAAAAGATGAACCTATAAGAGTTTGGTGCCTTAGGAAGCAAAGGAGATTTTCAAAAAATATGAGTTGGATTCCTCATGATAAAATTAAATAAATTATATGTCTATAACATCCTCAATCTACCCAAGACACTTTTCTCATAAGCATAATAGACTCAGTCTGTACAGGCAGGGTTGGGAAAGCCTTGTTCCAAGAGATGAGCTTGGGGATTTTGCTTAAGAGAGAGGTTTTGAGTGGATTAATAGGTTAAAAAACATTAAATAAGGGTAAGTAACATGTTTTAACACCTTATATTCATAAAATAGGTTTGGAAAGAGCATTCATGAGGAGGTTTGAACTAGATCATGCAAAAATAAAGATTTTTACCCCTTTTTGAAGAAATTGGTATGGTTAAACCCCATAAACATGGCATTGGAAAAATAATTGGGTAGAATTTATAATTATTATCCTTTGGATATTATAAAACAATCACTTTTCCCAACCAAGTAGGCCTAATAATATTTGTTTTGTCTCAAAGCAGGGATAGTCCCTTCATGCACAAGAATGATTGTTTTGGGGAAAAGTGATGATTTTATGATATCAAGGAAAAAAAGGTCAAATAAAGGTTATATAATATGGGTGAAACATGTAAAAACCTAATAAACATTTATATAATTCTTGAAGACAAATAGGACACCTTACACAATAAGGGTTGCAGTCAAGTGTGAAGGAAAGCCTTAGGGTTATAAGCCAAATTGAAGGTCATGTACATTTTCAACATAATATATGATTTATAATTGATAAATTAATGTTCATAGAGGTATTTTTTTGTGTTAAATCCATAAAATTTAAACTATAATCATTATTGCGTCAAGAGGAGCTCAAATATGTAGGCAGGCATATTGACAAGGTCTAGACCTAAAACTAAACAGGGGTCAATTTCCATTTCAAGCTTTTTTGAATCCATTATAATGGTTGGACGAATTTTTTAGTGTGTATATAGATATTTTACAACCTTTATTATGCAAATAAAGTATCTGGGAAGACATTTTTGGATTAGAAGGCATTTAAACCCCACTATGAAGCAAAAAATGAGTTTGAATGGCAACTTCAAGTGCTTAGAACTTCCACCAAGGTTTGCATGGTACCTTGATCCATTATAGGAATTTTAAGGAGGTCCTTTAGAATAATTAAGTGGAATTTTATTATAACTCCAATGTTTCATGGCTATGAACGAGTGCTAAGAGTGAAAACCACTTCAAACCCCTTGCAAATCCTCCATAGTGACCTGATTGGGAAGATGAGACAATTTGAGTATCCATATGGGTTAATTTTACCATGAGTGATGAATATAAGTTGTTTACAACTTCATGAGTATCACAGCCATGGGATTGGATTGTATATAACTATGTGGAATAGGTCAAATTAGGGCATATTTTGACCATTTTTATTGTTTTTTGGGCATGGTGAACTTTCAAGAGGCCAAATCACTTTTGGAAGAAATTTAAGGAATTTTTATAATTAATAATGGTCATTATATCAAATTTATAATCTCTTAAGTATTCCTAATAATTATCTCAATTTATCTATTCCAGTGAGCCAACTAGGGGAGACTTAGAAAAAGTGGTGAATCTTCATTTTGGGACCCTTTTAAGGCCAATTTCGTGTAACTAATGGTGTTATCACTCCTTAAACATGTCATTCCTATTATTTTATATATAATATTATAGGTTTGTATATATTGAAGGTGAAAATAGTGAAAGGTGAAGGGAAAAGGATATTTTGAGACTACCAAGTGTGATCATACATGGTCAAAATGATGGGAAGGGTTAGGTGTCTCCCCAATGCATATTAAGTATTATTAGTAACCTATCCTACTTATATTAATCATCAAAATTGATCATTTTTAGAGTTAGGATAGTTTTTTGAAGCTATTCATGAGGGGTATTTTTTTGTGCAAAAGGAGTGTCTTGACATTTTGTAGGTTCTAAAAGATTGGAAAAGACACTTTTTCTATTGATTTTGCATGGATTTACCCATCTCCTCATCCACATGAATTTTAATGAACTTTATCTTTAGGATACTTGTCCTTGTGCCTCTTGGACTCCCTTTCTCTCTCTCTCTCTCTTCCTCAAAGTTTTATAAATTGAGCCATTTTTGGCTATTATAGGAGACCACATTTTTGGTATGGCAAAGCCCTACTAAAATGACATTAAAATTTGATTTTGAAAATTGAATAAAAGTCTAATTTTGAGTTGTGAATATTTTGCCTAAGAGTGTGAGTGATGTATAGTGGAGCTAAGTGATAGTATTATCCTTACCCCCTCTATCCTTCATGTTTAAGCAAGGGTTCTGATGTTAAATAGGTCATGTGAAGTGTGTTTAATGTATTAATCACTCTTTCAAGTAAAAAATTGTATATATGGTGTGTAATATTCCCCCTAGGTCAAGTATCTTTTTAATTGTCCAAAACATGCTACCTTCACATTGAAACACTATGTTAGGATCTTTCAATGCATGGAATTGGTCTTGAAAAGCATTGTTGCTTAGTATAAGTATGATAGTATGTGGGATATATTCTTGATGGATCACCTCTTTATCATAGTTTCCATTTTATGAAAACTCTTGACTCTTTTTATGAACAAGCATTAGATTAGGTGATAGGCACTTAGATAATAATTCAAGGAGCTAGCCCTTTCAATCCTAGAGATTCATCTCTCTTATAAGTTCCCACAAACTTGAAAGATGATTAAATGTTGCATAAAATTGAGGGATCTTCATAGAGTGTCTTAGGGTGCACAATTTTATTACAATAGGTTCTTCACATAATGCACTAACACATGATTCACATACTTAAAGATAGGTTTCAATAATATCTAAAGTTCATCATGATCTACCATAGAGATAGCATGCTAAAAATTATCAGTATGGAAATGAAATTTTTTGTATAATTGGTATTATATAAAATACCAAAATCAAAACCTATGCATTTTTAAATGTCCTTTGTCATACATCGGTTCATTTGTGTATAGTTATTTGATACTTTTTTACCTAGTTTTATATCATATATGCTTCATTGATGTATGTGAGTGACTTGAAATTACACAGAATATAATTTTTAAATTTAGTTATACATAATATGACTGTTACACATCTAAAAATTACAATTGGACAAGATCACCCTATTTAAAAATAATTCCCTAATCTACTATCCATCACCATAATGTTATCCTAGTGAACTCAGACTACCATTACTTAGTTTTAGAACACACATAGGATTTATACATGTACATCATCAATTAACTCACTAAGGGCATATTATACATAGGTTTTATCTTTCTTTGGCTACCTTATCTTACAACTTATTTTTGTATATATCATTACTATTTTCAATCAAGAGTGCAACCCTTATGAGAAGGTGTGCCTCTTCCCACTCCTATTAAAATAATGGAATCTCTCTAAAGAATGGGTGAATTTGAGTTGCATAGAATATCTAGATATATGGTTGGTTCCCTTAATTCACTCACTTAAGTTAATTATAATCTTGCTGAATACTAAATTATTGACTAAGGGAAAGAGTGAAGGGATATTACTAAAACTAAAAATGACATGAAAAATTGTAAGAGAGGTGATATCACTTATGCCTTTAATTGAAACTCTTAGAAAGCAAATCATCCTTCACACATTCACTTCACTTTAGGTATATCAATTCTTGAATAGTTTTTCATAAAAAGGTCTTAACAATGCTCATTCCTAGCATAGAAGAAATGAAGCTTTATGGAATTAACATCCAAATTTGTACTGAGATTGAACCTAAACACTTAATATGACCTATAGAAACTCACATATGCTATATAAAGATTAAAAAATGAGACATTAGCATAAGAAAGCTAATGATTCACTAGTTATTATTATCACTTGGATTTTCACCCTTTGAGGAGATGTCTTGGCTCTCCTCATCCAAGTGGCATAATTGAAACACCTTTAGGGTATGGGTGAGCCTAAGAATGAGGTGAATCTCTAGATAGGGCTAGCTCACTTGATGTACCACTTTGGATCACTACTATACCTAAACTTTGTAAAATAAAAGGGAGAGATAAAAATAAAATCAAACTATCTTAAGGGATGTGATACACCAAATAAGTTGATGAATTCCAACCAGCTACATGTTATACATGAGGAAAAAGGACTAACCAAACACACACTTTTCCAATTTGAACCTTCTCACATCAATGTTTCATTATGAGGTTATGGATGAACATGAAAGTCTAGGAGGATAATACAAGAGGATTTTAATAGCACTAATGAATAGTTTAACTCACTCAACCTTGACATTTCCCATAAAAAAACACATGACCTATAAGAAGAAGCTACAAATAGGTGAAAGAATGAGACAACATGTTAAGCAATCCATAATCTTCACTAGGAAAGATCCATCACTCAATAAAAAATACTATGAATGGTTATTAAATAAGTAAAAATTATTAGTCTTATTGATCAAGTGGTATGCAAATGAGTAGGGTTTCACCATACTCAGGTGGAGCATGAATTACAAAGGCCAAAATGGCTAGTTCTTATAGAACTTGAGAGAGAGAGGAAAAGTGATAATTAAAAAGGTCACAAAGATATTTTTAAAGCTTATAAAAGGACTTAAATTTGAATTATAATAATATTTTGGACAAAAAATTCAATCTTAGGAAGTACAAGTCTTGCAAAGTGGCATGAAAGTCCTCATTTTGGCTCAAAAAATTGCTTTCATTATTCACCTCTATTTGAACATAATTTTTTTTACTAGGGATAGGTATGATGATTGAAATTAGAGGGAAGGATTTTATACATTCATATTCATGCATTATTTGTATTCATAATCATCTAAAATAATCTGGGAGTGAGTCATCACCATTTGCAGTCTAAATAAATCTTCTTTCATGCACCCTACACACTTTACCTCCAAAAAGGCATCATTTTTCCATGAAAATCCATATTATGGAGTTTATTACATGTTTTAATACCCTCCATGGTCTTAGAGGCATCATAAGTGTCTTTAAAATTCTCACACTTGAATTTTTCATCTTTCTCACCATTGTGTTCACTATGCTAGTTTTAAATGGTAGAGATGAAATCTATTTTTTTTTAAATTAAAAATTTATTAAAATAATTATATGGATACAATTATTTAGTAAAATTACTAATATTTCCCTCAAACTTTATTTCATCTCTTGAAACCTCATGTAACTTATAAAACACACAAAATTGTCAAAATTAGCCTACTTTGTACCCAATCCATACAATTCCATATAATTCAAAAGGATGGGAAGAATATTAAAAGGGTCCTCTAAAATTTCCAATCACTTTCAAGTTTAAAATAGGTAATTATAATATCCCTCCAACCTCATTTCTCCAATCGAGTCACTAACCAGGGTTTTCAAGGGTTTTTAGTGCTTTTTGTTCTTAAGGTTTGTTCATGTAGGTTTGGCATTGAAGTTTCAAAAAAAATGAAAAAAAATTATCTTAAAGGACCCTATTAACCTCATTAAACTCCATTGTATTTCATGCATATCCTCATGAAAGATGTGATCATTTCAACCTAGCCTATCGAGTTTGTCTTCTTTATTTCCTACTGGCTTGAATTTGTCTTGAGCCAAAAGATGCCTTGCTTGTGTTTCCTCTACAAGTTTAAGACTTGTACACATCTAAAACATACTTATACACATGCTCTAATAGGTTGTGATTCCCATATCATGCTCTTTTTTTAATCACCTACCACTTTTAGTTACCAATAGTTGATTAAGACATATGAGGACATATGGGGCATGACATCACCTTTTGGAACCTTCAAACTTCCATAGGAAGTCTTACAACTCATTTAATACCCTATTTTGATCCAAAAATGACTCAAAATTATATAAGGACTAAAATAACTAATGAATAAGGCTAATATAACATGAAATCAAACTAAATGACCTATAATACACCTTTAGACATAATATATTAGTCCCCCAAACACCTAAAAATTAAGTTTTTACCTATAGGGGTCCCAATTTAACCTACAAGGTCAAATTTGGTTAAAAAATTGGTGACTGATAGGGGTAGTATGCATGATATACTAACTAGACAAGTAACCTTATCAGTCTATTGGGCTTAGGGAGTCAACTAAAGTCTAAAACAAAATAAGGAGACCTTTGACCATAGGCTTTGATCAAGACAAGACCACTTGATTACCTCAAACACACAAAAAAAAAGACACACATAAAACCAAGCAAACATAATAATAAGACACACACATGTTCTCAAATCACTTAGTAAAAATAGAAATCAAACAACTATATACAACTAACAATTAAGCATACCTCCCTTTCCATGATCAAAAGGAAAGTTTCTTTTATCTCCTTCTTCATGACATGAATCATGGTGCCAAGCATGTTGCTCTTTGGATTGAACACTTGATATATCATACCTACTTATTGGCACTTTACCTACTATGCTCTAAATTATACCATCTTCAAATAGGTCTCCAATGCATATATATTCCTCTTGGCCTTGTACCTCATATTTTTGCCTACTCTTCATTTTATGATCAACTTTCATCTTCTTTGTAGGTATGGTTTAAAGAAGAATGGTTTCTTGTTCCTTGGAATATTGAGGACAATGTAAGATTGTTTTTACCTCTATATTCTTATGTGAACTTTTCTTTTGATCATCTATGATATTTTGAAAGATGTCATCTTACTTATCATCACTTATAATCAGCTCCAAAGAAGTTGTAGACCCCTTGAGAGACTCAAACTCATTGAAAATTCTTTCAAATTTATACCATAAGTACTCATATTATTTTTTATTATCATCATGAAGGAGAAAAACAAGATAATTTCCTTCATCCTCTTTTTTAAAATCTAAAATGACTTCATCCAAGATTTCTTCTTTAACACGAGGAAGGTATTCTTTATATCAACCAAACAAGAAGACTCAACACAAGGGCTCAACTCTTCCTCATCATTTAGGACCACTTGAGGAGTCTAAAGTTTTATCTCCACTATCTTGATCTGATCTTGATTCTTAAGGGCTACAAGATCTTAAATCTTCTTCTCCTTCTTGATGATTCCATGACTAGGCATCTTGAAATCAGGTGATCCAACCCAATGAGGCTGCCAAGGAGTTTCATTTTTCTCAAGCAAGAGTTATAAATTTTCCTCAACCAAATGATCCTGTTTATGTTCCCATACCATAGGTCCATATATTTTTTATATTCCTTCCACTTAACATTCAATTCATTGAAATGTGATATAACTTAATAACTCTCTTGAGGGAGGTTAGATGGGGTCTGTTTAGGCATAGGATCTTCTTTTGGGTCTAAACCTTCCATCACAACTTGACTTAGAAATTTTATCCTTGAATATATCTCTTAAATTTTATTGGATAATTTCTATTGGAAAAGTATTTCTTCAATTTTATAGGCATAATAATGAGGATGAGTACAAGAGGGATAACATGGAAGACAAGAAGTCTCTTTAAGAATGGCAAGGAAGACTTGCATAGGATCAAGTTCTTTCTCAAATTCACACTCCTTATCAAGAATTATATCCTATTTATTTCCCCATGATTCCAATATCTTATTATATCTTATTATGTTAGGATTAGGAGTCTCTTCTTGAGGTAGTGATGCAACTTGAGGAGTGGATGTAGTATTCAAGAAAGTTGGAATCTCCTTAGGTTTGTATTCTCCACCTTGTCTCCAACTTGGAATATTATATCTTGAGGTCACTTCTTGAGGTGGGGATGTAATTATAGAGGAAAAAAAGGGCTTATATTCCACTTATTTTTATAATGACATGGATTCTTGCATATGTATATTATCCAACTCAATCTGGCTATTAAGATTAGCTTCAAAAACAATATTTTTCTTTTGAACTCTCTCTTCTAACTGATTGGGAAAAGGATGACTTTGATAATCTTGATTTAGTTCAAGAGTGGGAACCATGTTATAATGATATAAATATTGTGGAAGTGGATATGAATATTAATCAATTTGGTGAGGTTACCTTTCATGAATTTTTGACCTATCTTCCAAGGATGAAACTAGGACACTCACATCTAGCATCTCATTTATGAGCCTTTTCCAATTAGCTCTCTAAATAGGTTCCCAATCTATTTTGACTATATTTAATTCATATCTCACATTATGAATGAAATAAATAAGAACATCTAGACCATATCCCCTTTGTGTGTCAAGATCTAATGTGTACTTCTCATATCCCACAAGTGTTTTCTTGAAAGTGAAAATGGATTGACTTGAGAAGTGACTAGGTTGAATAGGAGCAAGATATGGAGAATGCTGATAGTAGGGCTGATAAAAATCATAACCAAGATGATAAATACCATTTTGGGGTTGATAGGGATCATGACGAGTCTATTAATATTCACATAAAGGTTGATGGGGAATGTCATAAGCTTTAAATATCTCACCAACTTGTATAAAATAGTACTCAACACTAAGGTCATACATGGAACTTCATTAGGAAGTAAGAACACAAGGAATTATTATCAATAATATTCAAAAGGAATACCTGGTCTACTTGACTAGCTGATGTAACTTTAGAGTCACTATTGATGCTTAGATAGATGCCTTCAAAGGCTAAATGTTTAAAGACAATACAAAAAAAATTCAACTTCTTGGACTAAGAGTCCCATATAGCATGCCAAATACTATTATCACTTGTATTTACACAATTTGAGGAGATGTCTCATCTCTCCTCATCTAATTGGCACAATTGAAACACCGCTAGGCTGTCGGTGAGCCTAAGAATGAGGTGAATCTCTAGATAGGGCTAGCTCCCTTGATGTACCACTTTGGATCACTAATACACCTAAACTTTGTGAGGCAAAAAAGAGAGATAAAAATTAAATTAAACTATCTTAAGGGAGGTGATACACCAAATAATTTGATGAATTCTAACTAGATGCATGTTATACATGAGAATAAAGGACTAACCAAACATACACTTTTCCAATTTGAACCTTCTCACATCAAAGTTTCATTATGAGGTTATGGATGAATGTCAAAGGATAGGAGGACTAGAAAATAGGCCTTTAATGGCACTAATGAATATGAAAACTCACTCAACCTTGACACTTCCTAGAACACTTTACATGACCTACAAGAAGAAGCTATAAATAGGTGAAAGAATGAGACAACGCGCTAAATAATCCATGTTATTAATTAAGAAAGATCATCACTCAAGTAAACACACTAAAAATAGTTATGAAAGAGATAAATATATATATATTATTATTCATAAAATGGTATTTAAATAATTAGGGCTTTTCCATACTCAGGTGGAGCATGAATGACAAAGGCCAAAATGGTTAGTTCTTATAGAACTTGAGAGAGAGAGAGAGAGAGAGAGAGAGAGAGAGAGAGAGAGAGAGAGAGAGAGAGAGAGAGAGAGAGAGAGAGAGAGAGAGAGAGAGAGAGAGAGAGAGAGAGAGAGAGAGAGGAGAAGAGATAATTATAAAGGTTATAAGGACAATTTTAAATCTGAAAAAAGGAGTTAAATTTTCATGATAATAATATTTGGGATGAACCATACAATGTTAGGAAGTACAAGTGTCCATACAAAGCATGAAAATCTTGCAAAGTGGCATGAAAGTCCTCATTCCAGCTCTAAAAACTTCATTATTCACCTCTATTTAAACATTCCAAAAATTACTAGGGATAGGTATGATGATTGGAATGAGAGGGAAGGATTTCAAACATGCCTTTCCATGCATTGGTTGTAGTCCTAATCATCTGGAATCATCTAAGAATGAGCCATCATCATTAACTCTTCTTTCATGCACCTTTCACACTTGACCTCCAAAAAGGCATAAATTTTCCATGAAAATTCATGGGAGGGATTGGATGACATGTGTCAAGACCCTCCATTTCCTTAGAGTCATTAGCCACATCTTAAAAAGGATCACACTTAAAGTTTTCACCCCTCTCACCATTGTGTTCACTATGCCAGTTTTGACTATTTGAGATGAGAGCTATTCTTTGAACACTTATAAGTTTTTTAAAATAATTATATGGTCATAGTGAGTTATTAAAATTCATAATCTTTCCCCAAAACTTTATTTAATCTCTTAAAACCTCTTATAACCTTAAAAAAACACAAAACAATCAAAAATACCCTATTTTTTACCTTGTTCATACAATCATGTACAACACAAAACTATGGGAAGGATCATAAAATATTCATATTCAATTTCCAATCACTTTCATGTTCAAACTAGGTCATTAGAATATCCTCCAACCTCATTTATCTAATCAGGTCATTAGGAAGGGTTTGCAAGGGTTTTGAGTGCTTTATGTTCTTAAGGTTTATTCATTTAGGTTTGATATTGAATTTTCAAAAAAATTCCACAGGAATTATCTTCAGGGACCATATTAACCTCCATAAAATCCATTATACTCCATGCATATCTTCATGAAAGATGTGAGCATTTCAACCTACCCTATCGAACTTGTCTTCACTATTCCCTATAGGCTTGAAGTTGTATTAAACTAAAAGTGTCCTTTTTGTGTTTATTCTAAAATTTTGAGACTTTTACACATCTAAATTTTTTTTATAAACATTATCCAATAGGTTTTAATTCCCATCTCATGTTAGAATTGAAGATGACTCCTCATTTAGGCACTAGGCCTAACCATGCATAATAGCCTATCTACACCTTAAAGCCCAAAATGACTTCTAATAATTTTTGCCTACATCAAAATATATAAAACATGAGTTTATCCTATAAAAATTATTCAATAGGTTATAATTTTCATCTCAAGGTGAAAGTGAAGTTGGACCCCCAATTGGGCACTAGGCTTAACCATGCCTCATAGACCTGAATGCAACCTTTTACATCAAGACCATCCTATTTGGTTTCCCCCTTATATGATGTGTTTCTCATGTTGTTGTGGATGTTTTTCAACCTTAAAAACTTTATTATAAATATTAAAACAACCTCTATCCATCCACTTATTACCCTTCTCCAAAACTACCAGTTTGTACACCTAGGGAAGTGCCCTCTATTTGAGACAAAATAGAGGGAACTTCCCCTAATTTTATAGACAAAATAAGTAGTGGATGATATTTTCCAACTCATATATAACTTATATTCCAATTTTTGGATATTTTTCATATCATTTGACCCTCCATAAGCACCAAAACCTAAGATAGATTTGGAGAAGGGTACTATCTGCAAGGGTTTTAATTGTGGACTATGCATTACAACCTTAGATCTCTCTCTTATATTTTCTTATAATATCCAAAGCTTGTGGATACTATAATTATTTTTAGGTTCTCAAATATATATTCAACACTCTAACCCTTCATACTCTTCCATATTCTCCTTATACTCCTGACTATTCTAGATTATATACACAATTTATGACTGTGTTGACCTATTTTGGGGTGTACGTATAGATGACCTTATATGGATTAGATTTTTTTAAAATTTAATTAGTATATATAACCCTATAAAATATAATTTTATAATTTTTTATACCTATTCATCCATATTTGGGTTATGTCTATATCAAGAGACTTAACTTCTTTGCTCTTTGTCCCTCACAGTCAACTATAGTTGATTATGTGGGGTCTTGTAGGAGTCTACTTGATCAATTAGGATTGAGATAATGTTTTTAATATTTAATCAATAATACATGGTGATTTACTACCTTTTTTGGACCTTTTTTTACCCTAAATAGGCTCAAACATCACTTAGACACTATATTTTGCTCATTGTCTACTTACTTAGGTGTAAGTGAGTATTTTGAAAGATAGGACACTTGTAGGTGGTCATGAGAGATGGAGTACATAATTCCAACCTTATATGCATTACCCTTGGATAAATAAAACTATTAAATCATAGATACATGATTTAGTTATTTCATCTCAAACCTCCATCTTGGACTATGTGCTACCTTATTTGAAACTGTAGGTGTGTATCTCCTTGTGAAAGGGTTCCTATAGGTGCCTTTTGAGAAAAAAAAAACCCTATATATCAACTTATATGAATAATTTATAAACCAAAAATTCTATCATTAACCCTCTAGATCCATCAAACATAAAAACATGGTCTAGTACCAACTTTGAAAATAAAGGTTGCTCAAACTCAAAATCATGTAGATAATATTGAAATAATTTAGTGTTTTTGTAGACAAATTTGAATCTTCAAACATCCAAACTTAATTATTTTTATACCTTTAATTTTTTTTGATTCCTTGTACTTTATATAGGCTACAATACTTATACATTTGGATTCATAAAGGTAATTTGAAACCTTATAACAAGATATCAACAAAACCTTAAGGAGCTCTATTTTGTAGTTTTAGGGATTATGTCCCAGAATTTGTAGTCATCATCATTTGAAGGTAATCCCTACCTCATTTTCAAATATATCATTCCCAATATGTATATAATTCTTCCTTTAACATGTTAGGACTCAAAAAAAATATTCCTCATGCTCCCATTTTTCCATATAGCTACCTTTACATCTATGTGATCCCACCTATAGGTGATTGTCATATACAAGCAAAAAATGCAACATTGTAGGTAGTGTGTGGTGAGGATGGGTATTAGACATAGGGCAGACCTTCTATTGATCCCAATATCCTATAAAACTTTCCAAACATAATTATTTGATCATGAAAGACTTGAAATAAGGTTAAGACTCCATCTTAGTATTTTTCTCTCCTGTAGGTGCTAATGGAGTTGTAGGCAGGCAAGAGACTATGTTAAGTACTAAAAAGGTTACCTCATATTATCCATACATGATTTAATGGACTTAAATTAATAAACCATGTGAAAAATACATTTATACCACCATGTAACTCTCTTTCACTCTCTTATGAATGTATTCAAGACTTAACACAACTCATCATATGACTATGTATGTTAGTCATATAATAGACTAACTACCTCACATTTTATGATTGAATACTCATGAAAAATTGATAATATAATGATATTTAAAGGTTTTATAAGTAATATGTAATTTAAAACATGTAAACAAATGTATAATCACCTTCAAAAGTCATTCTCAAAGTATGGAGATCTAAAAATGGTGAAAATAGGCCTGCCACATAAAAAAGTGTCTTCTCTAGAAACCTGAGATACTTGGATCATATAAACATATTTAAAAGTGAAAAAAATAATGGGTAACATGAAATTATATATTAAACATCATCTATAAACTATATCATTTGTTGGATTGTACAAAACTACTCAAACCAAGGCAAAGCCTATAGGGTACACAAATTAACAAGCATAAAAATATAGTCAGCTTCATGAGGATGGTTCATAAATCACAGGGAAACATTATTCAAAATATTATTATGTAAATTAATATATTTTATTATAATTTCACCTTACAAAGGTGTTTGACCTAGAAGTTCTCCAACTGTCCATACCAAGTACAAACCTGAAGACTAGTTTTGTGTGTCTAGAAGGGTGAAAAAAGAATAGAATGGTTTTAGCTTTAAAAAGGCACTTAAAAGTCATGGAAATTAAATTTAATAATATTAATATATGTTTCATGACCTTATCCCATGTGGCACACTTCCCCATGGGTCATACAAGTGCCAAACTCTTCTCTTTTCCTAAGATAACTACTCTTTCTTCTAAAGCACCTACCACTTTCAGTTACCAAAAATTGATTAAGACATATGAGGACACATGGGGAATTAAATCACATTTTAAAACATTCACACTACCATATTATTCTGTACAACTCATTTAATACCCTATTTTGACCCAAAAATGACTCAAAATGATATAAGGACTAAAAAGACTAATGATTAAAAGATAATATAACATGAAATCACACTAAATGACCTATAATACACCTTTATAAATAATATATTAAACCCCAAAACACATAAAAATTAATTTTTTACCTATAGGGGTTTCAATTTGACCTACAAGGTCAAATTTGGTCAATAGTTATGTCAATGGAAATCACACAGTAACTTGAAAATGTAGGAAACCAATTTCTTATTACTTCAAAAGCTGAAATACAAAATTTTGACAACCTTTCAGCATAAACAAAGCATAATTTGATATGTTACTTCTGAAAAATAAGTTAAAAATAGAAGAAATAGTAGGAGAGGGGAGACAAAGCTACCCCAAAATAGGGGTGACTCACTTACCTTCACACCCTTCAAATCCTACATAGTAATTCCTAAATTTTCTCTTTTTTTACCTTTCCAAAATGGCATAGGGGTAAAGTTTGAATTGATTTGATGGCTTTAAAATTTCATGAGCATTAATTTTTGGAGTTTGACTCATACAAGTGCCTATATCTTTGCTTTCATACCGTATATCCTTGATTGCATGTCCTCCTTGATGAAGAATTCTTATCCATGAAAATAGGTCTTCAAGTCATAATAAATTATGAAATTGAATCATTCTCCTCACTCATTTATGATGTCTCTCCACTTTATTGGGTATGATAGAAGGTTCTTGAAGCTTCTTTGATTTTGTCTTCATGACCTAGCATAGGAAAGAGTAAAGGTCTCTTTAAGGTTGTTGAAGATTTATTCAATCATTTAAATACTTACTTCAAATAAATCCTACCTTATTCTTATCCTCCAAGTGGAGTAGAAGATATATATCACCTTGAAAAGCTTGTTGAAGATTTTTTATGCATTGATTCTATTGATTTGACTACTTAAACTCCTCCAACTTGGTGTAAAAGGTGAAAAATTGAAGTTGCCTTCAAGAAAACAATATCCATACATTTATTTCCCCTATATATCATATCAAACCTAAAACAAGTCACTTGAATCCATCAAACACTCCAAAAGATCTAATTTTGCATTTATAGCTTATATTTTCTCTTAATTCCATGTAGCCCTCAAAACAAGTAAATATCCTTGTGTGTAAGAATGTATGGATGGTATTGAAAAAATAAGGATATTTTTAGGACCCAATATCCCCTTACATCTCCATTTTAATTTTTAATACTTGAAACTAAGTGTAAGTACACTTTTTCATCTGATCTCTTTCCCCAATTAGGCCTTAATTATGCCTTTAAGCCTAAAAAATTGAGTATTTACTCCATAGGCATCCCACACATGTGAAAAATATAGGAAGTGTTTGATTGAGTTTACCCATGACCTTAAAATTATTCATTTCAATTTTGAAGCTTTGGAACCTTGTACGGATATGTGAACCATGAAAAGGCTAAAACCCTAGCCTAGGAGCTCGTGCATGCTTAATAGACATTTGAAGTGGCTTTTTGAGACATTTTCAGGTTATTATTATTTTAATATGTTTTGAAGGTGTTAAACACCTTATTAAAACTCAATTTTATGAGGATAGGTCTTTTAAAGTACTTTATAGGCCTGCATATAGGTCTTTTGGCTTGCAAAATAATGCATTCTTCTCTTCTTGACCAAGTTGCTAACTTTAAAATCTCATATAAATTCTTAGGAGGCCTAATAGGTGATTATAAAGTTTTTTAACATTTATTAATTCTGTATAGACCTCTATACATAATTTAGAAACCAATTCTTACCTTTCACACTCACAAAACACACTTATAACTAGGCATTTAGACCATTCTATATAGTTTTATGCCTTCACATGATAAGACAATCACTCCATCAGGTGTTAAAAGGTCCTAAATAGGTCATAAAAAAAATTATATGGTCATTCATAATCATTATAAGTCATAATAAGGGTATATTCAATCATCAAGATCTAAGAAGGGCTTTTAGAGGGTTTAGGGTATGTTAGGTTCTTAATGATTGTTCATAGGAGACAAAGCCTCTTACCTTGAACCAATATCACAAGATTTCAGTGAAGAGACACTACCAAAACATCCAAACTCATTTTTATACCATGTATATTTTCATGATAGATATAAGAAAAATTTGGTAGCCTCTCAAGTTACAAGTATGTATTATGTGAGGTCAAGGGAGAAATTAGGCCTAAAAGTGATGTCTTGACAGTTGATTTGAGTTTATAATGACTTTTTTATGCATAAAACACCTCATTACATGTTTTTTAATCACCCCCACTTGTTAATCTCCCTCTATTATCTTTTTAACTTCATTTTTCATGCATTGAGGGTTTGAAGCACATGGTGCACTTTTGACCCTAGTTGACTATGTGATCATTTATATTTATTTCCTAGTTATTTAAATGTTTATGATATCAATATAAAAATTATGATAATCCTATTTCATCTTCACCTTAAAACTTTCCTTCAAAACATTCAATCTTTTGTCCTTCAAACCAAATACATTTCTCATCGAAACTAGACAGGCTTGAACAATCTCCATTGGCCTGTAGATCTCTATGGATTAAGAGTTCCTTTATTCCTCAAAAATAGGAGACTATAAACATCATGAATGTATTTTTTAGGTCTTAAAATCCTTTTTATATATTTATTTCCTTCAAGCCAAAGACTTCTTTCTCATCTAAACTAGATAGGACTAATTGTGTTTGCTCTTTTCAGCTATGTGATTACATGTTCTAAAGTAAATTTAGCTCATTGTTATATTCTGAGCCTATTTAGGTCTCCTTAAAATTCCATGACTTCATACACTCATATACTCACTTTATATCTCACCTTTATGTACACATTCATTCTCATGTTTTAAATATGCTTGATTATGTCATCACTATTCATGGTATGGTTATAGGTGATAAGTTGAGAATCCTTACATGTTAGGCTTTGAAACTTAGAAATTTTCAAATAAATTATTGTAAATTTGAAGTTTTAAACTCATTTTAATCCTGTTCACATTTAAACCTACCTATTTACAACCTTACCTCTTTTCTTTTCATTGTTTGTGCCAAAACACCCTTGATTATAGGTGACCATTAAATTCCTTTTGATCCTTATATGTATGGACAAATAAAATGTGTGGGATGTCTTCAACATATTCTCAATATGAATTTACTTATATTGACATAAGATTCTTAAACTTTACTTTTCTATGTAGGTTTATATATAGGCTTATACAAGTTGAAACAAAATTAAGACCAAAACCTTAAAGTTTCCAAATTGACCTTAATCTTACCAAATGGGCAAATGAACTCTTTGTTAGTGTTCCAAGGGTGCAAGATGGTAGGGGGACATCACATTAGTTTTTAAAAATATCTATATGATCTTGAAGAGTGCTTAGACAAACTTAAAAGATTATAAATAGTGGAGATATCTTGTTACCTTAAAAATTTTAAACAAACCTTAAATAATGCTAAAGTGTAATTCAAGGACCTCATTTATGATCCTATTTTGTAAATAACTAAGTGTTTAACTATTGAAATATTAAGATAAGTTTTGTTTTTATTACCTTATTTAATTTTTTATTAATTCCACATACCCTGGTTACTTTCTTAATCCCATCACTCATGCAATCATTGTCTCTTTTCTTTGCAATTGATACACACAGGCCTATATAACCTTTTAAGCCTGCTAGGTTTAAATTGGCTAGGATTTTTCCATTTTATCACTAATATAAGAAATTAAAACCTTATGAATGTATCCTTGAGGTTCTAGTCACCTTATTAGGGCTTTTGTTACTTATATTTCATCTTTAATTATTCAATAACCTATAGGTGATAGTCCATTTCTCGTACATGCTTGTAGGTGACTATTTGGTTAATACCTTCATCTTCATGATGTTTTTATCTATTTAAAACTTTTTAATCCATTGGTGGAATATTGGACCATGTGTTTAAGTGTTTTTAAATCTTATCATCCCTCCAATGGTTTTATATGACCTTGAATATCCGTTTGAAACCCTCATAGTTTTTTTCTTAGGTGCGTATAGTCCATTTGAATTTACATAGTCTATTTGAAGGAAAAGTTAATTAAGGTGTGTGACCTCTTATATGTTTATAATTATTTTATAACCTTGGTAATAGGAGAGAAAGACACAATGTCATGATTCAAAAAACCATGTATATTCTTAATGTTTGAAAAAAACTGCATTCACGAGTGCATATTCTCATTCAAAGACTTACTCATTATGTTAGCCAAGAGTTTTATTTGAGGTGATAAAAAGATAAGAAGAGATATCAAAGATAAAATAATCATGGATAAGATAATACTGAATCTCATCAACTCATTCAAATGACCTACCCTACCTCATAATGAACTCAAAATAGGATATATTACTATATATAACCTTGTTATAATCTATAATATTGGACCAAATCTAGTATCTCTTCACTTTATTGGCCTATTTGGTGATCTTATAGAGCTTAATAATCATTATTATGATTATAATTTACTTCCACTAGTTTTAAAACATCTTATTCTACATCATAAACATGCCCCTTTCTCTCCTCTACATGTAATAGGCCTGAGTATGGCATTTAGACATATAAGGCCTAATTTGATATTTTGTTATCATGAGTAATTTTATCACTTGGATTTTCACCATTTTAAGATATTCCTAATCTCTCCTCATCCAAGTGGCATAATGGAAACATCTATAGGCTTGTGGGTATTCGAAAGATGACATGAATCTCTAGTAGGGATAGCTCCCTTAGTGTACCACTTTGGGTTACAACTACACCTAAGCTTTGGGGGAGATGTAGAGATAACTAAAATAAAATAATTTTAAGGGAGGTGATAAACCAAATAAAATTATGACTTCCAAGCAATAGCATGTTACACATGATAACAAAGGACTAACCAAACATACACTACTTTAATCTACATCTCTTCACATCAATGTTATATTATGAGGTTATGGATGCATATGAAAAGCTAATAGGACTAGACAAGAGGACTTGAATGAAACTAGTGCATATAATAACTCACTCAATCCTTGAAATTTCCTAGAACACTTCACATGCCCTATAAGAATAAGCTTTCCAACTACAAATAGGATGAAAGAATGAGATAACATACTAAGGAATCCATAGTCTTCACTAAGCAAGATCTAAAATTCAAGTAAAACACACTATAAACAATCATGAAGATGTAAAAAATTAGTATTCTTATTGATCCAATGGTATGAAAATGAGGAGGTCTTATCCATACTCAGGTGGAGCATGAGTTATAATGGCCAAAATGGCAAGTTCCTATAGAACTTATGAGAGAGAGAAAGAAGAAGAGAAAAGTCAAAGGGTCACAAGTAAAATTGTTAAGATGATAAAATGAGTTATTTATACATTATAATAGGATTTGGGATGAACCATTCAAGGTTAATAAGCATAAGTTTCCATATAAGGCATGAAACTCTTGCAAAGTGGCATAAAACTCCTTATTCTAGCTCAGGAAAACTACCTTCATGATTAGCTCTATTTTAATGCCTCATAATTGATTAATAATAGGTATGATGATTGAGACTAATTGGAAAGATTTTATACATTCTTATCCATTCATTATTTGTAGGCTTGGTCCTCTGAAATCATCTATAAAAGAGCTATCATCATCTGTTGTAAAAGAAACTCCTCTTTCATGCACCTTGCACACTTGGCCTAAAAATGGGACCAATTTTCCACAAAATATTTAAAATTAAATTAATTACAATTTTAAATACCCTACATGGCCTTAGAATCATTAGGCACACTTTAAATCACCCCATACTAAATTTTCCACCCTTCTCACTAGCTTGGTCACTATGTCAGTTTTGACTGGATGAGATGAAGCTATTTTTAAGGCACTTAAAAATATTTTAAAAGCATGAGATTACCATATGGAGTTATAAAAATTATATATATTTCTCCCAAACTTGACTGCATCCTTAGACTCCTTTTAGTACTTGCAAAACACACAAAATTGGCAAAAGTACCCTATTTTGTACCATATCTATACAATTTCATATAGCTCAAAAACATGGGAGGAATCCTAAGTGAGTCCTTCATAGGTTAAAATCACTTCCATGGTCAAAATATGTCATTTGGATATCTATCCAAGCTTGTTTTTTTTCCACTAGGTCTAGAATGAGGGTTTTCAAGCGCTTTAGGCCTATTTTCACTCTTAAGAATTATTCAAAAAAACCTAAAATTGGAATCTCAAACAAATTTAACAAACATGATATTTAGGTCATTTTATAACATTTATAATCTCATTTTTCATCCATGTAAATACTTCTAAAATATGTGAGTAATCAAACCTCTCCTATCGAGCTTATTTTCTCCTTTCCTGCATGCCTAGGTTATCTTTGAGTCAAAAGTGGAATTTTTATGATTTATCCTACAAGGTAAAGGATTTAACATGTCTGAAATTTCCTCACAAACATGACCCAATAGGTTGTAATTTTAAGCAAAATTTACAAGTGAAGTTGGACTCCCATTTGGCTTCTAAGCCTAACCATGCCTAAAAGGCTTGTCTACACCTCAAATCCCAAATATGACCTCCTTAATATTTATATACATTCCAAAATCTATATAACCTATATTTTTCCCTTATTAACATGTTTATATGTGTTTTAAAACTCACTTAGATCTAGAAGTGATGATGAAGTCTTATTTGGACTCTAGGCATACCCTTGCCTCATGAGCCTGTTTACAACTTTAAGAGTGTAGGGTAACTTGTTGAAATACATCCTCTTGAAAATTTTATAAAATATTTACCTATATTTTTTCCAACTCTCCACACTTTCTTATAAGGCTACCTCAGCTTCTAGTTCATGCTTTCTCACCCATCTTCTAAAACTGTTAGTTTGTGCTCATAAGGGAGTGCCTTCTGTCTAAGAAAAAAAGAGGACACTCCCCTATTTAATAAGTAAAATTTAAATGTTTTAATGTATTTTAATTTTTATTTATACATTCTATATACAAAATTTTACCTTTATTAGGTCATTTTACCCTTCAAACTCTTTAAAACCTGAAACATACTACTAGTCAAAAAATTGTATGCAGGGTATACATTTTATGAGTTGTGTTAAGCATCATTAGAGTCTTCTTTTTGAATAATTTAAATTTTTTAATATTTTATATATAAATTAATATTCATAATTAAGATTTTTTAGGTGTGCTCACCATCCCAATTTTCCATATATATTCCTCATACTCCTGCCTAGCTTGGACTAAGCATAACCTTTGATTGTGTTTTTTGACTTGGAGTGTACCTATAGGTGATTTTTCATGTTTTAGGCCTTATAAATATGGTATAATATATATTATAATATTTAAATACTTATTTCATCTATTACCTTTCTCATTTCACACTTTGGAGGTTGAAAATCTCTCAATACCAGTCAAGACTAGTTGATTGTGTTACCCTACATGTAGGTGCAAATTACTTTCTTGGGGGTACTTTAATTGATATAATGTAATTTTAAATCACTAAAATACATAAAAATTATAATTTATTCACTTATAATATATACCTACCATTTTAAATTCTTAGGACAACCCTTAACCAAGTCACTATCAACATACAGTCACTTATAGCTGACTGTGTGTTGTCATCAAGACATGTAAGTGTTAATCATATGACATAGGCCCTTAAAGTGTGATTTATTACCTCCTTGTAACTTTACACACTATGAAATAAATATAATAACTCTTATAATTCTTTTAATAATGTATATAACCAAGGTTATCAAGCTCAATCCCTTTAATAACCCTATAGCCAGCCTATAGGCATCATTAATGGTGAACAAGGGACCTGTAGGTGTAGATGGGAATCAAAACACTCTTTATCATCTCCTTATGATTATATTTTGGTAATATACACCATTTTAAACATTTATAATCACCATAACATCTTGTCATGATCTAGAACTGTCAACATTGAGTGCAAGGTCACTTTTTTATCAAAATCTTGTAGACACTAATGCCTAAATTCAATGTTTTTATGAGCAACTTTAGACCTCTCAATCATCATCCTCAAATTGTTTTTTTTTCCTTAAAATTTTTCAAGGCTCTTCTATATGATAGAGGATACCAAATAATATCATCATAATTCATCAAAATACCATGTAACCATGTCATTTACCATTCATAAAATGCTCATGGGCCTTTGTTTTCACAGTTTAGGGATTTGGTCTCAAAACTCAGTCATCACCTTTGAAGGGTTATTTAAGGTTTGCATAGTAGCTTAAAACTTTATATGATATTGATATAATATCATAAACACATTAGGATCTCAAGGAAAGACTCATCATTTGTTTCAACACCTCAAAATACCCCTTAACTCTCTATCAAGGCCACCTGTAGATGCACATTTTCTTGTATGTAGACAGTGAATGAAAACTTAGAAAATCATCAAGATATGATATCTTGTGATAAATTTTATGCCTTATACAATTTTTCCAATTCACTTAAAAGGTCTGTATCAATTTTCAAATCTCTTATTCCATCATGATGTTATCAAAGAGAGGCCCCTATAGGTGGACTTAGGCTATATGCAAGCAATGAACTTGAAATGACTCATGCATCAAGGGATTTGATTCATAATCAATTTATATTTTCACATAATATCAACATTAAACATAATTATACTTATAAACTATCTCCATAGACATGATAAAGAAGTTCTCCACATGTACTCCAACATGGATACAAGTGAAATTAATCATAAAGTTGATTGTGAGAGATGGAAAGACTGTAAGCCACCCAAAACATGATATGATGAAACTAAAACTTGTAAGGAGGTGATTATATGTATTTCATACCTATTTGACACCATATTACAACTACATGAGACCTCTATAGGAAACCAACATTCTATAAACAAGAAGAACTTTGACCAAGACTACACATAGTGGCACCTTCCTTTCAACATGGACTAACTTTCCCATAAAAACACCATGAAACATGAAAATATGTATGGATAAAATTTAATAAAGTATCCAACATACTCTAGAGTCAACATCACCAACTGGTTCATACAGATTTTACTAGAATGGAGTAAAACATATAAGGTGCATGAAATAACTAGTAGAAAAATACAGTCAACTTCATGAGGATGGTTCATAAATCACATGTTACCATTATTTGAAATATTATAATTTAAATAAATGTATATAATTTTAATAAAATTCCCCATAATCATTTTCTTTGAAACCTCTTGAGCTATCTATACTAAGCACAAACCTGAAGGTCACTTTTATATGTCTAGGAAAGCAAAGGAGCATAATGGTTTTGGCTTAAAAATGGAACTTATAGAGAGTATAAATAATTTATATGAGTTTTATGAAGATTAATAGGCCCTTCATGATCTTCTCCCACATGGCACACTTCCCCATGAGCCATACAAGTGCCAAATTCTCCCTTTTTTAGTTGGTTTCTTAAATTTCATTTAAACAACCTACAAGATTATGATGTAACTGACATGCCTAATAGGTAAAATAAAATATTGGATGTTTTAAAGGAAAATAGGACACCTTTATACCTTGGAAATTATGCCACTTGTATTTATGACCCCTAAAAGCTCACTAAATGACCTAAATGACAAATTGACTAGTATGACTAAGACCAAGGCTAGGATGACATTAAATGACATAAAATAGCATATAATACACCACATGAAAATATATTAGACCCCAAAAAACATATAAAACTCATGTTTTTACCTATAGGGGTCCTAATTTGACCTAAAAGTCAAATTTGGTCAACAAATTAGTGACTCATAAGGGTATTATGCCTTCTATACTGACTAAACCAGTAGCCTTATCAATCCATTGGGTTTAGGAGTCAACTAAATATTCAGACAAAAAATAAGGATTTGACCATTTACTAAAATATATGATCAAGACAAAACCAATGACTACCTCAACCACACAAAACAAAAGATACACACAAATAAAAAACAAGCACACATGTGCTTCATGAGCACTTATGGAACACACACACCAAACTAAACTAACTAACCTGAGATGAAAACTCCCTCTTGGATCAAAGGGGAAGTTTAAAACTCTTCTTTCTTCATGACATGAAGGATTTAGTCAGACATGTAACCTTTTGTCCTTTAGCATTTATGCCTCTAAATTTTTCATGATGTTTGTCAAATTCATTGGCATGATGTTCATTAAAAACCAAAAAGTTTAAAATATATTGGATATGGAAATTAACTCTTCTTGCATCCAAATAGACTCAGCCTCCTCATATGGATCCTTAATTACAACCTCCTTCTTGATTTTTATGGTGCTGTCAATAAGATTGGGTTTCTTCTTAGTTGTAAGTTCTTCTAGCTTATCAAGGAGATTTGCATACTGTACCCAATCTTGTTTATTATCCTCCATGGAAGACTCTTTCTTCACCTTCTCATGTACTTGGCCCTCAACTTGGAAAATATCCTTAAGCTCTTGAAAAAGATTCATTTACAATTGCCAATCATCCTTGTCCTCTTTATCATCTAGAGCCACTACCTCTTCAATCTTCTCTTCTTGATGTATGATGTCATCAATCTAGTGTTCTATAAGATCCAATGAATATGATGGTGATTTAAGATCAAGTTGAGGCATTGGATCATCTTCAAGAGCAATAACTTTTACCTTGGTCTCAAGAGATTTTTCTAGGACTGCCACCTCTTTGGGAAAGACTTAGAATTGTTATCCATCTAAAATAGTACATTCATATTCATAAATGAGATGATTATCTATAATTTTTTGATCATATGTAGAGTCTTCTTCAAGGGCTAAAATATATTCCATTTCTTTCTCCTTCATGGTGATGCCAAGACTAGGCATCTTGAAATCACGTCACCTAGCCTAATGAGGTTGTCAAGGAGGTATGTCTTCTTCAATAAGGAGTTTTGAAATTTTATCAACCAAATACTCCTATTTAGGTTCCCATACCATATTTCCATCAAGACAAAGTGTGATTGGGTGAGGAAAAGATGAACTAGTTGGTGGAGGTGGCACATATAACTCAAAATCAGATTACAAGTGAAATGTAGGGGGATTTTTTGGAAGCTCTTAAAGAAGGGGAGGTAGACCTTGGGATAAAAAACTTGATTTTATTTCTTCCAATTTAAAATAGCTTCATCAACATCTTATTTATCTTGATAAATCTCTTGAAGAAGGGTGTATGAGGTGTGTTTAGGCATAAGATCTTCTTTTGGGTCTAAACCTTCCATCACACCTTGATTTAGTAGCTTCATCCTTGACTCTAACTCTTTAATTTAATTGGTTAGGTTCTATTTAAAAAGTCTCTATTGAAGATTATATGCATCATAATGAGGATGAGGAATATAAGGGGATTTATATGGAGGACAAGAGTTTTATTGAGGAAGGGTAGGATGAGCTTGCATAGGATCAAGTTATTTCTCAACCTCACACTTTTTATCAAGGCCTTTATCTTCTTTCTTTCCACATGATTCCAATATATTATTCCATCTTAGGATGTTTGGATTAGGAGTCTCATTTTTAGGTAGTGATGTAACTTGAGGAGTGGGTGTACTGCTCAAGAAACTTGGAATCTCCTTAGGCTTGGACTCTCCACCTTGTCTCCAATTTGGAATGTCATATCTAGAGGTATTTTCCTTAGGTGGGGATGGTATGGGAAAGGGAAATGAGGGATTAGATTCCATTTTTTTTTTGCTAACATGGATTTTTTCATCTCATATTGGCCAACTCAATTTGTCTATCAAGATTAGCTTTAAAAATAAGGTTTCTCTTTTCAACTCTCTCTTCCAATTGATGTGGAAAAGGATGAGTTTTGTAAGCTTGATTGGGCTCATGAATAAGAGTCAAATATGACTAGTATAAATCTTGGGGAAGTGGATATGAACTCTAATAGGTTTGTTGATGGTAACTCTCATGAATTATTAGCTTATCTTCCAAGGATGAAATCAAGCCACTCACACCTAGCATCTCATTTGTAAGCCTTTGCCAATTAGTTCTCTTAATAGGTGTCCACTCTCTTTTTACCAACTCTAGTGCATCTATTGCCTTTTTTATGGAATTTATAGGGATATCTTGACCTTTTCCCTTTAATTTATCAATCTATAACATATACTTCTCATACCCCAAAATATTTTTCTTGAAGGTGGAAATGGATTGAGTTGAGAAGTGGCTAGGTTGACTAAGAGAAGCAAGATATTGAGGAGACTAGGTATAAGACTAATCTAAATCATGACAAGGCTAGATATAATATTTATAAGGATCATGATAAGGTTGTAAATGGTCATAGAAAGACTATTAAGATTCATATCAAGGTTGATAGGAATCATACAAAGGCTTATTAGGAATGCCATGAGTTGGAAATACCTCACCAACTTGTGTAAGACAAAACTCAACACCAAAATTAGCCATGAAACCTCATTAATAGTAAGAATACAAAGTAAAATTTTACCAAAAATATTCAAAGGATAACCTGGGCTACTTGATTAGTTGATATAGCTTCAGAGTCACCATTGATGCTTGGATAGATGCCTTTAAATGATGATTATTGAAAGACAACACCAAAAATATTTCAACTTCTTAGACTAAGAGTCCCATCAGGCATGCCAAAAAATATTTTCACTTGGATTTACACCCTTTGAGGATATGCCTAAGATATCTTTATCCAAGTGGCACAAATAAAACAACTCTAGGTTTATGGGTAGCCAAAGGATGAGGTGAATCTCTACATAGGGATATCTCCCTTGATATACCACTTTGGGTTAAAACTACACCTAAACTTTGGAGGTAGGGGAGGGAGAGAGATAAATAAAATCAAACTATTCTAAGGTATGTGATACACCAAATAAAATTTTGACTTCCAACCAAAAACATGTTACACATGAGAACAAAGGACTAACCAAACATATACTCCTTCAATCTGCATCTCTTCACATCAATGTTACATTATGAAGTTATGGATGAATGTAAAAATATAGGAGGAATATACAAGAGGCCTTAAATGGAACTATTTAATATAATAACTCACTCAATCCTTGATATTTCCTATAACACTTCACATGCCCTACAAGAATAAGCTTTCCAACTACAAATAGGATGAAAGAATGAGATAACATGTTAAGGAATCCATAGTCTTCACTAAGAAAGATCCAACATTAAATTAAAACACACTATGAATAGTCATGAAGAGGTAAAAAATTAGTGGTCTTATTGATCAAATGGCATGCCAATGAATAAGGCTTTGCCATACTCAGGTGGAGCATGAGTTTTAATGGCCAAAATGGCTAGTTCTTATAGAACTTGAGAGATATATAATAAGAGAGAAGTCAAAGGGTCATAAGGACACTTTTCAAGATAAAAAAATGAGTTAATTATGCATTATAAGAGGATTTTGGATAACCATGAAAGGGTAGGAAGCACAAGTGTCCATACAAGGTATGAAACTCTTTCAAAGTGGCATAAAATTCCTTATTCTAGCTCGAGAAAATTGCCTTCATGATTATCTCTATTTGAATGCCTCATACCTAATTATTAATAGGTATCATTATTTGGATGAAGGTTAAGTCTTTCAAAAATTTCTCTCCATGTATTAGTTATAGGCTTGATCCTCTAAAATCATCTGGAAAGGAGCTATCATCATCTACTGTCAAACAAACTCCTCTTTCATGCATCCTTCACACTCAGCCTTAATAATGGGATCAATTTTCCATTAAAATCAATACAAATTATTGTATGAAAATTTTTGAGACACTCCATGGCCTTATAATCATTAAATACACTTTAAAATCACCCCACTTGAAGTTTTCCACCCTTATCACTAGCTTGGTCACTATGCCAATTTTGACTGGCTGAGATGAAGATATTTTTTTAGTAACTTAAGAATATTTTAAGATAATTAAATTACCATAGGGATTTATGAAAATTTTATAGCTTCCTACCAAACTTGATTTCATCCGCAAACTCCTAAAACCTAAAAAACACACAAAATGGTCAAAAGTACCCTATGTTTCACCATGTTCATAAAAGTATGTACAACTCAAAAGTATGGGAGGGAGCTTGAGTGAGTCCTTTACAAGTTACAATCACTTCCATGGTCAAACTAAGTCATTTGGATAGCTCTCCAAGCTTGTTTTCTCCATCAGGTCTAGACTAAGGGTTTTAAAGGGTTTTAGGCCTATTTTCACTCTTAAGCATTGTTCATAATAACTTGACATTATAATCTCAAAAAAAATTCAAAAACATGATATTTATGTCCCCTTATAACACTTCTAAACTCTTTTTTCATCCATGCAAATCCTTCTAAAATTTGTGAGCAATCAAACCTCTCCTATCAAGCTTATATTCTCCTTTCCTACATTCCCAAGTTATCTTTGAGTCAAAATTGGCCCTTTTATGTTTTATCCTACAAGTTAAATGATTTAAATTTTTTAAAATGTCCTCAAAAACATGACCCAATAGGTAGGAATGCTCACCAAAATCTGCAAGTGAAGTTGGCCTCCCATTTGGCTTCTAGGCCTAGCCATGCCTAAAAGGCTTATCTATACCTCAAAGCCCAAATATGACCTCTTTAATCTTCCTCTACATTCCAAAATATTTTTCACCTTTTTTCCCATATTAAAATGTTTATATGCACTGGAAAACTCACTTAGATCTAGAAGTGACAATGAACTCTTATTTGGACTCTAGGTATACCCTTACCTCATGAGCCTATCTACAACCTTAAAAGTGTAAGGTAATATATTTAACTCCATCCTATTTTTAATTTTATAAAATATTTACTTATATGTTTTCCAACTCTCCACACTTTCCTACAAGGTTATGTCATCTTTTGGTTCATGATTTCTCATCCATCCTCTAAAATTGCTAGTTTGTGCTCATAAGGGAGTGCCCTCTGTTTGAGACAAAATAGAGGGCACTAACCTATTTCCTTAGTCAAATTTAAATGTTTTAAGGTATTATAAAATTTATGGATACATCCTATATAAAAAATTTGACCTTAATTAGGTCAATTTACACTTCAAACTCTCTAAAACCCAAAACATATTGCCAGTCAAAAGATTGTATGCATGGCATACATTTTGTGAGTTGTGTTAAGATTCAGTAGAGTCATATTTTTGAATCATTTACCATTTTCAATATTTTATATATACATTACTCATCATCATGAAATTTTTTTAGGTCTCCTCACCATCCCAATTTTCTATATATATTCCTCTTACTCCTCCCTAACTTGGACTAAGCATAACCTTTGACTATGTTTTCTACCATAGATTGTACCTATAGCTGATTTTTCATGTTTTAGGACTTTTAAATAGTGTAAAAACTCTCCTATAATGTTACAATAATTATTCCATATATTCCCTTTCTCATTTCACACTTTGGAGGTTAAAAATCTCTCAAGACCAGTTAAGGCTAGTTGATTGTATTACCCTACTTGTTGGTGCAAATTACCTTTTTGGGGGTACTTTCATTGATATGAGGTCATTTTTAATCCATAAAATACATCCCAATTCTCATTTAATCACTTATTATATATACCTTCCATGTTAAATACATAGGATAATCCTCAACCAAGTCATTGTCAACATACAATCACTTATAGCTAATTGTGTGTTGTCATCACGACTTGTAGGTGTTAATCATATGACATAGGCCCTTAAAGTGTGATTTATGACACCCATTAAAATTTACACACCATGACATAACTATACTCACTTTTATCATTCTTGGAATAAGGTATATAACCAAGGTTATCAAGCTCAGTCCCTATAATAACCCTACAGCTAGCCTATAGGCTTCATTAATGGTGAGCAAGGGACTTGTAGGTGTAGATGGAAAGAAAAACATTGTTTATCATCTATTTATTATGTTATTTTGGTCATATATTCCACTTGAAACATTTATAATCACCATCACATGTTTTCATGATCTATAACTATCAACATGGAGTGCAAGGCCACTTTTTTATCAAAATCATGTAGACACCAATGCCTGAATTCAATGTTTTTATGAGAAACTTTAGACCTTTCAATCATCATCTTCCACTTTATTTCTTACCCTAAAACTTTGAAAAGATCTTGTCTATGTTATGGGATACCAGATAAGACCATTATAATGCATCAAAATCCCACTTAACCATGTCATATACCATTCACAAAAAATCTCATGGGCCTTTATTTTCATAGTTTAGGGATTTGGTCTCAAAACTCAGTCATCACCTTTAAAGCGTTATTTATGGTCTACCTAGTAGCTTAACAATTTATATGATCTTGATATAATATCCTAAGCACACAAGTATCTCAAGGAAAGACTCATCACATTTTTAAACACCTCAAAAGACCCCTTAACTCTCTATCAAGGCCACCTGTAGATGCACATTTTCCTATCTATAGGTAGTGAATGTAAACTCAGATAGTCAGTAAGATATGAGATCTTATGATCAATTTTAGGGATTACCCAAGTTTTCCAATGCACTTATAAAATTCAAAAAGGTTATATCAAATCTCGTATTCCATCATGATGTTATCAAAGAGAGACCCTTATAGGTAGACTTAGGTTGTATGCAAGCAGTGAACCTAAAATGACTCATGTATCAAGGGATTAGATTCGTAATCAATTGATATTTTCACCAAATTATCAACATTAAACATCATGAAAGTTACAAAACATCTCCATGGACATGATAAAGAGGTTCTCCACACATACTCCAACATGGTTGTAAGTGAAATTAAACATGGAGTTGACTGTGAGAGATGGCAAGACTGCAAGTAACCCAAAACATGATATGGTGAAACCAAAACATGGAAGGAGTTGAATATATGGATTTTAGACCCATGGGACACCATAATAAAACTACATGAGACCTCTTCAATAAATCAACATTTTTCAAACAAGAACTTTGACTGAGACTACACATAGTGGCACCTTCCTTTCAACATGGACTAAATTTCCCACAAAAACACCATGAAACATGAAACTATGTATGTATACCATCTGAAAATGTATCCAACATCCTTTGGAGTCAACATCACCAACTGGTTCATACAGATTTAACCACAATGGAGAAAAACCTATAGGGTGCAAGAAACAACTAGCAAAATAATATAGTCAACTTCATGAGGATGGTTCATAAAGCACAAGACACCATCATTTGAAATCTTGTAATTTAAATTAAGTTATTTGATTGTAATAGAACCTCCCAAAATCATTTTATTTGAAACCTCTTGAGATATCCATACTAAACACAAACATTAAGGTCACTTATGTATGTCTAGGAAAGAAAAGAAGGAAAACAATTGTTTTGGCTTAAAAATATAACTTGAAAAGAATTTAAATCATTTATATGAGTTTTAAGAAGATTAATAATACCTTTATTATATTTTCCCATATGGCACACTTCCCCATGAGCTCTACACAAGTGCCAAATGCTCCCTTTTTTAGTTGGTTTCTTGAATTTCAATTAAACATCCCACAATATTATGATGTAGCTGACCTCCTTTATAGTTAAAACAACCTCTTGGTTATTTAAATGAAAATAAGACACATATGCCCCTTGGGAACCATTCCACTTGCATTTATGACCCTTAAAACCCCACTAAATGACCCAAAATGACAAATTAACTAATATGAACAAAACCAAGGATAATATGACATTAAATGACATAAAATAACATATAATACACCCCATGAAAATATATTAGACCCCTTAAAACATATAAAACTCATTTTTTTACCTATAAGGGTCCCAATTTGACCTAAAAGTCAAATCTGGTCAACAAGTACCACTAGTAATCTTGAAGATTATTAGGTGTTGAAAAACCAATTTATTCTCTTTAATAAACCACTCATTATCTTTGTAGATCATATATTAAAATATTTTTGCCATATTGCCTTTTACCTTGTTCATTTGGAGCTATCATAGGAGACTAGTTTTCTACCACAAGTACCTTTTTAGAATGAGGTACCTAATGAATCCAACATAAAAGAGATAACTTGATCACCCCAACATAACCATTTTCTCCATAATGTTTTGAAGTGAAGAAATAAAGGCAAACCTAGACCCTATATAGATGAATAGGACATAGTAACCCCCTTATAATATTAATGATTATTGATAAATATGGGGAAATTAATTTGATAACCAATGCCATAAACTTGAATTTCATTATGGTCCCTCTCATTTTACCAAGATATTTTGAATTGACCTTCTCTCTCCTGGCTGTACCAAGTAAAAACTACTAACCTTCCTTAAACTACCAAAGAATTTGATAGGAGAGATAAAATGTTTTTATTCATTTTATCACTTATAACTCCATCCAAATCATTAATTTGTCCTTGATGGAAATAGAGGAAGTCTTGGAGATGTTTTAAATTCAATTTCACCTTGAAAGCATGTATGGATGATCCAAAAGAGCCCTTTGAAGCATTAAAACTACCATAATCACTTAATAAACCTAATTTTAAACCTACACAAGGTATTCATAAGACCTAAAAATGTTTGTACAAATGTGATATGATGTATCCCAACACTGTTATTATGCTTCCCTACCATTACCTTGCAATATCTTCTTTCAAAATCATAAACTGATCAAAAAATCATCACAAATGGGTTATGATGTTAGAAAAGAGTATCACCAACAAATATGAGCACTTATATAGTATGAAATGAAATTTACATATGCCATGAGGCCTATCAATACACCTCAGACTCATTTCATCACTTGAAATAACTTGAAACAGGTAATGGAGTGACTAGACATGCACATAGTTATGATGAACAAAACCTTAAATCTATAAAATCTACCTTAAACTCTAATAATAAAGGTTTTAATCGACCATTCCAAGGAAATTACAATACCAACACAATGATCAATAAAGTAAAAAATCATGACAAACAAAATTTCAAACTATAAGGGTGACATTGTGACCTGGGAGGTCAAACTTGTTAGCAATTACATTTTTCAATATTTCTCACTCACTAACATATTAATAGACTAATGGTTATCTCAGTTACTAAATATAATCATCTTAAAACTTTATTCTTGTTGATAAATCACATATTATCATGTTTAATTTTCATGTTTCCTTCTTATCTTTATGGCTTTTATGCACTCTCTCTTTGCCATTAAGGACATTTAAATATGTCTTCTGTGTGTGGCTTTAAGCCTTCATTATTTATTTCTATGTTGTGATGACATTTTAATATTCCTTTATGTGTGTACTCTATGTTTATTAATACATTTCAACATGTCCTTATATGTGGATCTAATCCTTCATTTCTTGTTTCTATGCATGTGGGGACATTCTAACATGTCCTTGTGTGTGCTATTATTTGAGTGTGGACATTTGAACATGTCCTTTTTATGTGGCCCATTATATTTATATGGCATGATTTTTGTGATTTACATTTAATTTTTTATTATGTGTGTCATGTCCATGATACCTTGCTTACTTCTTTGCTCATATTTCAATGCCATGATATATATCATATATTCCTCCCTAAGTAGTTATATATATCCTTACATAAGTAGTTTGATCACTTATCTGTGTGCCTATATTATAACATCTATTTAGACATTCTCACTATTAATATTTTTTCTTACACACATATCATGCTACTACTATACTTAATTTATCTATATGATGATGACATGGTTCTCTATGTTAACATTCTTACTCAAATATACATCTTTATGCCATAACAATCTTGTTGACTATTTTCATCATAAGTCAAAATAGTTCAACGCCCTATAGTAAAAAACTTATATAGGGTCATGTTAGGATGTAATAGGGTGTTTCATGGCCTTATATGATGTTATTTAATGTGTTATTAACCTTGATCTTAGTCAAATATAATCCTAAGTCATTTCATGTCACTTAGGGGTCATATTTGAGTCATTAATGGAGGTTGTCTGGTCTCCTATAACAGAGAAATGTTATAAACTACATTTCAAATTCTAATATTTTATATCCTATTATTCATGTTAGTAATAAATAAAAAACTTTTAGGTTCCTAACTAAAATAAAAAAAAGTTGAAAAAGAGAGCATTTTGGCAGTTATATAGCCTATAGAGGAGTGTGGCATGTGTGGAAATCTCATATAGTGTCTCTTCAGCTTATCTAACTCCATTTTCAAATTTTATTTACTTTAAAAGTCTCAAAAAGGATTGAAACCCCTTTCACTTCTCCATCACTCCATTAGGCATGCAGAAATGGTCAAGAAGTTTTTTTCATGGTACGACCAGTAAAAGAAGTTTCAAGTCAAATTATCTTGAGGGGTGTTATAAAACTTGGTATAATTAGCATTAATGGTAGGATCTCAAGTATTGTTTGCCTATGATTTATTACCCATCCTTTAGGAGTTGATTGTCTCATTTTGCATGTTAATCCCCATACCCTACAGGTTTTCTTCTTATTTGAGCTAGTCCACACAAACCACTTATTTAAATTACTTCAAGAGTATGTCAAATTATTTATTTAATGGTTTACATATTTGTTTTCATCTATGAATTTGATTTTATGAACTCAAAATTCTCAAGTTATAGGTTGAGTATACTAGTGAAGTTGTAGGCATGTCCATCAAACTATAGAAGTTTTCCCTTCCTATAGTGGTTCCAAGTAAAAGTAGATATTATGTTATATGCCTATCATATGTCATTAAAATCTCCCTCCTTTAAAATATTAGTTTTAAAGTATGACATTAGTGAAGTTTTAGTCATATATGGAACAGATTCAAACTTCTCTAGATATATTCACTTACAGTCATGGTGAATGAGGTGTGAGAAGATTTGAGAATTCTCATGGAAAGTAGATATAGATTATTAATATTTTTAACACCTTATTATGAAATGAGTAGTCAATCCAAGCCATTAAAATTATAGGTAATGGACTATGATAACTAATTCAATCCCTAGCACAGTCATGCACCATTGATGGAGATCTACAGGTGCCCTATAAGAGAATAATCACAATGTAGTGAGGATATTAAAACTTTTTTGAAGTCCTTAAGGGTTGAAATAATCAAATTAAATATTTATATGAGGTCAAAATGCTGATTTTAGGACCATACACTATGCATATAGTCCATATTCTACCCTCGATGCCTTTTATGCTACTATGTGTACATCTACAGGTTCCCACAGAGGTTTGAGCATCTAGAGTGAAGATTTTATAAATGTTTTGGGATTCTCATAGATGTTAATGAGTTTAAATATGTCATAATAACCATTTTTAAAAAATATAATTGTATACATACTTAAGGAGTTGTATTCACAAGTGGAGAAGTTTGTTTTAGGTACTTGTTACTTTAAAATATCTAAAATAGAGCCTTGGCCATATTTGGTGCCATCATGGAGTAATGTAACATGGAGTATATATGAGTTTAAATGATTAAATCATGTATACCTCATGTAGGAGAGATGACATGAACAAATAAAGTGGATGTTTGGTTCTAATAAGCGATGTAGAGGAAGCTCATAATTCATACATTCTTTCACTACACTTTTTTAGTGCTTCTATAGTATATTGAACTTCAAGTGACCTCATAGTCTATGACAAAATGATAAAGGCATATCACCATGAAAAATGATCATATTTAGTTAAGAAGAACAATCATAGTTAAAATTACATTAATAAGAGTTGAATTTCAAGGTATTGACCTACTTGATCACCTATAGGTATAACATTGCTCCTAAGAAGCCACCTATAGCCTGACTGTAAGTACCTAGAGTCTCATAAGATAAACCTTGGTGATTAGGATTGAAAACACAAATATTTATCATTAGAGTTGGTTCAAAAACTTTAAAATTGTCACATTAGGTGTAATACATGGTCCAAATGTTGAAATAACATTCTACAGGTGTATCTTTACCTTAAAAGGGCCACCTACAATCAAATTTAGTGTGGCAATGCACCAACATATGATAGTCTGGTCTTATCATAGGTTTTAAAGCATGAAATTAGTTAAAGTGAGATTTAAAGTGACCTTTATTAATTTAAATGAATCATCCCAACTTTATTTAATGTTTGATATGCCAATATACACCTACAAGCATGTTTTTTTCTAATTAAGAACATAGTCATAGTTGACTTACCAACTAGGCTTATCAAGTAGGAGGTATATCTTGAAGAGTTGGAAAAGAGAAATGAGTGTTGAAATGATTTATATATTATTGATAGTGATTTACATCATATGAAATTCTCAAAACCATGGAAAATATAGCAAGATCCATCTTCAAGGTACATCTACAATCAATACACTAACCTTGCAGATAGTCAGTGAGTTTAAAAAGTATACCTTGAGTATTGGGATGTTTGGAGGGATTATTGGTGTGACAAAACTATATAATTTGGTACATAAAATCCACATCACTTACCTAAGTCTTTAATATATTAAAATTTCTTGGTAAAATAGGGGAATTTTTCTCTATTGTCTTCTATAGTGGGAACTCCTAGAGAACTAAACCTTGCAGGTTTAGTAAGTCAATGATGAAAGGGAGGTATGTAAAATGTTATACCACTATGGAAAGTTATAAGAAATTTTTTTCAACATGAAAAATCATGGATAAGGTCTCACAAGTGTTAGAGGCCAAACATGATGGCCTAAATCCACATAGGTGTAGTCAGACCTTTTAGGTCTTGACTAAGCATACTACCTAAAGAGGGTCAAATTCCACTTCTAACACTTAGTGAGCATGGAAGAGAATTGTAACACATTCATGGGGATCCATAATTTTTATTATAACATTTAATTTTTAGATAAATTTAGATGTAATCCATTTCTTGGCTTAGAAATATGATAGTGTATATAAAATGCAAAGGAAAGCTCGAGGAGTCATCTTACGAATCTCATATTTCTAGGGATACCTATAATGGGAGTTTTAGGAGCTAGGTTATGTTGAATAGGGTCCTAAACAAGGATTTAGTGAAATTTTTATAAATATTAGATATCACAATTTAATAAACTATCCTTAAGAGGTAAACCACTCAAACCCCTTGATAATGACTAAATTAAAAAGATATATGAGCGGCATCCAGATGAGAAATTTTGATTGCTAAATGATCTTGAAATTGTATATGACTCCATATATATCTTTTTAATCAATTTGTCTTCTACCCTACTTGTATGAATAGGGCGAAAAATTGATTTATTTGATAATTTTTGATGTATTCAAAGATTAGAGGAGTTTTAAAGGATGATAATCACTTTGGGGGATATAATTAGACATATAATATCTCATAATATCCATTTATTACCTCAAAAAATAATATAATTACCTCTATAAACACCTTCACTTTAACCAGTCCAAACTGGCATAGTGAATGAGAGATGATCACTAAGTGAGAAGGTGATAAATTTATTTAAGATGCCTTTTAAGGTTCACTTGATAAATATAGGGTAGTAGGTATATTTAAAAGTGTCACAAAATCCTTTTTATGTATTTTTTTGAGAAACTTAAGCACACCTCGGTGTCAAGTGTGAAGAATGAGTGAAAGAAGAGTGATTATGATTGCAGGTAGTGAGAACACTTGGCCAAAATAATATTCATGATTAGTGACACATCCAATTAATTTTGGAGCCTATTTATAACCCCTTCCTCATGGATCAATGATTTCATAAATCCCTAGTATATTATGGATAATTTAGGGGAGGTCAAATGATGAAGGTAGTTTCTAAGCAAGTAATTGAAGAGTCTTATGCCAGATTTAAAGGTGTTTCATATTTGAAGAGAAATTTTTCCATAGAGAAATTGCATGGTATATTACATAATCCATTATAATAAAAACATAACTCCTTATCTCATCTTTATAAGTGTTCTTATGACTCTTGGAATTCATTCTTCTATCTCTTCTCTCACATTTTATAAGTACTAGCCATTTTGGCTCTTATTTCATAATACCACACCTATTATGGAAAATTCATACTAGTTTTATGTTTTAATTTGCCTTTTAATAATATAATAAATCTATTTTTGAGTTTAAAAACATCTTATCTAAGTGTTCAAAGTGATGAATGGTGAGGTCTAGTGATTCTATCCTTACTTCTTCTTGTCCTTTCATGTCTAGTACAAGAAGTTCTCATACTAATAGGTCATATAGAGTATATCTAGTGTTTTTTAATCCCTTAAAATGTGAAAGTTTACTTATGTTATGTAATCTACCTATTGATCCACTTTCCTTGATTTATCTCATGCGTATCACCTCTATATTGAAATACTAATATTAGAATATCTTAGGACTTTGAAACTAGTTTGTAGGTCTTGTTTCTTAGAGAAAGAAGTATGATAGTAGTGTGTAAATACTTATGGTTTATCACCCCATCATAATATGTTATTTTCATGAAAACTTCCATCCCTTTTCACATAATCAATCAATTATTATAGGTGATAAGCACTTAAATGCAAATTCAGGGAATTAGCCCTTAAACCTAGAGGTCTACTTATTTTATAGGTAACCCACATACCTATAATTATTCTAATGTTTCCAAAATATTAGAGTAGGCTTGAACAACCTCATCTAGGGTGAAATATTTAATTAAAATATTTCAATCACTCCCAATGGGATCCATTGTACTAAAGATAACTTGTCAAGATGAATGCTTGTCTTGACAACATCAACTACATATTGGTGTGTTACTCAACATTTGGTAACTCCATTCAAGATAAAATCTAGTTATAGACCATTATTTTATCATATATTTGTTATCATATTTCATGGTCCTTACTAGGTCATAGTCTGGTAGAGTTTTCAATCCCACCAATCTACCTCTTCAACCTAAACTTCCTCTTGAAGTTTAACACCCTCAGCCTATTCTGCCCTTTAAAGAACAAGAGGAATTTACTATCTAAGAAGACCAAGAGAGTGAGGGAGAGATTGAAGAAAACATGACTAGGAAACATTCCTTCCCTACCTTTTATACTTAAAATAAAATTCATCTTAATTCCTATAATTACATTACCCCTAATGCAATAAAGAGTGTTCCTAAATTCATTGGTGAAGGCCATGTTACTCCTAGTGAACACATCAAGGATATCTCCAATTTTGGAATTTTTCACAATGTCACTAAGTTCAATATTTACATTAAACTCCTTATCATTTCCCTTAGAGGTAAATCGCTTGATTAGTATAGGATTTTTAGTGGTTGCATCACAACAGGGGATGACTTTTGAGTGTTGTTGACTTCAAAGTTTAAAGATGAGAGTGACCATACTTCACTCACTCACCAACTCAATGTGATCCAAAGAGTTCCCAAGTAAATAATGCATGACTTAAATAAGAGGTTTCAAAATACTTGTCATATATTTCCTCCTCCCATGAGACCACCTTTTATCTTTGTCTTCCCTACATACTTGAGAGCCATTGGTACTGATATTGCCATCATGCTTCAATCTATGGGTGGTTTCACTCTACTTGAGGCATATGACCTTGCCTTTATAGATGATAATGGCCTCATTCAAGTAGGAAAGTTTCACCCTAAATATTTCTTGCCTTTTATACCTAATGTACCTACTACTCCTCCAAACATTAACCAAGTTCCTAATGTAAATATTAAGCCTAGGACTACTCTTATGAATTTAGATGATGTCATGGATAAAGATGCATAAATTCAAATGTTAATATATCCACTTAAGAAAGCCAATATAAAGTAAGGTTATTTTAAAAACCCCTATCCCTATCAGCAGAAATATGGTTTACAATATGGTAGAGGGAGAGGTCAAGGGTTGCCTAACTTTAATAGGCCTACTAATGTGTATAATCCTACTTCCACCACCAATACAAAAGAGATGGTACTAGTTCATATAAATATGATCCAAGGATAATATTTTCAACAAGTCCAATCCATGAATTCTAATTAATGTGGAAAATAATCTCTAGTTTTTCGAGGATGAGTTACTCCTTTACTATCAGTAGAAGATGAAGTCCTAATGAAAACAAGTGAAAGTTGGCAGCCTTAAGGAGAAATCTTCACCAAATTCCTAGTTGAAGATACTTTTATGCTTAACCAAGTAACTTATATTGTAAAAAATAAAATATATAAGATAAAGGCTCTAGGAGATGCCAATTATGTGTCTAAAAGTTCATCTAACCCTCTTCAAAGGTAGTAAGGCATGATTTCAAGCATGATAGTCTCTAACACTCCTACACCTCCTCAAAATTAGAATTTTTTAAGGTCTGGTCAAAGTAATTAAATTATTCAAGATAAAAACACTTCATTACCTCCAAGGACTCAATAAAAATTAGGTATTTCTGATTTAAACATTGTATATGCATTGAATAATACCAAGACAATGATTTATCTTTGGGATGTCCTTCATATGCCTGGCCAAAAATAGCTTTTACAAAAATAGCTGCCCACTATCCATGTTAGTCATCCATCACTAAGTCATGGTCATATCAATGTTGGTCTTACCAATGATTTTAATAATATTGTGAAACCATCTACCAAATTTTAGTATCCTCTACCTTTCTACCTCACTCTCATTGTGGGTGACCAACTAGTTCATAACTACATAGTTGATAGTGAAGCCTCTACATCATTAATGCCAAAGTTTTAGCTAAAAAATTGGACCTAAAGTATGAACCACATAGAAAAGGAGTGATTAATTTATAATGTACACCTAACAAGACAACAATATTGATCAAAGGTTTAAAGGTTTTTCTCCATGACTGTCCTAGTTTCCCTATTCTCTAAGACATTATTGTTGTAGACTTACCTACTCATTTTGCAATCTACCTTTCAAGATATTTTACAACTAATATAGGAGGCTACCTCTTAGCTTATTGGTATTTCTTAGACTTTAGGACAAGGTATAGACAAAAGTTGACAATTAGGACTCAACCACTTGCTAAATTTCATATTGAACCTTATGTTGAAGCAAGTGCCAATCTAAATTGTGTTATCAATGATAAAGAGGAGCCTATTGAGGATGATGGTGATTTTTCCAAGCTTGAAGGCATTTATGGTTTATTTATTGATGAGTATGGTATTAAAACCTATGATCATAACCCTTGTGCTTCTATGGATGAAACTCATTTAAGAGTGTATTGCCTACATGAGGAAGGAATGCCAACACCCCTACTTGCAGAGGAATGTAAGAATGATGGAATGTGGAAAATGCTTTTTGATTACTCAAAAAATAAGATTGGTGTAGGATCTAGTGTTATATTAGTATGATTCATATAGTTTCCATTTAAGTTGTACTTGAAATGTGGTTGAGTATGAAGGTTTGAATGATGGCCTTCAATGGGAAAGGATAAAAGGAATCAAGGATTTGTAGGTATATAGAGATAGTGAATTGATTATGCATCAATTTTGAAATGTGTTTTTTTCCAAGAAATTTTTTATAAATTCATATAATCATAGGGTATGGTATTTTCTTGAATAATTCAATACATTCAACATACAATCAGTCCCAAAGGAGAAAAATAATCATGTTGATAGACTAGCTACAATATGAGCATAATTTGATACACCTACTACCATAAGAGAAGAAGGAAATAAATATCACATCAAGATCATTGTAAAACCTTCAATACTTGATAATGAGGTGTCTTGGAAATTTTTTGATAATTACAAACACATTATACACTTCTTGAAAAATGAGGCTAAGTTTTCCTCAATAAATCAAAAGAGATTCCAAGAACAGTTTGATAATCAGATTGTGTAGCTAAGGATGAAAAAGATACCTAAAGGATTGGTGACCTTGGAGATTATATTTGATGAAGATGACAAAAGGAATAAGGAAAATGTAATTATGTATAAAAATAAGGATAATTATGAAATGTTATTGATCTTCAAAAATAAACTCCTCAAACCAGGCAAGGTATGTTCTACATTAGAGAAATAATCATTCATTGACTTGTGTAGAGAGTTTCATGACATCTTTGCTTGGGAATATAAGGAATTAAAAGGTTTTGATCCTATCCTATCACATCATAACATTTAATTGGAACTTTGAGATAAATTTGTTAGGAAAAAATAAAGTCCTATCAACCCCAAGGTTGAATAACTCATGAGGTTATAACTTACCAAAATCCTTAAATCTGAAATAATATTTCTGATCAAGCATTCAACATGGGTATCTAACCTTGTGCCTATTATAATTAATAATGAGGATATAATAATTTATTTTGATTTTAGAGATCTTGATTGAGTATCACTCAAAGATCACCATCCTTTACCCTCAATGGAGTAGATTTTCAAGTTGTTTTAGGTTCTCAACATTTCTCTCTCCTAGATGGATATTTTGGTTATAATAAAATTATAGTGAATGAAGATGATCAGTTCAAGATAACATTCACTAAACAATGAGGGAATTTTACCTATAGGAATATTCCATTTGGTTTGTCAAATATTGGTGTTACCTTTCAAATAACAATGGATATAGATTTTAAAGGTCTAATCAATGAAATATTGTTGGTATATCTAGATTACATAATAGTGTTCTCTAATGATGCTAATGGGCATATGAAACACATAAGGTAAGTGTTTAAAAGGTGTAAGTAGTATGAAGTATCTCTCAACCCCAAAAAATGCATCTTTCTTATTTATTAAGGTAATCTTTTAGGACATGTTATTTACAAATATGGTATAACTATTGATCCTAAAAAGATAGAGGTTATTCTAGGCCTATCATTTCCATTTCATAAGAAATGAATCCAATGCTTCCTAGGAAAGGTAAATTTTTTAAGAAGGTTCATACCTATTTTTGCACCTTTGGTATAACCTACCACATCCATGCTCAATAATAACCAAGTTTTATCTTGGACTAAGGAAGGTAAGAGCAGATTTGAAGCCATCAAGAAAGCAATTGCATAATATCCCACTTTTGTGAACCTTGAATTTTCTAAAGACTTCATGTTGTATTCATTTACTAACCTTGACACTATCTCAGATATGATAATGTAAAATAATGATGAAGGTGTGGAATAACCAATTAATTATTTTGTCAAGGTTTGGAAGATAATGAATTCAAGTACACATTTGTGTAGAAACAAGTCCTTATTGTAAGTGGAATAAATAATTTTAGACATATGGTTTCAAACAATAGGATTCATATTATGGTCTCTCATCCTAGTACCAAAGAGTTTCTTTTGAGTAAAGACCTTAGTGAAAAAGGGTAGGGTGGATTAATAAGGTAATGGAATATGATGTTGATATAAAAGTGACAAAGATCTTAAGGGGTAAAGGTATTTTTGAACATTTATTTTTAGGCCTTAATGATTAAAAATAAGAATTTTTAGTCAATCATAATTTCTCCCAACCGGCTAATTCCATGCCTATATAAAGTTAGACACAAGATGTCATCATATTTATTCAAAGTGGTGAGTATCGTAATGGTATGAGTAGATCCAAAAAGAGATACTTCAGATTGCAAGCTATTCTTTATTGTCTTGTGGATGGTTTGCTTTTTATAAAAGATACTAATGGTGTGTTATTGAGATGCACTAACAATGACTAGTTTGGAGTGTTGCTTGAAAAGTTTCATGATGAAACATTATGAGGTCATTTCTCCCCAATAACCATAGCTATCTTGATCATGAGGGTATGATATTATTTTCCTATCCTCTTTAAATATTGATATACTTGGGTGATAAGGTGTGTACAAGTTGCTTTCTTTGTAGGAAAATAGAATCTTGTAACTCTCCCTTTGTGGTCTATTCATGTTGATCAACCTTTCACACAATGGGGTCTTGACTTCATTGGCATTATAAATCCCCCATCAAGTACTGGTCACAAATGGATACTCATAACAACTAACTACTTCACAAGGTGGGTTGAGGCAGTGGCATTGAAGGAAGCCAATTAAAATTCTATCTTGGAGTTCTATGAAAATATCATAACAAGGTTTGGAACCCCTTCCACTATCATTTCATATAATGTACTTGCTTTCATGGGTGTTAAAATAATTGATTGGATAAGAATAAATGGAATATACTTGATTACATCATCCAAATATTACCCTTGAGGTAATGGGTTGGTTGAATCTAATAACAAGAATCTGATTAGAATAATCAATAAAACTTTGGAGGATAATCAAAGTGCCTGGCACACTAAATTGAAGAAAACCCTATGGGTTGATAGAATAACTCCCAAGAGGTATATATAGAATTTTATTTTTTTATTAGTTATGAAAGAGAGGATAGGTTGTTTATATCCCAAGAGATGTCTACCTTATATTTGGCACATCAACTATACTTGATTACATCATCCAAATATTACCCTTGAGGTAATGGGTTGGTTGAATCTACTAACAAGAATCTGATTAGAATAATCAATAAAACTTTGGAGGATAATCAAAGTGCCTGGCACACTAAATTGAAGAAAACCCTATGGGTTGATAGAATAACTCCCAAGAGGTATATATAGAATTTTATTTTTTTATTAGTTATGAAAGAGAGGATAGGTTGTTTATATCCCAAGAGATGTCTACCTTATATTTGGCACATCAACTATAGTTATTTGAGAACACTCTAATGGAGGTGAGGTTGACAGAGTTAATTGAGTTGTAAGAGACTAGAGACAAGTCTAAAAAATATATGAAACATAACCAAATGTAAATGAAGTGGCATTTTGATAATAATTCAACTCGAATAATATTTCAAGAAGGTGAGATAGTGTTAAAATGGGATGAAGATAGAGCAAAGCTAGGGAAACATACCAAATTTGATACTTTATGGACTAGACCATATGCCATAATTGAGTGAAAATAAAGAAAATATTTAAAATTATAAAGGATGAGTGAAGAGGATATGAATATCCCTATGAATGAGATCCATTTAAATCCTTTTTATTTATTAAATTAAGGTTAGTCCTATAAATAATATATTAGGAGTGTGTCTTTATTTTAGTTGTGTGTGTGTTCCATAAGTGTGCTTGAGAACATGTATGTGTTTCCTTTGGTGTGTCTTATTTTGTGTGTATTTATTATTTTTTAGTGTGGTTTCAAAGGAAAATTTAGTGTAAGACTTTTGCATAGGTGACTCCATGTCCCAATGGATAGGATTAGGCTACTGGTCTTGGCATATCAAGCATACCACCCGTAAGAAATCACCAAGAATTTTTACCATAATTCAAAATAGGTCAACCCCCTATAGTAAAAAAATTATATATGGGCATATTAATATGTAATAGGGTGTGTCACAATCATATTTTATGCTATTTAATGTGTTATTAACCTTGGTCTTAGTCAAATCTAGTCCTAAGTCATTTCATGTCACTTAAGGGTCATATTTGAGTCATTAATGGATTTTATATGGTCTCCCATAGAAAAAAATGTTATAAACTTCCTTTCAACATCAAATATGTCAAATAATATCATTAATGTTAGTACTAACTAAAAAACATGTAGGTTCCTAACTAAAATCAAGAAAATAGTTGAAAAAGAGAGGATTTTGGTAGTTGTACAACTTATAAAGGAGTGTTGCACATGTGTAAATATAATGTAGTGGTTATTAATATTCCTTGACTCCATTTACATGTTTTATCTACTTTTTAAGTCTCAAAAATTACTAAAAATTGTTTCACTTCTCCATCATTTCACTGGGCATGTAAAAATGGTTAACAAGCTTCTTCATGGTATGGCTAGTAAAAGAAGTTTCAGGTTAAATGCTCTTAAAGGGTGTTATCAAAAAATTTATACTTCACATTTATTATATTATTTCAAGGATTTTTTACCTATTCTTTATGAACCATCCTTTAGGAATTGACTGTCTCATTTTGCATGTTAATCCCCATACCATATAAATTTTCTTCTTGTTTGAGTTGTTATGTATAAAAAACTTATTAAAATTGCTTCCATAGGATTTTTAATTTCTTATTTATTTGTTTCCATATTTTATTTCATGTTTTAAGTTTATTTTATGATCTCAAACTTCTCAAGTTACAGGTTGAGTATACTAGTGAAGTTATAGGCATGTCCATCAACTATAGAAGTTCTCCCTTACTATAGTGGTTCCAAGAAGAAGTATATATGATGTTACATTCATATAAAATTTAATAAAAATATCTCTCCTTGAAAATATTAGTTTCAAAGGATATAATTAATGAGGTTATAGTCATACATGGAACATAGTCAGATTTCTCTACATATATCCACTTACAATCATGGTGAATGAGGTGTGAGAAGATTTGATAATGTTCATGGAGAAAAAATGAATAATATTAAGAGTTTGTACACCTTAGTATGAAATTATAATTCAATCCAAGCCCTTCAAATGATAGATAGTGGACTATGATAACTAATTTAGTCCTTAGCATAGTCCTGCACCATTAATGGAGACCTGCAGGTGCCCTATAAAAGAATAATCACATTGTAATGAGGCTATTAAAACTTGTTTGAAGTAATTAATGGTTTAAATAATTAAATTAAATATTTATATAAATTTTAAATGTTGGTTTCATGATCATACACTATGCATATGGTCCATATTCTACCCTCAATACCTTGTATGTTATTGGTACATCTACAGGCTCCTATAGAGGTCTGAACATCTAGAGTGAAGAGTTTAGACATGTTTTTGGATTATCATAGAGTTATAGGAGTTTAAATATGTCACAATAACCATTTTTTAAAATTATAATGTTTGGAATACTTAAGTATTTGTGTTCACAAGTGGAGAAGTTTGTTTTAGGGACTTGTTACATTAAAAGCTCTGAAACATAGCCTTGACCATATTTGGTGCCATTATGGACTAGTGTAACATGGAATCTAGATGATTTTGAATTATTATAACATGTATCCCTCATTTTTGAGAGATATCATGACCAAATAAAGTGTATTTCTAGTTCTAATAAGTAATATAGAGGAAGATCCTAATTCATTCATTCTTTCACTACACTTTTTCATTGTTTTATATAGTATGTTGAACTTCAAGTGACCTCATAGTCTAAGACAAAATGATAAAGGAATATCACCATGATAAATTATCCTATTGAGTTAATAATAACACTAGTGTCTCAAAGTACATCAAGAAGAGTTGAATTGAAAGGTATTTACCTACTTGATCACCTATAGGTATACCATTGCTCCTAAGAATCCACCTATAGCCTAATTGTAAGTACCTACAGTCTCATAAGATAAATCTTGGTGATTAGTCCTAAAAACACAAATATTTTTCATTGGATTTGGTTCAAAAAATTCAAAATGGTATTATGATGTGTAATATATGGTCCAAATGTTGAAATGACATTCTAGAGGTGTACCTTTGCCTTTAAAGGGTCACCTACAATCAACTATAGTATGACAGTTCACCAAGATATGATAGTTTGGCCATATCATAGGTATTTAAGCATAAAATTAGTTTAGTTTATATTTAAATTTTACTTCAATTTAATCATATAAACTTGATACAAGGTTTGATATGCCAATTTAAACCTACATGCATGCTTTTTTTAGTAAGAACATAGTCACAGTTGAATTACCAACTAGGCCTATTAAGTAGGAGGTATATCTTGAAGAGATGGAAAATATAAATGAGTGTTGACATGATTTAAATATTATTTAAAATTATTCTCATTATATTAAATTCTCAAAACCATGGAAAATAGGGTAAGATCCATCTTTAATGTACATCTATAATCAACACACTAACCTTGTAGGCAACCAGTGAGTTTGAAAAGTTTACCTTGAGTTTTGGGATGTTTAGAGGGCTTATTGGTGTGAAAAAGCTATAAAATTTGGTACATAACATCCCCATCACTTACTTGATCTTGTCATATATTCAACTTACCTGGGATAATAGAAGTTCCCTCTATTTTGTATCAGATAGAGGGCACTCCCAAAGAACTAAACCCTATAGGTTTAGTAAGTCAATGATGAAATTAAGGTGTATAGATAATTATACCACTTTGGAAAGTTTTATGAATTTGGTTTTAACATGAAAAATCATGGATAATTTATAATAAGTATTTGAGGCCAAACATGATGGCCTAAATCCACATAGGTACAGTCAGATCTACTAGGTCTTGACTAGGCCTACTACTTAAAGAGGATCCAATTCCACTTCTAACACAAAGTGAGCATGTAAGAGAATTATAACACCTTCATATGGAGCTATAAGTTTTGTGATAACATTTAGTTTTTAGATAAGGTCGTATGGAAGCTATTTCATGGCTTAGAAATATGACAGGGTATGTAAAATGTGAAAGAGAGCTCAAGGAGTCATTTTAGGAAGCTCATATATGTATGGATACCAATAATGGTATTATGAGGAGATAGGATATGTTAAATAGGGTTCTGAGAAAGGATTTATAAAAATTTATCTAAATATTGGATGTCACAATTTTATGAACTATACTTAAGAGGATAAACCACTCAAAACCCTTTAAAGCCCTTGACAATGACCTGATTATAAATATGAAGAAGAAGAGACATACATATGTGATATTTTTACTAAAAAATGATCTTGTACTTTTAAAATACTCCCCAGGGCTCTTTCCCATCAATTTGGATTCTACCTTACTTGTATAAATAGGGTGAAAAATGGTTTTCCTTGATATTTTTTGATGTTTAACAAGATAAGAGTAGTTTCAAAGGATGTTGATCACTTTGGTATATCTAATTATACCTATAATAACTCCTCATATTCATTTATTTCCTCAATAAATCATACAAGTACCTCTATAAACATCTTCACTTCAACCAATCCCAAACTAGCATCGTGAATGAGAGATGATCACCAAGTGAGAAGGTTATAACTTCAATTTGGAAGAATTTTAAGGTTTTAATAATGAATATAAGGGTAATATGTATCTTTAAAAGTGTCACATCATCATATATGGATTGGTTTGAGAAACTGAAGCACACCTTGGTGCTAAGTGTGAAGGATGAGTGAAATAAGGATGATTATGACTACAAGCAATGAAAACACATGGCTAGAATAATATTAATGATTAGGGACATATCTAATGCATTCCAGATCCTATTTATAACCCATCCCTTATATTTCAATTATGTCATGTATCCATAGTTTATTTTGGATCATTTAAGGAAGGCCAAATGATGAAGGCAATTTCTAAGCAAGCAATTGAAGAGTCCTACACTAGATTTGAAGGAATTTTATTCTTGGAGAGAAATTTGTCCATATATACCTTTAATGGTCTATTATATACTCCATTATCCTTCAAACATAACTCTCCTTAGCTTTACAGGTTTTCTTGTGATGCTTGGACTTCATTCTTCTCTCTCTTCTCTCACATTATCTAAGTACTAGCTATTTTGGCTCTTATTTCATAATACCACACCTAGTATGGTGAAGCCCTAATGGTTTTATGTTATAATTTTCCTTTAAATAATATAATAAATATATTTTTGAGTTCACAAACATCTTTTATAAGTGTGTAAAGTGATGAATGGCGAGATCTAGTGATTGTATCCTTACTTCTCCTTGTCCTTTCATGTCTAGTGCAAGAAGTTCTCATTATAATAGGTCATATAGAGTGTATCTAGTGTGTTTGTATCCATTAAAGTGTGAAAGTGTACTTAGAGTCTAAAATCTACCCTCTAGTCCACTTTCCTTGACTTTTCTCATGCATATCACCTCTATATTGAAATACTAATGTTAGAACATCTTAGGACTTTGAAGTTGGTTTGTAGGTCTTGTTTCTTAGTGAAAGTATGATAGCATTGTGTAAATAATTATGGTGTATCACCCCCTTAAATAGGTTATTTTCATGCAAATTTCTATCAATTTTCTGACAAACAATCAAATAATATAGGTAATAAGAAATTAAATGCAAATTCAGGGAGATATCCCTTAAACCTAGAGGTCTACTTCTTTTATAGGTAACCCACATACCTATAAGTATTTTAATATTTCCCAAATCTTATATTAGGCTTGAACCACCTCCTATAGGGTGAAATATTTGGTGACAACAAATCTATTACATAACTTTTTATTTTGAGTTAAGTTCTTGTGTAGCCTCAATAACACACCTCAAAGGAGGAAGATTTCATAAAATTTTGTCTTAGAGACTAGACCTCCCAGATCAGCACATAGATGGAATTTGAAAGTTATAACATAATTATAGTAGATTCATGTAATGAACCTAAATTTAAAAAAAATAACAACAGATTGCTTAAATAATTATAGAAACATGAGAGCTTATTCTCAGATAGGTTTGGAAAAAGGGTTCATGAAATATAAATCCTTTATGAATAATTCTTTTTAAGAAACTTATAATAAAATAATTCATCCATAATTGTGTGTTAATATTGGTATTTATAAGGTTACTAGTTTACTCTTATAAATTTTGATCTGAACATAGATACATGTGATTCATCTTTATTATAAGATCAACTAAACAATACTCACTCCTAAAGAGTCCACACTATGTGGAAGGCAGTGCACAATCAATTGAAGCTTAAATAAATATTCTTAAATATTCCCCAATAAAAATAGAGTGACAAAAAATATAGCATGAATGTTAAATAATATACATATGACCAAGCATCTTATTCAAGAATTCCAAGACAATAAATAAGATATTCATTTCATAATAGACCTAACTACAAAGTAGTATTATTCCTTGTTAACACAAGCATCAATCTACAATTTTCTAAGATGCATACTTACTATAAGGATTAATATTTATTTTAACATTAATCTCACATATAAAATTAATATTTGCATAATGCTACCCAATCAAATCTATTTCATTGTACATCAAGGTCATTGCATCTTTTGAATCTCATCCATAACCAAACTAATTCACTTGTAAACATTATTAAACAATAACCTTTCCATTATTTCATCTCATTTAGATGAATTACATTCGAGTAACTCAAAGTTACACCTCTAGGAACCATCCAACTATTGAGTGTTTGTCATCTTAGGTTCATATTGATATTTAAAGAAATAATGTAAAAGATTAAACATATCAAGGATTCTCTCTCTTTAAACACCATATGTCATTAGTGAATATGTTCAAGTTTGATGATCATGAAGCCTATTAATTTTTTTACTTCCCACATTATATTTAAATGACTTCTATATAGCATTACTCATATTCAAACACAATGTATAACTCTTCACTATACTAAATTTGACACCTCAAGATCTATTTCCCTTAAATAACAACAACATAAAGCCAATAAAATGGGAAATTTGTCATTATTATCTATATTTAACATTTAGTAATAAAATACCCTTAATCAATTGTTCCAATACAAATCAAAAAACCTTAAGATAAGATGGAACAAGATCCAAAGTAAAACCAAACAACTACCAAAGAAATATGTGTGGAACCCTACAATTTATGAAACAAAATAACTTCTTGTCATAAATTTACTTTTGTTGGAGTTCCCATCATATCTCCAAACTAATTTAATAATGGAAAATATGTAATCATAGTTATTTTTATATTATCCAATAAAATAATTCATTAATCTTATAAATTTGGATCAACATTTAATATGCAAACCTTCCTTGCCAATCCATTAAATAGTACAATTTAGTTACTACTATAAAAAATTTATGTATAACAATGTATTTCTTCAATTACTTAAATAATTCCACCAAAGACTTGCATTTAAACATACCATTTTTTAATTTCTTCCACCAATTCATAAATAATGAAATAATTGAGAACTAATACAAACTATCAAGTTATGTAATACATAATCTTATGTATAATTTCCATTGAAGAACATCATAGTCCATACCAACAACAATAGGAATCATGAAATCAATTCATAAAAACCTAATTTATTTAAATATTAGAATCCAAAGATTAATAAAATTTATCATTTCATACACTCTTGAATCCAATTAGAGTCCTTTCTACTATGTGCAACCCACAAAAATGTTAATGCAAAAACACAAATACAATACATGACAATACACAAATATCTAACAAATCATGTAAACTAACAAGGCATTGACAGTTTAAGTCCATAATATATAAATTTCAACCCAACTCGAATCTCATTTATACTAAAAATCCATTAATACTAGAGATTGATTATGTATCAAAACACCAAAGTGGTCATCATGGCATAATATAGTATTAGGCTAAATTCCATTTTAGTATTCATAAGGTCTTCATTTATGAATATGTAATCTAACATAATTATTTCCCTTCACATGACACATAAATTTTGAAACACCAAGACCAATTTGAAACACTAAAATTCTCATTGTATAAAAAATGAATAACTTATTTCCACAGGCTTATATAGTTTCTCAACATAGGCCTCCATGAAAATAATCGACTATGTAATCAAAACAATAAGTCAAACTACATTACTTAATTATACTAAATGATTAAATCAACAATAAACACTAACATAATATTATTTTTAAATTTATTTCATTGACCAAGACAAATGATATAGTGATGATCAAAATATTTTACATTCCATGCAAATATTCTAAATATCCAACCATTATACTATCAAACCTTTCATTATCATTGTCTAATGCATCATGTCATTATAAAACAAAATCGTTGGCATAGTTCAAAAACATTGATAGTAATTATAATTGATTTTTACCTAATAGGTATGGGTTTAAATCCTTCCAAGAAGAATAACACAACCACCCACCCAACTAGTCCCATGATCCTCCATGGTGGTCCTAGACCACCCCAACCATTGGAATAATGAGTAAATTTCCTCACAAGTTATAGCCACATTAATCAATGAGTTCCCATAAACCAAAATCTAACAACCTCTTCAATGGAATAAAATAAATAAACATAGAAAAACCTCAAATGTGTTTCTCATCATAAAATTATGGTATACTATGATATTCTAAAAATAAACTAAATAATGAAACCCAAACAAATTAATAAATTGGAAAATGAAACATATCATAGTCCCCTCACAACTATCAAATTCTCAATTGAAATGCTACCATGGCACAATGGCATTATGAATGGAAACCAAACATATGAATCTCAATGTAGGTTTAAAATAATACATCTAGTTCATATGATATACAATCATAATATAAATCACAAATCCATAAAATAATCACAATACCATAAAATAAACATAGTACCCACAAACAATCATATTTTTGACAATATGTGAATCATAATGCAGTGACATTAACCAAGAACTCAACTATTACATATCGATCCCAATATCCTTGTTATTAAAAACATGCCATGAACAACCTTGTGTTTTAATTACTTATTTTTAGTAGATTTATTTCCTTCAAAATACACATTACATATCTTTAAAATTGTGTGTTTTCTTCCCACATTCTTCTCATTTTCTTCCCTTACTCCATTATGTGCAAGTTGACTGTAACATCCACCCAAAAAAATTGAGTGTAGTGGAATGGTACTATAACTCCATAATACCCATGTTCCCCCAAGTTTTAGGTGGTAAACTAATTGTCCTTCATGAATTCTCAAACAAAATAGCCTCTAACACAACCAAAACAAGGTCAACAAGCTACCCATCTCCTAGTGGAGTGTAGGGTTTCTATTATAATTTCCTTCTAGAACAAAATAAACTCTCAAAGGCTCCAATACCAAAATTATAAAACACAAAAAATCACAAGACTAAATTAACATGCCCCATCATACCAAATCACCAAACCAAATTCATCAAAAAAACCAATGATTAATTAAACATGACCATGCCAAATAACCTTACCACAAGTCTTTTTCACCTAGGTCAACAAAATACCATAGCTTTAAGTCCAACAAGCTAATAAATAACATAACACTGAACCACCTTATAAGGTTTAAATTAGACAACACTCTCAATAAAAACCACACATTTAGGATTCAAGACAACCATGCTAACATAGACATATAGACGCATTGACAAATCATAAATGAAAATGAATAAAAGAACATGGACAATAAAAGATTAAGTTAATTAAGACATTAATGAGGTGACATTGATAGCTAGACCAATCATCTAAATATCAAACCATTAATTTTAAGTATGTTGATAGTTCCTAATTAGACATAGGCTCCACTTCAGACAAGTCTAGCAACACAAGACTCATTTTATCTTTCATGATCCTATTTATGAATGAAAACTAACATAATTGAAATGCCAAGTATAAAATTCATTCAAGACTAAGATGATAAAGAAATAATTGTAATAACATGATGTCTCTTATAAACTCATTTATTATTTCATAATGTATTGATGGTTGTTTAATAACCTCATTATCCAATTATAGTATCAAGCCAAGATCATTGGAAAACCCTAAATTCACCCACAAGATGAAATTAGAAGTATCCATCTAATAATTATCCAGATAATAATAGCTACATAATCAATTAAGAAATAAACTAAGAGTAATCTATTAAAGCAACCATGTCTAAAATCATCTCCACATATATCAAAATGTGTATAAAAAATCAAATCTTAATCAAGTTAAAGGTGATCACAACATCTAATCACAAACATAATAAGGTTCAAGAACATTAATAGTAATAGAAATTAGATAAGTTTCAAATGGGGTCATGACATATTCTTCCACATAGAAAGGATTCATCCCATTGGTTAAGTAAATAAATATGTAAATTATTGTCTAAAAAGACTAGCATCTTCCTAAATAGAACTTCATTCGCTAAGTGGGTCCTATAAGGCCAATACTTTTTGTGTCTTTATTTCACAACTTAATTTTTCAATGATCCAAGATCCTAATGGGTTCCACCTAAAGTTTATCCTCTTACATACCCTGAAGTTTTTTCCAAACTAACATGTGAGTAAAATTATAAACATACTTTCGAAGAAAATTAACATGGAAAACATCATGAATTCTAGACAGATAAGTAAGAAGGGCTAGTCGATAGTCTACAAGACTGATATTTTTAACAATATCAAAAATTCTAACATAACATGGAGATAACTTAGATGATTTTCCAAATTTTATAGAAATTTTTTGTGATCTAACTCTCATATAAACTTTATCACCCAAATTAAATTATCAGAGTGTTATTTTCAAATCCACATAACTCTATTTCCTATTAGAGGCTATTGTTTGATTCTATCTAATAAGTGACATCTGATTATCATATTCTTATAAAATACTTGGCCCAATAACATCATGTTTTTCTAAGTTGTCTTAACCAATAAGATTTCTATGTCTACACCCATAAATAGCTTCAAAAGGAGTCATTATAATCATAGATTGATAAGTGTTATTCTAAGAAAATTCCACCAAAAGAAGAGACTTTTCCCATTTGTATTGTTGGTCCATCACATACATTCATAGCATGTCTTCAACCACTTGGTGTAATCTTTCATTTTTACAATTCATTTCCATGTGGTACATAGAATTAAAATTCAAGTGGGTTTTGAAGTTTTCAATCAAAGTTTTCCAAAACCTTGATGTAAATAATTTATCCCAATCATAAAGAATCACTTATAGCATGTCATGCATCCAAAAAATTCCCTTAAAAACAAAAGCATCATCTATTAAATTTCCAATAATGAAATGACTTACCTTAGTGAATTTATTAATCACAACCAGAATGGTGTCATGTTTGTTATGTGATTTAGGTAGCATAGAATTAAAATCAATTGATATTATGGCCTATTTATCCTTTGGTACATAATGTAGGTACAACAAAGCCCCATGATAGTAATGCTCATCCTTAACTCACTTTCATTCCAAAAATTTGTCCATGAAGGTAGCCATAACATGTTTCATTTCATGTGAAAAATAATACCTTTTTAGTTCATATGTCATCTTAGTGACACCAAGATGAGCATAATGATGTGTTGTATGAACTTCTTTTCAAACTTGACTATGTAATTCCCCACTTTTTGGCACATAAATTCTATTTTTATGCCTTAATAGACCATCATTTTACACAAAAAATTCAGCAAAACACTTTGCTACAAGATCATCAGCAAAAAATGTTATTACCTCATGGTAGTATTCATCTAAAATTTATTGTTTTAACATAGCATTTCTGAAATCATACCTGATAATAAAAATGGTAGAAAGATATGTGTGTCCATTGAGTGCATCAAAAACCTAATTTTATTTGCTTTTGACATATGAAATTTTTGAATCAAATTTTCTCACAAATTCCATCTATTTATGTTGGTGTGCATTTGATCCTTCTAGGAAAATAAATGATCCAATCTATGGTGATTAGATTTAACCTTGAAATGTTTTCCCAACAAAAAATGTTTTCACTATTTTAATGCATGAACTATGGTAGCAAGCTCCATATCATGTGTTGGATAGTTATTTTTGTGTTCCTTGAGATTTTGTGACTCACAAGCCACCACCTTGTCATCTTGGGAAAAAATTCCACCCAAAACTTTCTTGGAAGAATCTACCCAAACCTCAAAATTACCATTTGGATCAAGTACAACAATTATGGGTATTGTAGTTAGAAACACCTTACAATTATAAAACATATCCTTACAAAGGGTTGACCTCCCAAATTCATTTACCTTAGATTTTAAGGAAGTTATGGGGTTGTATATGCTAGAAACAAATTCCACAAACCTACAGTAGTCACCCACCAAGCCCATAAAACTATTTTCTTCATGCATGCTAGTAGGAGTAGGCCACTCTTGTATTTTCTTAATTTTGGCCAAATAAATAGTAGTACCCTCTTCCAAAATGATGTATCCAAGATACTAGACCTTAAAATGGAAGAAGGTACACTTTGATAACCTTCTAAATAACTTATGTTGTCTTAGTATTTGCAAACCTAGATTCAAATGGTGTTCATGTTTAGCTATAGTTTTAGAGTAAATCAAAATATCATCAAGGAAAACTAATAAAACTTTATCTAAGAAATCTTTGAAAGAATTATTCATCAAGTTTATAAAAGCTACATAAGCATTAGTGATCCCAAAATGCATCATAGTAAACTTTTAGTGACCATAATGAGTTTGAAAAGTTATTTTATGAATATATTATTCCTTAATTCTTAGCTGATGGTAGCATAATCTTAATTTAATCTTAGAAAAAATAGAAACTCCCATAATTTTATCAAATAAATCATCCATCCCTATAAATTAATAACAATTCTTTATCATCACCTTATTAAGCATCATATAATCAACACAAAGTCTCAAGGTTATATCCTTATTCTTCATGAAGATAATAAGAGTACCCCAAGGAGATACACTTGGTCTTATACTCCCATTTTATAATAAATATTATATTTGAAACTTAAACTCTTTATATTCAACTACATTCATCCTATATAGAGATTTAAATGCACGTGCAACCCTAGGCATGATATCAATTGAAAAATTGAACTCCCTTTTGGCTGGAAGACCAAATAGTTTTTCTAGAAACACATATTAAAATTCCCTTAAAAGAGGAAATTTTTTCGATGGCATCTTCCTCTTTTTCAGTTGATTTATGACTTCATAAATTTGGTAAACTTTAAACACTACCTTTTACAACTACAAAGTTGAAAGTAACTTGTGTTCTTTAGTCCTTCGAATGTCTTCCATTTCTTTGATTATGCCATAATTATTTGTAAATGACACTCTTTTACTAATGCAATATAACATTACATGGTGTAGTTTCAACTAATCCATTTGAAGTATTATATCATAGGATCCTAAAGGAGCTCAAATATATTTATTTTGTTCTTAAAATCACCTAAGTCTAGCTTAACCCCTTCTATGTACTCATAGATCGGTACCTTTTTACCTATTATAAACTCAACCTCCCATCTTTTTTTTGACTCTAATAGGTTTAGAATTGCATCTACTTACTATAGAAGGTTAAACAAAACTATATGTATCACTAGAATCAATTAAAATAAAATTTCAAAACCACATAATATACCTCTAGTTTCAATTGTTGTTTTTTTAAAGTCAGTATTCTAATTATCCACAACTGCATATACCTAGTGGTTGGCTGATTGTCCAAGTTTTAGTTTGGGACAGTCCTTTAAATAGTGTTTATCACCACATTCTTAGCATTATATAGTCCTAATAGTTTAATAGGAATAGATTTATCCCCTAATTCAAATCCATGTTGGTTACTTTGAGTCTAATTTCTATTGTTTGACCCAAATTTAGGCTAGTTTTTATCTTTAAAACTCTTATTCTACCCCTAAAATTTTCTAAAACCAATAGATCTTCTGGTAAACCTTTGATACTAATCTAATTTCTTGAAACCTTTTGGTGAGGGATAAAGGTTCTTAGATTTACTCTACTTCATATTATTTTTAAAATCTTACCTAGCCTTCTATCGGTCTTTTTCCTTCTCATCAACCCTATGGGTAGATTCAACGGCAACCACTAAGATTTTAGGATTTATCATATTGACATCATGCATCAATACTTATTTTAGAACTAATTTGAACTTAGTCACCTTAGTTTATTTGTCATGCATGTGGTTCACATGATTCATTAGGTTCAAAAATTTATTCTCACATTTTGTGATTGTCATGTTCTCTTGTTTTAATAATTGGAAATCAATAATTTTTTATTCCTTAAAATTGGAACTCAAGTAACTCTCATATAACTACCTTTCAAAGGTCTCCCAAGAGATATTCATGGGTTGGTAACCTTTCAATTCATATATATGATTCCACCATAGGAATACAACACCTACCAAGTGATAATATTCTACCCTTACTTTCACATTAGAAGGCATGTTATGAAAATTAATTTTTTTTTAATAAGTGCACTAGCCATGCATCAGCTACATCACTAAATTATTCTCTTAAATATGTTTTTGGAAGAAGTTTCTTGAGTTATTTAATGATCTTATTAGCCACTACCAATGGTAATTATTGGTGTATAGGTTCTCCCACTTGATCATTTTCCTCCCCATGCAGCTTTTATTGTGGCACGCCCTCAAGGGTTTTGATCTTATGCTCTTGGGTATCAAGTTTACCTTGAATGGAATTTAAGTTTGTTAACATCCCACTTAATAATTCATTATAAAAATTACCACCATCTATTTTAACACTGGGATCGTTATATTATTGATCATATTATTATAAGGAGGAAGATTAACTAGACTATCTCTATTATGATCACTATGGCCTCTACCTTGATTTTTACCTCTACCCCTTATAAAATTTGGGTCACACTAGTTATTATTGGGAAAAAATATTCCCCTTAATCTGGTTCTCACCATCCTAAGGAAATCACAAGTACAAGATTAAAGTAGGATAAAGTTCAATGGTTAACCCAAATTTCCCTAGAGATC